>SNVD02009490.1:0-37512 GCA_013180625.2 Boswellia sacra | reverse complement strand
CTCTTGTACATATCTAGATAATATAGTAGATAAGAATGAATTAGGACCCTTAGATGCTTTAGATCTAGGCCATTCATTTGAGAGGTGGTTCACTATATAAACCCCTCCGACCTTATTTGTAAACCATTCACAAGAATCCACAAATTCACAAAGCATCCGAGCATTGTAAAGCTTTCAAGTATAATACAAAGCTCTTTTGCCTAGCAATTCTTGGCTCCATCTCTTCTCTTCTTTGCCTACAGGCTCTTCAGCTCAACGGTCCTTTCTTCACCTTGAGTGAGAAGACTAGCATCAAGGCTTATTTAGCAACTTTGGGAGTCAAGTTGCCTAAGTGCCGCACGAGCGTGCTGCGCAAACCTCTAAGCTCGTGACAGTATGCTTAGTTTCCCATGTTTTCCAAAAAAAATGCACACCCTTCCAATGAGAATCCTACGACCAAAATACTATCATGACTGATCATAGTACGTGGGAATCCTACCATAAAATCCATAGTAATGTGTTCCCATTTCCAAATTTTAATTTTGGTGCTCAACCTTAATTTACTGACAAACTAAACACCGAGACACAAATTTTACAATTTCCCGCTTCATACCCTACTGCTAGTAATGTTCTCTGAAGATATGATACATCTTAGTACGTCCTAGATGTATCACATAGGCTGAAAAATGAGTTTTCTCCATAATCTCTTTCTTTAATTCTTCAATGTTGGGCACACAAAGTTTATTTTTCATAACTAATGCTCCATCATCTCTAAACACAAAGTTTGTTCGTAAGCTGTTTTTTACCTCTTCTATCAATTTCATCAATTGAGGATCTTGTGCTTGTGTATCTTTAACTTTATCAATTACAGTGGGTCTAATATAAAAATTCGCTAATAGCACACTTGAGTCATTTACTACTAACTCAATTCCTAAAGACCTCAACTCAATTAATATACAAGAAAAATGCTCATGCTTGTGGGCTTTTAACCTACATGTACTAAATGCTTGTGGGTTTTCGACCTACAGGAATGCTACTGACAAATATACCCTTATTTGTGTGGTGGTCAAACTCAAAAATAAAATCTGTAACTTATTTATAACATGTGAACCCAAAAATATTCGTGATTCAGGTTTGCATTTTGAAGGATATATTTGTCCATTTTTATGACAAATATTATGATATAATGATCGGATTTTTTTAAATTATGTCACAAATATTATAGGTGTGGGTTTTGTAACTTCCAAATATTGGTCCAAATGGTCATACTTATGGTTTTTTTAGCCATCAAGTATGATTTTAGGAAAATAAAATATATTTATTTATTTATATTTAATTTTTTCACTATATATATTATATATTTTGGAAAAAGGATTTTTTAAATATATTATATTTCTTAATATAATAATATATCTTTATATTTATCAAACTATTATTTAAATAATAAAAATTCTAATTATGAAAGAAGTATGATTGAAAAAAATGAGTAAGCTAAGTACCAACCTACAATAATAAAACTTGGTAAAAAGTTAGAAAAATCATATTGTTATCTACAACTTTTCATATAAACACTAAATTATCAACTTGAGAATTCAAAGCTTGCAAAGGGCCCCAAAATTGAGCATTAAACCCTAAGTACAAAAAAAAATCCTCATTTTTATGCTACAAAAATCAGTACAAATTAGTTTTAAATAATAAAATAAGTAAATTGTATCTCTAAATGCCTACAAAAATAATGAGACAAATCCGAAGCTGTAACTAAAATTTTTAACTAGTTACCATGTAATGTATTCCTATTTTTTCAAACACAGAGAAATTGCCTAACATACTATCCATAAATACCAGTTCATAACTTCACCATTTCACATGCCTGCTCCAACACACACCTCCATAATCAAATTTTCATTAACGTATTACGAATGGCCAGCTACAAATGTGCAAAATGCACATGCAAAAATAGAATACCAAACCACATTCATCAAATAAAAAAGCACCTACCTCTTATCCAAAGCTATAGCTTCCCTTTTTCCTTCCTTTGTCTCCTTCATCACTTTCTTTCCTTCACTTATGTCCCATTTCTTTCTCATCTTCATAAGCCTACATGCTTGATAAATACACAACTTTTTAATATAATGAAAGCATTTAGGCCACAATGAAACAAAATCTACATATATATATATATATATATATAAATGTATGTGTGTATGGATGTATGTATTCTAAGTAAATCAGTACTAAGCACAAAGTTTGAAGACTTCAAAATTCCTCCAGTAAACAAATCCAAACAGTTCAAAAATACATTTAGAACGCCTAAACAAGTGCATGTTGCATATATACATGTTTCAATCATTATTCAAAAAGCAAAAGAACTGTATGTTGCATATATATACATTTTTCATTCACCCTTTAGTAAGCAAAAAAAAATGCATGTTGCATGTATACATATTTGAATCATCCTCCACTAAACATCCAGGCAGTCAGATTCTAACACAAAATCAACACAGTTATTAACACAACTTCCATCTGCAGCATTTGAAAGACAGTTATTAGTGCATAGTAATGATTATCAAACCCTTAATAAAAGATCTTAAACTTCTATTTTACTCAACCTGGTACATAGTTTATTTTTGGCCACACTGATTTATTAAAAGCACAAAAACATGCTTTGCCATTCTAATTTCATTTATCTCATCCTAAATATATTTCTCTTTCTTATTAAACTACAATATGTATAAAACCAAGTCAGTTTACAATCAAAGCAAGTAGAAAACTAGCTTAACCTAAAAACAAAATAAACTCCCCTTCCCAGAAAGGATATTATGGTCTAAGATTATCTCTTTCATGTATTCGAGAACATAATATCCACATTCAAAGCTATCCACTTGTTTAGGCCCCTATACAACAATAGAGACCAAAAGTTAAACACAACACAACTTAGATTGTTAATGCTAAAGTAATTATACCCTGGCCAACACATTAAACAAATAACACGAGCAATGACTGATTAACTGCTTCTATATGTTCACAAAATTTAGTTTCATTGTTATCCACAAACTTATAAAGTAGAATAAATAAATAACAGGAAATGAATAGCTAATACAAAAAGTCTTGAAAATTATAGCTTTATTGTTGTCCACAAATTCTTCTTCTTCATCTTTTTCTCAACTTTAGTTTGCCATATCATAAACCCTCTAAAAATACATATTATAAAAAATCATAGTACTCTAACAAAATATAACATTAAAGCTTAGATTTCAATAAAGTTCGAACCATAACACTTACTGGTTTATAACTTTCTTTGTAGCTTCCTGAATTCCCTTTCTCATTGAGTCAATGTGATATATTTTCAAAGTTGTTAGGTCAAGCACAATTAGAGTCCAATGGTACCTGCCACAAGTATCAAACAATTACAATTTGAGTAATTACTAATGCAATTACTAAGGTTCCACAATGTTAACTTACATTGTTAATACTAAAGTAATTATACCTTGGGTTGTATGAAACGAAAACAAAGTTTCCGTCTTTAAACTTCAGTAACTTGTTTGCTATTGACTGAGACATATGAACCCATAGATCAGCATCTTCAAGTCTTGAGGGAAGTATGGTTTTTGGTTGGATAAAACCATACTTCACTTGAGCATATCCACATTGAAATGCATCATAAATTTGAATGTAAAATCAATTAGATTTATCAAATGATACATAAATACATGAAACAAATGCTTCTGTTCAACATATAAATCAAATATTTTACTTGAAATCTAATGGATATGTTTTTTAAACCTGAAATAGACAGAGAGACAGTTTTGAGGTAGCTCGTTATAGTCAATCACGCATGACATGCCAGTTTTAGACAAATATGTTCTAACTCCTCTCAACACAGCGAATGAGAGAGATGCAGAGAGAAAACCTAAATTATTAATAATCAATCTAGTTTCATTAGTCTCAATTTCTTTATTGATTTACAAATAAAAAATACATAGTAAGAGATCTTGTAAGAGTATTTGTAGTATGAATATTATAGCGATTCAAGATTGATAATATATGAAAAAAATTAGTAAATCAGAATAATATAATTATGTGATATTATATATTGAAAGAGGATAAAATAAAAATAAAAAATAGTAAAAGTTAGTTGTACTTATTAAAAAAATTACAACATCTAATAATTACTATTACAAAAAAATACATATACATGTACACGCTGAAAAGAAAAAAAAAAGAAATTGTAACATCTAAGAAATAATATTTATATATATGTGTTGCTAAAATGATGTTAGATATATTTTGAATCTCTCAAAAGTTATTTTACTATGGTTTATCGAGCAAATAAGCCAACAACAAAAGAGGCCTCCCAGATTTTCAATGGTAAAGGAAGCATGTGTGCACCATTAATAAATAATAAGTTTACCCTTGTAAAATTTAGTTAGGGGATGCATGGTTGAGAGTCATCTTTTATTTCGATTATTAAAGCTACAAACAATAACAATACTTCAAAGTGGTGATCGCTAATGAAGTTAACCAGGAACTTAAATGATGAAAGCTACCAAGAAGCAATGCCCAATTCTCCTTGGAATAAAATATTCACTAACTAAAATAAATGTTGTCAAATGAAAGACCCCCAGAGTCATAGTAGTATCACGGCACACAAACAGAGAAATTTATAGCGGACTCCATGCTTAACCGATCAAGAAGCATCAATTCCTCAAACATAAATAAACTAAAGCATATGCAACTATTTTCTATTGATTAAGATATTCCACATGCTCCTGTTAAACGAACAACAAAATCAATCCAAAAAACAAATAGCAAGTATTCAGAACCCCTGAGCTAATTTTTAATAATAATAATTGAAAAAAAAACATTCCTAGTTAAAACAAGACAAACAAACAGTTTGTGGCTTAAATTCAACGAGCAGACTACCGAGACATGAAGTTGGGTTGAAAGAATGGAACCATCATCACTAGAAAATGAACTGTAACTACTTTTATTTACCCAAAGCCTCTCATTAAATTAAAGAACTGAAAATGAAAACAACATTGATCAACTAAAGGTATCAATTTAGCAAGACTAAAATGTACCTCAAAATAAACTAGCAATAAATGTGACGAGGGAATGGGGATGATCCTGTTTTGAAGTTGATTCTCAAAGCCATAAGAGTTCCCTTGTTGATGCGGTAAAAGGGCCAGGAGGGCTGAGAGAGCGCTTGTATTGGGAAAAACCTTGGTTCGGGAGTCTTCTTCTCATATTGGTATCAGAGCCATGGCATATGTTAGTGAGAAAGTTGTGTCTATGGTTCCCACTCCATCTCCTAGAAAATCTTTTTCATATAAACTTGATAGTTTGTATGAAATCCAATATTTTCCAGATAGTTCTCAACTCCCAACTTCTAATCTCCCATATCTTAACCCATACCGTGTTTATAAAAACCCTTTGTCTTCCTTTCATAAAACTATAAAAACTCTGATCAGTCCTTCTCCTCCTAAAGTAAAAGAGTATGTCCAGTGTAGCAAGTTTAATGCTTATCAACTTCCTACTACCCAATCTGAACAGTTTGTCCAAATAGATGTTCTAGATCATTTAGTTGATCTTTGGAAACGGGAAGGTTATACTCATCTCCATTTTGGAGGTATTCGTTTTGCTCTTACTTACCATGCCCGTAAAGGTCTTCCTGTCACATCTAGAATTGCTCTTCTATATACTAGATTTCCAAATTACAAGCATGCTTGTCTAGGAACCGTTCAAACCACTCTTAACGCTGGCACCGTTATGATTACCATGTTTCCCAACTTCAATATGTCTATAAATGATCCTCAACTCCGAACATGTTTGAAGTTGCAAGTCCAGATTGTTGGTGATGTTCCTGTTGGTACAACCTACATGGCCATTCGCCATTATCAAATGGTGTACAGAGTCCAAGATCATGCCATGGATATTGCTCTTCCCAATGAGAAAAATGATTATATATTTATAAATGTAGAATCAAATCAAGTTCCAAGTTGCACTTTTGTCCCAAAGCAGATTGCAAGAGAAAAGCTCAAGGAGTTGATACCCACCAAATGGGTTACCAACTATGAAGAAGCTCATGCTGCTTGTTCATCAAATCAGCCCTTGCAATCCACAGAATCATCTTTCAGAAGAACACCGAGTGGAAAACTTGAAATCCACTTTGCTCTTGAAAAGCCTTCAACCCAACCTTTTTCAACCCAGTTTGGAATCTCTCCATATATTCCAGATGAAATCTATGCCTTTGATGAGCAAGGAAATCCTATCTATATACGCCAAGAACATCAGTCTGATAGTCTTTACTGCAATTGTCATGCTTGTTTAGAACATGCAGATCCTTACAGACAACCAAGTAGAAAAAGAGCATACAAGCCTCCTAAGCCTCGTACTTCAGATGCTTTTTACAAGGCTTACAAAGAAAAAGCTCCTGGTTATGATTTACTAGGAGAACCAAGTGGAAAGTTTGACTTTATAGTCAAATACACTGCTCCAACTCATCAGATAGTTCCAGAACCTTCTAGATGGGATGATTCAGATGATGATCTCTCCTCCACTGATCCCCCAGATCCTGAGCCATCAATTCATATCTCTACTTCTCAGAAGAGATATGCATCCAAAACTGTTTGGGTTCCAAAAAAGCATACAATCATAGCTTTGCCTCCTATAGCTATGTATCAGCCAGATCTTGTTTCATTTCTTTCTCCTGAATCCAGAGAAGATCCAATCACCAAAGAAAAATCTGCCTGGAAAGTCAAGCCAACAACGTCCAGAAAAGCAGATGGACAACCTGAGCAGATGACTCAAGCTGAAGCTATCTTAAACTGGCAGTCTAAAAATGCTATAGTTCAAAATCAGTGTCTTCAGAAAATCGAAGAAGCTACACAGAGAATCGAATCAAAACTAGATTCTCAGCAAAAAAAAAGTGTTGACTCCTCTTGAAGCTTTGAAGAAAAGAATTGAAGATCTTCATCATGTTATCATGCAGCATCTTAATCAGCGCATTCCGATTGATCATCTCCAAGTTGAAATGAACAAGTTGAAATAGCAACAGGTGGGATTAGAAAGAATGATTGCTTCTACTCCTCCTCCATAACCTCCACAACACCCTTTTGACAGACTCTTTACTCCTGTCTATCCTCCACCCATTTTACCCAAAACATCATAAGAATTAACACAACCAGATCTTACTTCTATTTTTAGGGATAGTTCATTTTTCCTCAGAAATCAGCATCCTCCATCGCCTAAACCTTCAAAGAAAAAGTCTTCCTCGAATAAAAAATCTCAACCAGATCCGCCGGCTCAACTTACCATAAGTCCACTCACTACATACCTTCAAAATCTTACCATCGAACATCAAATATCAGAATCATCTTCTTCTACAGAAGATACATCTCACCCTGAACAACCTGAAGATTTTAAAGAGTTTGAAAACTCTGATTTAGATCTTGAAATTCTTCCTATCATGATGCATGCTGGAGATAATGATCCTCAATCTTCTTATACACATGCTACAGTACAAGATCCTTCTGATGAAGATGAATCCATTGAGGATACTATTCACATCAATGAGCCACCTCATCGGCCTTCTCACCATAAGACTCCTTTGTTCACTATTGATGATTACAGCACTGCGCAGTTGAGAAACAGAATTCATGAGATGACATCTTCGTGTAATACAGAGATGTTACGCACTAGATCTATAGTTCGAGGTGATATCCTTGATTTCGTCGCAAGAATGACAGGCTCTTTGCGAGAATGGTGGTTAAAACTTGGAGATTACCGTCACACACAGATCATGGGTTCTCCAGATATCAATCAGTTCATGTATCATATCTACTCAGAATTTTTGGACAGTCCTACTCATGTTGAAGATAAAGCAAGAGAAGAATTTTTCGAGCTTAAATGTTGTTCTTTCAAGCCGAAGCATATTCAACGCCATTTCAAGAAAGTTCGTGAAAGATTCTATCTCATTGGAGGATTAGATGATCCTAATCTCAAGCAGGCCTATCTCAATCAACTTCCCGATCCTCTCCGATCAGAAACTTTGAGATTTATTGCCTCTAGAGGCATGACTCTTTCTCAAGTATCTTTGGGAAATCTATTCCAATTTGTGCTTCAACAACTCCAAAAGCTCTACAACAGCTCCAAATTCCTTACAGAATACAGGAATCTTGAGAAGAAGCTTTAAAAAGTTTGTCAAAGACCAGATCTCAAGATTAAGTGAAAAGGTGAAAAAACTTGTCTTAGCCCAACAAAGAAAAAGAAGCCCTTTAAAAAGTTTCAACAGCAACCTTCTTGGCATAAGAAAACAAAAAGATTCTTTCGTCGAAAGAAAACAAAGAAGAAATCAAATAGATGCTATGTCTGTAATCAAACAGGGCATTTTGCAAAACAATGTCCTTAGAAGAAAAAGAAAAACAAGGTCTTAAAAACCATCTCTCAAATTACAGGGACCTCCTGTCCAGATGATGACCTTGAATCAATCTTTTCATAACAAGAAGAAGAAGACGAAGACACTCTTTTTATAATCAGTCAGTCAGTTGATTTTCCAGAAGAAGAGTGTTATGATTCATATGAAGCTCAACCAATTGCCATACAGCCAACCTGTGAAATCTCAAGCTTCATCATTCCTATTGTCCCGGTCATAATTCGAACATCCAAGTATGACAAGCCAATCAATTTGCTTTCCTTAATTGACACTGGAGTTGCAGCCTCAATTCTCAATCCAACTATTCTTCCTTCAAAATATTGGATTTCTCATCGGCAATATTTTCGTGCAGCAAACAATGAGGTTTTCTCTACAGAACTCATCAGCAAAAAGGTACTTCTTGAAATTTTCCTAGGATTATCTTTTGCTCATAAATTTATGGGTTCAACCTTGCCAGATAAAGATCTTGTTATAGGTTTTGATCTTCTAGCCCAGTTTTTCATAAAAAGAGTTCTCATTAAATCTGATGGTCTTAGGTATAAAAATTATTTCCATCCTTGGGTTAAATTAAATCCTTCCTATTCTATCGACCCATTAGAAAACCTAAAGACCCATATTCTGTCTACCTCTGTAGCCAATAGCCATTCTGAGTTCCTCATGAAATGTTCAAACCCTCTTTGGAAAAACCCAGAATTCTTCATTTCTCTTCCTTTCAAAAAGAATGAAGATGTTAGTCCTACAAAAGCTAGTCACAGAGGAATGAGTCCTGAACATTACAATCTTGCCATTCAAGAGCTAGACCAATTACAAGCTCAAGGTTTAATTGAACCTACAGAATCTGTATCGGCTTATGAAGCTTTCTATGTCAGCAAAAGACCTAAACAACTCAGAGAAAAATTGAGATTAGTGGTAGATTTCCGTCCTCTCAATCTTTTTCTAGCTGACAACAAATTCCCCAGTCCCAACACTCATACTTTCTTTGCCAACCTTGCTGAAGCTCGTGTTTTCACCAAAATAGATCTCAAAGCGGGATTATGGCAACTGGGAATCCAAAAAGATGAAAGATTCAAAACGGGATTCTGTATCCCCAATCATCATTTTCAGTGGACTGTTATGCCTTTTGGGTTAAAAACAGCTCCCTCCATCTTTCTAAAAGTGATGATCAAAATCTTTCAACCTCTCATGTCACACATGTTGATTTACATCGAAGATCTCCTGTTGTATTCATCAACAACAAAAGAACATTTGAAGTTACTACAGCAGATGCATTCTAGTCTTCTTCAATATGGTATCATGATCTCCCCCAAGAAATGCATTTTCGTGATACCAGAAGTTGATTTTCTCGAAATGACAATTTCAGAAGGAAAATATCGCCCTCAGCCTCACATTGGAAAACAACTGTTAGATTTTCCTGATGAAAATCTTTCCAAGCAACAGATTCAACAAGTACTGGGTATCATCAACTTTATGGCAGAGTTCATTCCTAAACTCTCAATAGTACTTCGTCCTCTTCAACTCATGCTTAAGAAAAATGCTTCTCCTTGGGGACCAGAGCAAACTACTGCAATATCTCAACTTTAGAAAATCGCTCAAGATCTTCCGCCTCTGCAAATTCCCTCTAAAGGGAAAAGAATTCTCCAAACTGATGCTAGTGATCTCTATTGGGCAGCTATTCTTCTCGAAGAAAAGAATGGAGAAAGAAATGTTTGTGGATACAAAAGCGGTTCATTCTCTGACTCTGAGATCCATTATCACTCCACTTTCAAAGAGATTCTTGCAGTCAAAAACGGAATTGAAAAATTCCAATTTCATCTTATCGGCCATTATTTTCTTGTAGAAATGGATATGAGTTCATTTCCACGGATGTTGCAACTCAAGCAGAAGCAAATACCACATCCTTAGTTACTCAGATGGTCGTCATGGTTCTCACAGTTCAACTTTGATGTCAAACATATCAAAGGAACTAACAATGTTCTTGCAGATATGTTATCTCGGCCCCAACAAAGGACCAGTCAAGTCAAATCTCTTCAGATTATTCCAATAATTCACATGATGCATCCAGCTACTTCTTCAACAAATCAATAAGAATTCCTTCCTCCTGAAGTTCCAATTTTAATGGCAAACCAATGTTTAGAATAGTCTCATCATCAACAAAGGATGAAGTATCAAGCAAAGATCCTCACTCAACATGGTCCATTCCCTCTTGGGAGTGTAGAAATTCATCCAGATTTTCCTTACATGAAGATTTATCAAATCAAAAATGTTGAGAAAGACTTCAATTCAAAAGCCTTATGGTTTCTCTGGCATCTCATGCAACAATTCTCAATTGGAATTGAGTTCAATCTAAACTACATGCTGAACAAAATGGCTCACACAAGTCTTTCAAATGATCACAAAACCCTCAACAGTCCTTCGGGATGTTTCCACATTTTCCTTAAATGGTTCCATCCTCTTTCATGGTGGAAAAGTCAATTTGAGTATCAAAGACAGAAAAGTTTCAATCTTCGGGGACAAAGAGCATCACACCACGTGATCTACATCTTTAAAATAACAAGCATCACCACTAACAAAAATTTGCAGTTCTTTTCTCATGTGCAGGAATGTAGCTTAACTCCATATAGCCTTGCACAGCAATGGGAATCGGATCCTCAAGAATTCAGAGAATTTCAAAGAAGAATTTCTGAAATAAATTCAAGAATTCCTCCTCAGATTTGGCCATCCATTGAAGAAGATGCACCTTGGGAACAATATTCTTCAGAATATTCCTCCCACCTCCAAGAATATAGATAGGTGTATTATTCTAAATGCAAGCATGCAGAAAAAGGAGAAAGTTCTCAATCTCAGCAGACCCAAGAAGATCGTAGTCAATCTTGTCCACCATATTTTCAAGATTCGCAAGATCCTTACAACCTAGATGAATTTTATCTCTAGAATCTTTTGGGAAAAGCGTCTTCGCTAACTCAAGTAAAAGACAAAGAAGATGACATTCCATAATTTGACATGTTGACATGGTGGGATCCAGATAGTGATGATAATTCACATGAATATCCAAGAATTTCAAACATCACTACTTCTCCAAAGTGATAAGGATGATCTTCAGAAGCCAAAAACTAAGCGACACTTGTAAAATAACTTTATAAAAAGTAGCTTTAGCAAAAGTAACTTTAGTTCTTTGTCTTATATGTAAAAGATAAGTATCTTATCTTCTAGGAAAAAGTGTCCATGAGAAGTATGTCCATGCGTTCAAAGAGATAAGAATCTTATCTCTTTCATCTTGTAAAAAGGTATGCCCAATAAAGGTATGTACAAGTGTCCTGTAAGCTGGAGAGGTACCCAACCCTCTTCTACTATAAATAAACGTTTCAGCTCCTCCCTAGGTAGGAGATGAAAGAGAGTTTTCATTTCATCCTTCTCATATATTCTTATTACTATCCCAAACATCCGTGTTGTTCTTCATACACAGCATACTTTACCTCATTGCTATGAGGATGATCCTGTTTTGAAGTTGATTCTCGAAGCCATAAGAGTTCCCTCGTTGATGCACTAAAAGGGCTAGGAGGGCTGAGAGAGCGCTTGTATTAGGAAAAACCTTGGTTCGGGAGTCTCCTTCTCATATAAGATCTGCTTCAGATAATAATGAGAAAACCATTTGCAATCCCACCTGCATATAAACGACACGACCAAAAAATGAAATCACAACTGCAACAACACAATGCACTCATTGATGGCAACCTAAAGGTTTTAATACACAACACATGGTAAATTGATTACTTACACACTGAAGTAGCAATAGCAATAAAGTTATTGGACTTCATTTCTCAAGTTAAATCTAAAATAACATTTCCAATAGGTAAGTGAGCCACGTCTTGCTGGCTATACGGTGAATATTGTAATCAAGCTTCTGCCACTTGGGAACAACTCTTGCCCACAACTTGGAACTCAATAAACTCGAAGCAGACAAAAGGATAATGAGCATCATCATGGGTTTGATACTTGAACTCAACACTTATGATCAAACAAAATGATAAAAAATGAAATATGGGTTTGATATAAACAATCTTGAGTTCCTTGACTAAGTCATAAAAGGATAAAAAAAGCCCACGCAGATGTAGTACTTGATCATGGAGCAGTTAAATCAAGAAATGTCGATAGGTCAATTAAAAATAAAATAGTGGGATTAATGATCAAGAGAAATTGCTTCAATAACATCATTTGAAGCAATAAGACCATGGATATTATGTATATAATGAAAAATTAAAAATCATAATAGTGGGATTAATTCCTAGTAAAAGAAAATTCGGCCAGCTATTTACTATTCAAAGAAAAATCATAATGCTCAGATAAAGTTTGATTTGAAAACTAAAAAAAAAAAAAAATAGAAGGCTAGATTGTCATGAATGAGAGACTAAGAGAGCATCCCAGATCATACCTATGTCCAAGGAAGGCATTCTACTTAACTGTACAATGTCAAAATCTAATGATGATAAGACTTTCTAATTAGTAGATTTCTTAGTTTTTAGTTTTCAATAATACATATTTTAGTAAAGAGGCCTTAACCTATTAAAATCTTTCAATCAATAATTCAAAACAGAAAAAGAAACGAAACACAGATCTACCTGAAGTCGTTAAGCTATAGAGTGGTACAAACCAAACCCAAATCACAAAATGATTTCTACAATAGTCAATATAAACTAAAGCAAGAAAAGTCATTTTCCTACATTGGGTGTCAAGAGGTGAAATCATATTGTGTGTGCCCATAATTAAGCTTATAGGGCTTGCTCTCCCCAGCTTTGCTTTAACGCGATTTCTATGTTATTGCATGCAACGAGATATAAATTTTAATGTATATATAATTTCATAAAAACTGTAAAACATAATTGTTTTATTATTTTAAATTTTAATAACAAATAATCAATAACGAACACATCGTTAAGGAATAATGACAAACACTTTATACGCAACAACTTAAAAAAATAACTGAAAAAGATTATATCAGAGCGCCAACCAAATATTTTCATCGCATATTTAGGCAGTCTGCATCGTCCAGTTGACAAAACAATCAATGTCCTACATATATAGAAGATTTGTTGTAGCAGCTGCTTTAAGAAAACAAAAATAGAACTTAGACATCGAAATCAAAAGAATTGGGAAAAAAACAGTTTTTTAAGGCTGAAACATACATAGAAAGTGAAATTACCTTCCTGAAGAAATCTGAAAAGAAATCAAAAGCGAAGAAAATCCCTAATAATTTGGGTATTATTTTCCAACAAAATGAAAACAAGCACCAGAATATTTTGGGTAATAAACGATTTTCGGATAGAAAACCAATTTATAACAAAATAATTCGAGTATTAAACAATTTGGGTATTAAACGTGATTTGGGTATAGCATTAGAATAGATAAATACGAAAAGAAAATGAGGGCTTCTGGTTTGATTAAATTAGGGCAAATTAAGAGCAAGTTTGCAACGAGGTAATGAAGTGACTTAGTGGGTTTTTAGCTTGATTACAGATTAAAAAAATGAAAGATGAAAGATAATAGAGAGGGAATGTGAAAAGAGAGCTAGGGAGAGGGAAAGTGAAAATACGGAGAAAGGGAAGGTTATTTTTGTTTTCAATTGAATTAGGAACGTGCAATTGATTTTAAATTATTTTGAATTTTGAAAAGAATATATGATTGAGATTGAATATAAATTATATTAAATAATTTGTAGCACAGAAAATAGGATTGGATTCATAAACGAATAGCGCCTATTAATCGAAGAACAGGAAGTAAGATTTTTATTTTGGGTTTTCATATTTGTCCTTTATTTTTAAAATGACAAATTTGGACATCAACAAGCCATGCATATTAACAAAATCAGGATTTGACTTTTAACTATATATTATAGTTGACAGTATCACAAAAAAACTCTCAAATGTATGAAAAATTATGTGATAAATATACAAAAAAAATTATTGTAGTGAATAAAGATAGGTATCTTACCCTTAAATGGGCTATAGAGCTCGAGCATTTTTGATTGAGTGCCTCTGCTATCACATTTGCTTTACTTGAGGGATAGTCAATTATACAGTCATAACCCTTGATGAACTCAATCCACCTCTTCTGCCTAAGATTCAATTCTTTTTGGGTAAACAAATACTTGAGGCTCTTGTGATTTATATAAATTTGACATGTCGTCACATAAAAGTAATGTCTTCAAGTCTTAAGTGCAAATACAATTGCTGCCAACTCTAAGTCATGGGTAGGATAATTTTGTTCATGCTTATTTAGTTGCCTTCAAGCATAAGCTATCACCTTCTCGTATTGCATCAAAACATAACCCAACCCTTGTCCAGAGGCATCATTATAAATTACAAATCCCTCATTGCCTGATGGAAAAGCAAGTATGGGTGCAGAAGTTAATCGTTCTTTGAGCTCTTAAAAACACCACTCATAAGCATATGTCCACTTAGACTTCACCTCTTTACGAGTCAAATGTGTTAATGGGACAATAATTTTGAAAAAGTCCTCAATAAATCTCCTATAGTAACCTACCAAGCCAAGAAAATGTATGACTTCTGATACATTAGTAGGTCGCTCCCATTTAACAATAGCTTCTAGCTTTTGAGGATCTATATATACGTCTTCAGCTAATATTACATGCTCTAAAAACATAACTTTGATCAGCCAAAATTGATAGTTGCTAAATTTGGCATAAAGTTGTTTCTTGCTCAAGGTTTGCAAAACTATCTTCAAAGGTTTTGCGTGCCCCTCCTTATCCCGAGAAAACACCAATATGTCATCAATAAACACGATAACAAGCGACCCAAATAAGGATGAAATACGTGGTTCATGTGATCCATGAAAGCTACTGGAGCATTAATCAACCCAAATGGCATTACAAGAAATTCATTGTGCCTATAATGAGTTCTAAAAGCAATCTTTGGTACATTGGCTTCTCTAATCTTGAGTTGATGGTAGCATAATGTCACAGCCCGCCCAATTTGCTTGCTAGAGTGGCCCAAAATGTGCACAAAGGCTTGGCCCGATTTCTAGAAGACTTGCAACCCAAGCCCATTTTCTAGAAACTCTAGCAAAGTCAAATATGTAATACTCTCACATGTAAATATGCATTGTCAAAGGTAGTTCACCTACCACACCTAAATTAGGTAGGACTCATTTATGGCCATTGGATGTATTGAATCCTAGCCATTCATTTGGGAGGTGGATTAGTATAAATACCCCTCCAAGGCTCATTTGTAAGCATCCAAGTTAATCCAAGCAATTACAATACAAAGCATTGTAAGAGTTCTCTTGTGTAATACAAAGCTCATTTGCATTAGCAATACTTGCCTCTAAGTTCCATCTCTTCTTCTAGCCTCTAAAGCTCTTTTGGCTCAACGGTCCTAACTTCTCCTTGAGCGAGAAGCAAACTATAAGGCTTACTTAGCAACTTTCGGGTTCAAGTTGCCTAAGTGCCGCACGAGCAGCTGCGCTAAACTCTAAGCTCGTGACAGTTGGTATCAGAGCACGGTTCGAGCACAAGAGCAAATGGCATCCGACATGGAGATGAATGTGGAGGAGCAAGTCCGCGGACGTGAGGAACAACCTCAACCTCAACCACGCCCACAAGGAAAACGAGGTAAGTCCAAAACTCTCTCCTCGGAATCC
Source organism: Boswellia sacra (assembly GCA_013180625.2). Classification (NCBI taxonomy): domain Eukaryota; kingdom Viridiplantae; phylum Streptophyta; class Magnoliopsida; order Sapindales; family Burseraceae; genus Boswellia; species Boswellia sacra. Next base: position 21,446 of record SNVD02009490.1, on the reverse strand, counting down.
TTAGAGCCTCGTGTTGCTAGCATAGAGCAATCTCTTTCGAGTATGGACAATGCTATCGAGGGCCTCTCCGATCGTCTCGAAGGCCTAGAGACGGATTATGGAGAGATCACCCAAGCAACAAAGTCCACAATACTCGAGTTTAGTGAGAACCTCACACGAGAGCTCGCTAGCTTACGAAGCTTTGTGGAGCATGAGTTGCGTGCCATTCGTGCGGAAGTGGAGGAATCACGCACGGAATGGGAGAAACACCGTTGCGAACGTGCTAGCCCTTCTTACTCAAGTCCTAGTGGGCTAAGCAACATGCAAGTGCCAACTCCCGCCACATATCATGGCACTCGCAACGCTACGGAAGTCGAAAACTTCCTATTCGGCTTGGAGCAATATTTTGAGGCGAAAGGTGTCTATGATGATGCTTCGAGAATAGGCATTGCGCCTACTTTCCTTCGTGATGCAGCCCAATTGTGGTGGCGTCGTAAGCATGGCGACGCGGGCAAAGGCATCGTCATCCTCCGCACATGGGAGGACTTCAAGAGAGAGCTACGGAAGCATTTCTCTCCAAGCAATGCGGAAAAGGAGGCAAGGGGTCGCCTCCGCCGTTTGAAGCAAAGTGGCACCATTCGCGAGTACATTAAAGAATTCACCACAATCATCCTTGAAATTGAAGGTATGTCCGAAAAAGACTCCCTCTTCTACTTTCTTGATGGGCTCAAAGATTGGGCAAGGGTTGAGCTTGAGAGGCGTGGCGTGCAAAACCTTGATGACGCCATAGCCATAGCCGAATCCCTCGTTGACTACACATCCCAATCGAAGGAGAGAAAGCCCAACCATGGTAAAGGTGGGGGAGAACGAAACACCAAGAAAGGACATGACCGAAGGGATGGTGGTACACGCAAGGCTTTTGGAGGAGACAAACGAGATGCACCTAACAAAGGTAAGTTTGATGCTCCTAAACCTAAAAGTCCTTGCTTTATATGTGATGGTCCTCATTGGGTTCGGGATTGCCCAAAGAGGAAGACTCTCAACGCCCTTGCCGCTCAACCTGAGGGCGTGAATAATGAAGAGCCACAAGCGGGGATGGGTTCTCTCCGCACAATTGGCGCACTCAAAAGACCCACATCTATGCAAAAGGGCCTTATGTATGTGAGCGCCACAATCAATGGCAAAGACGTGCGTGCGATGCTTGACACGGGAGCCACGCACAACTTCATTTCGGAGGACGAGGCCAAACGGCTAGGCCTCAAATACACCAATGGAGGTGGCACCATCAAGGCGGTAAACTCACCCGCCAAGGCAATCTTGGGAGTGTCCAAGGCAACGACGGTACAACTTGGCACATGGAACGGTAAGCTTGATTTCTCCATTGTTCCCATGGATGATTTTCAAGTAGTGCTTGGCATGGAATTCTTCGACCAAGTCCATGCTTTCCCCATACCATCTTCCAACTCCCTCAACATACTCGATGGGAGTCATTCATGTATGGTGATGGCGGAGCGTGCAACAAAAGTTGAAGGCAAAATGCTCTCCGCACTACAATTCAAACGGGGAATGAAGAAGGATCCAAGTTTCCTTGCCACCGTTCGAGAACTAAACGATGGAGAGGACGTTGCCATTACCAAGGACCCAACGCCAAGGCAAATCCAAGCCATCCTTGAGAAATACAAGGATGTCATGCCCCAAGAACTTCCAAAGAAGTTGCCTCCACGACGGGAAGTGGATCATGAGATCGAGTTGGAGCCCGGTGCAAAGCCTCCAGCCATGGCGCCTTATCGCATGGCGCCACCCGAACTTGCGGAGTTGAAGAAGCAACTCCAAGATTTACTTGATGCGGGTTACATCCAGCCCTCCAAAGCTCCATATGGTGCACCCGTCCTCTTTCAAAAGAAGAAGGATGGATCTCTCCGCATGTGCATCGACTATCGGGCACTCAACAAGGTAACAATCAAAAACAAGTACCCAATACCTTTGATTGCGGAGTTGTTCGACCAACTTGGGAAGGCTCGATACTTCACCAAGCTTGATTTGAGATTGGGGTACTATCAAGTGCGCATTGCAAAGGGTGACGAACCAAAGACCGCGTGTGTAACAAGGTACGGTGCTTATGAATTTCTTGTTATGCCATTCGGTCTCACCAATGCACCCGCCACCGTTTGTACTCTCATGAACAAGCTCTTTCATCCCTATCTTGATCGGTTCGTGGTAGTCTACTTGGATGACATTGTCGTCTATAGCACAACTCTTGAAGAGCATGTGCGACATCTCCAACAAGTCTTCCAAGTCCTCCGCGACAATGAGCTTTATGTCAAGAAAGAAAAATGCTCTTTTGCACAACAAGAGGTAGAATTTCTTGGCCATCGAATTCGGGATGGGAAGCTTATGATGGATCAAGCGAAGGTGAAGGCCATTCAAGAATGGGAGCCTCCAACCAAGGTACCCGAACTTAGATCTTTCCTTGGGCTTGTTAATTATTATCGGCGGTTTATCATGGGCTACTCAGCCAAGGCCGCCCCTCTCACGGATCTTCTCAAGAAGAACCGCTCATGGCATTGGTCCGAAAAGTGCCAACATGCCTTCGAAGAACTAAAGAAGGCCATATGTGAAGAACCGGTGTTGGTGCTACCCGACCACACCAAGCCTTTTGAATTGCACACGGATGCATCCGACTTTGCCATAGGGGGAGTTCTTATGCAAGATGGACATCCCATTGCATATGAGAGCCGCAAGCTCAATGATACGGAGCGGAGATATACGGTCCAAGAAAAGGAGATGACCGCCATCATCCATTGCCTACGGGTTTGGCGACACTACTTGCTTGGTTCCCACTTTGTCATCAAAACCGACAATGTGGCAACAAGCTATTTCCAAACTCAAAAGAAGCTCAGCCCCAAGCAAGCAAGATGGCAAGATTTCTTGGCCGAGTTCGACTATAGGCTCGAGTATAAAGCGGGCAAGGCAAATGTTGTGGCCGATGCCCTAAGTCGCAAGGCGGAACTTGCCACCCTAAGTGCAAGTCGTCCACAAAGTGTGCTCATTGACCGCATCAAACAAGGCCTAGAGCACGATCCCTTAGCCAAAAATCTCTTGAAGTTGGCAAGTGAGGGAAAGACACGACGCTTTTGGCTTGATGAAGGCCTACTCCTCACAACCGGGAATCGCTTGTTTGTACCAAGACATGGGAACTTGCGGAAGGAAATCATCAAGGAGTGCCACGACTCTAAGTGGGCTGGTCACCCAGGTATGGCACGAACCCTTGCGCTCTTGCAAGATTCTTATTATTGGCCTCAAATGCGGGAAGACGTGGAAGGCTATGTGAGAACTTGCCTTGTGTGCCAACAAGACAAGGTTGAGCACCAACGTCCAGCGGGTTTGCTAGAACCCCTACCAATTGCGGAAAGGCCATGGCAAAGTGTGTCGATGGACTTCATCGTGGCCTTACCAAAATCCGAAGGGTATGGAAGCATCATGGTGGTAGTCGATCGCTTTAGCAAATACGCCACCTTCATACCCGTTTCCACGGATTGTACAGCGGACGAAGCCGCTCGAGCATTCCTCAAACACGTAGTGAAGCTATGGGGAGTTCCACAAAACATTGTAAGTGATCGTGACCCTCGCTTCACCGGTCGATTTTGGGGAGAACTCTTTAAATTATTGGGGACCGACTTAAGCTTCTCTACAAGCTTTCATCCCCAAACCGATGGGCAAACCGAGCGCATAAATGCCTTGCTCGAGTTGTATTTAAGGCATTATGTGAGCGCTCACCAACATGATTGGGCAAAGTTGCTTGATGTTGCCCAATTCTCTCATAACCTCCAAAGGAGCGAGGCAACGGGCAAGAGTCCCTTCGAGATTGCGACGGGACAACAACCAATGACTCCACATGCCATAGCCTCGACATATGGAGGAAAGAGCCCCGCGGCCTACAAGCTTGCAAAGGAGTGGCACGAACAAGCCGACATCACAAGAGCATGCTTGGACAAGGCCGCCAAAAAGATGAAGAAGTGGGCGGATACAAAGAGACGGCACCTCACATTCCAAGAGGGGGACTTGGTACTCGTCAAGCTCCTACCCCAACAATTCAAATCACTTCGCAAAGTACACAAGGGGTTGGTTCGAAAATACGAGGGTCCTTTCCCAATTATCAAACGAGTGGGTGAAGTCTCTTACAAGGTACGCTTGCCCCCTAACCTCAAGATCCATCCGGTCTTTCATGTGAGCTTCCTCAAGCCCTATCATGAGGACAAGGAGGATCCAAGTCGAAGCGAGTCCAAACGAGCACCCACAGCCGTCGTCACCTCATTCGACAAGGACGTGGAGTACATCCTTACGGATCGAGTGATTCGAAGGAGAGGAGTTCCACCATACACCGAATACTTGGTGAAGTGGAAAAACCTTCCGGACAGTGAGGCAAGTTGGGAACGCGAAGATCTCTTGTGGCAATTTGGCGAGCACATCCAACGCTACAAGGATGAGAGCGCGCCGAGGACGTCGCGGAAATAGGTGGGGGAGGATGTCACAGCCCGCCCAATTTGCTTGCTAGAGTGGCCCAAAATGTGCACAAAGGCTTGGCCCGATTTCTAGAAGACATGCAACCCAAGCCCATTTTCTAGAAACTCTAGCAAAGTCAAATATGTACAACTCTCACATGTAAATATGCATTGTCAAAGGTAGTTCACCTACCACACCTAAATTAGGTAGGACTCATTTATGGCCATTGGATGTATTGAATCCTAGCCATTCATTTGGGAGGTGGATTAGTATAAATACCCCTCCAAGGCTCATTTGTAAGCATCCAAGCTAATTCAAGCAATTACAATACAAAGCATTGTAAGAGTTCTCTTGTGTAATACAAAGCTCATTTGCATTAGCAATACTTGCCTCTAAGTTCCTTCTCTTCTTCTAGCCTCTAAAGCTCTTTTGGCTCAACGGTCCTAACTTCTCCTTGAGCGAGAAGCAAACTTTAAGGCTTACTTAGCAACTTTCGGGTTCAAGTTGTCTAAGTGCCGCACGAGCAGCTGCGCTAAACTCTAAGCTCGTGACAATAAGCATAAATCTATCTTAGAGAAAACTTTTGCACCTTACAACTAATCAAATAAATCATCAATACGAGGAAGAGGGTACTTGTTGCGGATGGTCACCTTATTTAATGGTTGGTAGTCTATGCATAATCACAGTGTTCAATCCTTCTTTTTAACAAGCAAGACTAGAGCTTCCCATTGTGAAACACTAGGTTTGATAAATCCCTTATCAACCAACTATTACAACTAGACTTTTTAACTCTTTTAATTCTATTGGAGCCATTTTGTATGGTGCCATGGAAATAGGAGTAGTGCCCGAAGCTAGGTCTATTGTGAATTCAACCTCCTTATCTAGTGTTAATCCATGTAAGTCATCCAGAAACACATCAAAGAAATCTTACACTATAGCAATAGCTTCTATCTTTGCTTCACATACTGAAGTGTCGATCACTTAAGCTAGATAGGCTCAACATCCTTTTTCAAGTAAACACTCAGCATCAAAGGTAGATATTACACAGGTGGGAAGGATATGTTGGTCTCCACAAAAAGTAAATTCAAGTGTTTCAAGTTTTCTAAACACCATCTCCTTCCTGAAGCAATCTATAGATGCATGATAGGTTACAAGCCAATCTAAAAGAATTAAGTTTGCAAATAGATCATGTTTACCCACTTTCACAATGCAATCCCTAAAAACATTTCCTACAAAGATAAAATCCCCAACACGTGTGGTTACTGCTAAAGTATACTCCAACGCTTTCAAATCTCTATCAGCATGCATAACAAACATACAAGAAACAAAGGAATGTATATATCCAGGATAAATCAAAATACAAGCCTCAAGACCAAAAATAGTCAATTTACCAATAACCACCTCTAGTGTGGCCTTTACCCATTGTTGAGTCATGGCAAAGACTCGTGACTATCGTGTTGGCTGACTGACACATCCGAAAAAAGGATTGTCTCCCAAGTATAGGAGTGTCGAAGTAATAAACCCGGTGAGTCCAGGGTCAATCCACGAGGAAGGGAATTTAAGCGCTACAAACTATAAAGTAAGCAATATGATGTGGATGATTTAAAGAGATGACAAGATAATATCAATAAATATAAATAAGGAATAAGTTCGTAAACAATAAATTAGAATCACACAAGAAAAATCAACACAATAATAATGAAGGCTAAGGTTAGGGGATCCGCCCTTGATATTTCAAATAAGGATAATTAACCCATTTTAGTTATATGAATTATATTTGTTTCGTTACCAATATTTATACCACTTCTTGTAAATGGGTTCAAGCATCCAATGTGCCAATCACCATATGTCTACAACAAATCAAGGTTCCTAACTAGACTTGTGTCGGTAAGGAAGAACCATACATCATCTAGAAAGGATCCAAGCATTTGATGTGCCAAGGATTGTCGACAATGGATCAAGACCTCCACTTTACGAGTGGTGTCAAGATTGATTAAGAAATTAAATATAAATCATATTGAATAAACATTATAAGATTACGATTATTAAGCACATATTAAGGGTTAGAGAATCCTTATTCTCATATCAAGGGTTTCACCCTTTCACCTTAGCAAAAGAGAGAAATTAGCAAGACATTATAAGAGAAAGAACACAAATTATAAGAAAAAAAAGAATTCATTAATAACATAGAAATACAAGAGAGAAAACAACACAAGATCCCAGCAAAGGCCAAGATGCCCTAATGGGTCACAAGGCACCTCTATTTATAGATACATTCAGGGGCAAACTTGTCAAATTACAAAGAAATAGTTGTCAAATGTTAGGTAAACTAACTTTGACCATTGGGATCATTAGGTACACCACTTTGACCACCGATTTTGACATTGAAATATTGAGCATTTTAATCAAATGTCTTCATGAAAGTTGTAGATATTTCTCTCATATTTCTAGAACATATTGATTTGCACAATTTAGATACGTATTTTGAGAGATATGGTCCAAATACTAAGGCCTGGTCAGACTGGGTCGAAACTGCAGATGGGTTCACTTCAAGCCCATTTTTGGTCCACTAAGAGCCCGAATTTGACGATGCTTCTGAAATACAATCTTGTAGATAATTTAATTAGCTTTCTAAAACATTAATAATTGCACCATTCTGATCTAAAAATAGAGAGTTATGCCCATTTTACCGAACCTATAACAAAACCAAAATTAAGAGACAGTTAATTCCAAATATGCAAAGACTACAAATATGCTTAAGTTGAGGAATTTAATGATACTATTAATGCAATATGATGAACTAAGCTCTCATTAAGCATACATATTTAAGTGTTCATCACAGACTACCTTGTTGATTGTTACTATTTCTTTGGGTATTAGTCTGGTTTCTAGCTGAAGAAGTAGATGTCCCTATTTGAAGCCTTCTAGATCCATAATCTTTCTGAACAAAACTCCTACCCTGAGTTAGAGGAGGATAAATTTTCTTGATATGTCTTTTCTAATCAAACTAATAGCACTCAGGTTTACCAAATCGACACTATCCCTCATGAAGCTTACCATAAATCTCACATAATGGATATGGAGTCATTCTAGATTTGTCATCATGTTGTCTATTCTCCTTTTTACCGGACCGCTGATCTTTTAAATTACTTCCTACAGAATGTTGCATAGACCCCTAACCAGAACTTTGTCTTTGCCCTCTGGTGGACCCTGTCTCTAAGTAGTTTTGTAACTATAATAAGCTAAATAACTACCCCCTCTCTTGCTTGGTCTATGGCTACCACTATCAACTACCCAATTTTGATGATGTTTATCGCTTGAATCAACTCGATTAGCATCCCTCAAATTCCTCTTAACTTTCACAGTAGCTTGAACTAACTTACTAGACTCACCGTAACTGTTAACAGCAATTACAACTCTGATTTCTCTATGCAATCCTTCTTCAAACCTTTTGCACCTTCCTCCTCATCAGCCACAATAGAAGAGGCAAACCTGGAGAGCTCTAGAAATTTTTTCTCGTACTCCTCCATGGATCTAGACCCTTAAATCAATCTTAAAAACTCACTGCACTTGATGTCTATGTACATAACAAGAAAGCAATGATCAAAGAACTCTTTTTTGAACGTAGCCCAGGTAGGGATGGCAAAATCCGGGTGCGGGTGCGGGTTTTGCGTTTCCGCACCCGCACCGGATCAAAAAATTTTTCCCGGTCCCTGCAAAATCCCCGGATTTTTTCGAGTTTTTCTGGGTGCGGGTATTTGCGGGTGCTGAGATGATGCACCCGCACCCGGATAAAAAACCCAGATTATCCCCGGTTTTTTTTTATTTTTCTACACTTTTGATAGAGTAAAATAGTGTAATGTTGCATAACTTAAACGAAGGACGCGGCTAGCACTGTTGGTGAAGGGGGTGGAATGACTTTTTATGGCCAAGGTTCAAATCCTAGCCGCCTCAATTTACTATTTTTAATTAAATATATAAAAGAAAATTGATATTATAAAATTGTGTACAAAGAATAGGATACAAAAGTGAGTAGTCTGGTGGTTAACCACCAAAAATTCAAATTGTAGGTCATGGATTCAAGCCTCCTCATACGCATTTTGTATTACAAAATTAAAAAAAAAAAAGAATTGGGCTGTGCGGGTAAGCCTCCTCATACGTATTTTGTATTACAAAATTAAAAAAAATGGGCGTTAGATCAACAGCTTAATTATCTTTAGTTTCTTTTTAATTATGATTCTAGACACATATACACCAAAATGATAAATCTAATTTATAAGAGAACTGATTAATCTTCATCGCAATATGTGAAGTATAAAATAATATAAATTTGAGATATAATTTTAATATGCCTAATCTTATTTAAACATAATTAGATCAGTTTTAACAGTTAGATTGGTTGAGACCTTTTTATTTTTTTTCTTCCTCATCTAATCTAATTATTAAGTGAATCAGAGATTAAATACTATAGTGTAATGTAATTATTAAGTGAATCAGAGATTAAATATTAAAATGCGACACTTACAAGCTTAAACTTTTATTTTAAATCATTTCTTAACACCACAAATTATCCAACCAATTTTTATTAGGAAGCATAGATCAACCTTTTGAACATGATCTGATACTAGGCTTGTAAAATAGCATTTCCCTTCTCGTATATCTATGGCTCTACATAGACTTAGCAGTAAGGATGTTTGAAGCCGTATTTTAGATAGTCAGGGTCATTTCAAGAACCACTCAAAAGAAATCTCATCAAAATTTCTTAGGATTTCTAGGCTGATTTTCTTTTTTTTCTTTTTTTCTTTTTTTTTGGTTAAGCTTTTATATTCAAGGATTCTTGCATGTATCAACTTACATATAGAAGCCTTGAAGCTCTCGAGTTAAACGATGTGGAGGATAGAAGAATAGAAGAAAAGGTTAAAAGTTTTACTAATCTATCTTTATGGAAGCAACAAAGGAAGAGCATCATCTCGACTGGGAAAATGAATGCTGAACAATATAGGCTGGCATTGTCCATTGTCATTACAGTTACAGGCGGGGCCTAAGGGGGCCCGGGCTCCAACAACCTTAATAAGTTTTCTTAAATTCTTTTTAAATAGTATATTTTTTATATAGTATATATTAAGTTTTACTATTTCGGCATTTTCAAATCTTTTATATAACTAAATTTATGTAAAGATATAATACATATTTTGTATTGATGGATCCACAACTTTTTTTGTTACATTTAATAATTAAATATTCTCTAAATACGAGAATAATAGTTTCTAATTAAATAATATTTTTAAAAATAAGTTTTTATTATAGGAATAATTATTATCCTCTATATTAAATAAATAGGAAAATATTCTCACTCTTCTAGTTTTCACAATAATTGTATTTTTGATTATGTATAGGTTTCATAACAAAATGAAAGATGAATTTTTCCCTAACACTTTAGGAGCCCGTTTAGCAGCTAGGACATAAGGGGGATTGGACAAGATTTTAGGACTAATTTATTAGACCCTTGTTTGAAGTATTTCAAGGGATTGGGATTGGGACTAATCTTAGTACCAATAGTAGCAAATCTTTGGGCCTAGCAGTCCCATGGTAAACCATGGGATTCTTTGTCCCAAGCTTGGACAAATGGTTTTTTATTTTATTTAATTAATAATAATATGAAAATGATATAATATTAAATAAATTATAATTTAAGATAAATTATAAATAATAATAAATAATTGTATATATTATTATTAATAATTATATTATTTAAGTTATAATATTAGTAAAATTAACATAATAAAATATTATATTATTAGACAAATATTAATATAATAATATATAAATAACTTAGAAATATTATAAACAATAATATTATTAAATATAATAAAATAAATAATTCTTGATATAATAATAAAAGAATAATAAATTTTACTATAATAAAATAAAGGATTATTAAGAAAATATAAATATAAGAGTCTAAAATATTGAAAAATACATATAAATTACATTATAATATAGTTATAATTTTTAATTTTTAATTTTTAATAATATAAATTTAATAATATTTTAATCTAGAATTCATATTGAATATTTAATTATAAAAATAATGCATTAATAATATTAAATAACCAATAATATTAAATTTAAAATTAAATAATATTTTGAATTATTACTTTTTAAAAAATAAAAGGTGCTTAAATATTTTTAATTTGAATATTAAATTAATATTTATTTAAATTGAACTTGAATAAAAATAATTATTTTATATTTAAAAATTGATTTCTTAAAAATTTATTAGATATTAATATAATACAGTCTCATATTTCATCAAACATGAAACAGTACTATCTGTGGTCCATTCCAATCTAATACAATTCCAATCACAATCTCAGTCCAGTCCAGTTCAGTCCAGTTCCGACTATCAAACGGGGCCAAGTTGTATATATTGAAGAGGAATTGTAGAAAGAATTAGTATAGAATCAATTATGGAAAATATGAAACAATGTCAAATTCTTGATTAATACATGATTAAGTTGATACAATTTGAATACAATTATTACATTTTTTAATCTATGTTATTGATATTAATAATATTATTTTTATTATTTTATTTACTATATGATATTTTATTGCTCATAAACCCAGCCCCCAAAAACTTTAATCCTGCATCCGCCACTAGCTGCAGGGAAATTGTACATCAAGTTATCAGTGATAACTCAAGTCCTCCTTGAAGGCCGTGGCAAGGTTGTTAAAGTTGGATTATAACTGCTACTCTGTTCCTGAAGCTCCAGTCATTAGGCTTGAAGATCTAACAGAGGTAAATTACTGATATGGGTGTCTAATAATTGTTTGTTCAAGGATCTAAATTTCAAAGTCCAGCTCTATATATAAGTTGGTCCTTCTCCTAGCCAAAATTTTAGTTTGTGAATAAATTTGGCGGCTAGTGAAGGACCACAGCTTTGCAAACCAAGTAGGCCTAAGTACCTAACTTTTATGAAGGTTGATGGTAAATACAAAAGCCCCCAAAATCAATCAATAGGTATTTAATCAGCATGGAGGGTTACATGCCATATATGATTGATTTATTTTATCAGGTTGAAATTAAAATATATTTGTTGTTTTCATATTAATTATAATGTAATTAAATAGTTAAGACATAGAATTGAATTGGTTTTTTTTAATAAATATTTAAAGCTAAAATTTTGTTTTTGAAAAAATAAATTAGTAATACTACACCTACACTCATTTACAACCAACTTTCCCTACAATCTGAGTTAGCAAAATCCTACTGAAAATATAATTATTATGCCATGCACTGTAACTTCCCTTGTTCATTTTTTTCCCTCTTTAGTGAATTTTTGTCAACTCAAGTGTTAAAGAGTATGTCGTAAAATTTGGTTGTAATAAAATTAAATATACAATCACTCTATATATCATCATTATATAATCTTGTCACAATCTCATTTAATGGATGATTGATTAGTTTTATTCTGGGTCAATGCCGGAAAAGTCACCAGAGATTTTGCTATAGTTTGTTGAAATGAATTGAGGTGGTTAATTGGTTTGCTTTTCTATTTATGATAGAAGAATAGCATAGAATATGTGGGTTTTAAATTTGATGATAGAACTGAATAGAATGTATGTGTTTCTTTACTGGCATCGCTATGCCTCTAAATCACTAAAAATCTCTTAAAGGCCACAGCCCAAATCGATTTATCCATCACCTAATGCTATTGATCTCCCATGTCAAGTTCCAGTAGATAGCTTGGTCACATATAATAAGGGAAAATTTTGTAGAGAAAATCTAGTCTAAGGTGTTATTTTCTTATTCACACTACCAGACAAGTATAGCTAACTGAATTGCTATAATGGAAAATAGTAGTGTCAAACTTACAATCTATATATAACCCAAATTCTACAATATGATATGGTAATCTACATGGCAAAATTTCACTGGAGAAGGAAAAAAATAAAAAAGAATAAGGAAAGTTACATCTCCAATAGGGTTTTGCTACATAGACTGCCATATCAGGTTGTAGAATTTGGGTTGTACATAGGTTGCAAGTCTAGCATTACTAAATAGCATTACTAAATAGAAAAAAAGTCTTTTAATGAATGTGATTTTTCATAAACAAATAGATTATTGATGTTGTGCCTTGATTCTTGTGTTTGTGTTCTTCATTCTTGTCTATTAGTTAATCGGGATTATTTGTGTATGTTTTCGTAGGGCTAAGATCATTTATATTTTCTTTATAAGTTCATCGGGATTGTTTTGATCAAAAGAAATTTTATAATTAGTAGAGATGTACGCGATTGAGATGGATTTCAGATAGATCATCATAGTGCCTTTGATTTTAGGTTGGATGATGACCAATTACTTGTAGTTCTAGTACATTGTTGATTATTGTGCACTTTTATGGTTGAAATATGTGACCTTTAGAGTTAATGTAGAATCACATTGTGTTGAGGCTAATAGGCATATATACAGAATTTTTGGTCTAATATGGCCATTTAAATTACTAGGCTCATATTTTGTACCAGTTCTAAGAGATGAAACTCGATCCACGAACTTGTGAACTTGCTTTTAGGCTTATTCTTGTGTTTAATCCCAAATTTCCAATCTAAAGGTCCAGGCCATTATAATCGACACGTTCTCAATTCTCATGTCATGGTACTGTTACTATAATAGCTGTCACAAGGCTTTTTGTTGATGCATGGATTGCCTTGAGATAGTACTAAGTCCACTTAGCCAGCTAGTTATTAAACTGCATAGAGGCTAACAAACTTGCACAATACACGCTCTGCCAATAATTCTCGATACAAGGCATAATAATTTCATGGAAGCACCAACTTCCAACTTTCCTTTTAATCTCAAAGAAAAGAATGCAAATGTTGCCCAAAGGGATGTGTGCTAAAACACTCATAATACACTCCCATGCTAGTGAACCTAGGGGTGGCAATTTTTGACACGACCCGTGAACACGACACGAACACGACACGAATACGTTACACGATTAATAAATGGGTCGGGTTAGTGTTGAAGGTGTTCAACACGCCAACCCGTTTAATGACACGAATAGTTAAATATATTTTGTACATTCTTAATATGTAAATTCATTCAATGATATAAATTATTACCTACTTACAATATATATATTATAAAATTGAAATTTTTATACCATAAAATAAATTAATTTATAAAATAATAAATTGTGATGATTTTAATAATATTTTATACTAACAATGGTTTATATTCTAAATATAATTTTAATTGATTTAAATATAGATAATATAATATATTATGTATAACTAAGTTAAATAATTAAGTAAATTATGCGAATTAAATATGACACGATTACGACACGTGGGTAACACGTTTAATAATTGGGCGGGTTTGGGTTTTATGTTTTGACACGAATAATTAAATGGGTCGACACGACACGACACGATTGCCACCCCTAAGTGAACCTTTTCTTATGTGTATGCACCGAATCCCTGTTGCTTTGTGTTTCTCTTGCATATTGAGTGCTTTCCAATAGCCATCTGAATTGACTTCCCAATTGATTGATTGCTCTAGCCTACCCTTGGTGTCTATTTATACAAGCGTATAATCAACAACTCTGACAATGTAAGATACTTCCAATCCCTTAAGTTAATGCTATTATGGCACTTGGTGTATGCAAATGACATCTCCATCTACTAGGATGATGTTGCACGCTCCTACACTGCCATATAATCTTTCCGCCAGCCTAACATATAGGGATCTCAGCCATTAACTAGGTCGACCCTTATTTTAAGAGCTATTCCCAGTCCTTCATTGTAGATAACATAATCATCTCAACCCTTAAGTCAAGATCCTTTAGCACATGCAACTCACTTCCTAGTTCGTAGGAGATCATGTCTTGATTCATGCCACTAGGCCCTAAAATGTAGGAACCAACCTTTGACCATTAGCAACACCTCGTTGCATCATGTGGTGCCCGTTGTGTGTTATACCGCTTCCCCTTTGTGTCATGCCATTGTGCTGTTGCACTGCTGCACCGCATGCCATGTTGTTGGGCGTATCTCGTGTGCGCACTCTTGTTATTAAGTCAATCCTTGCATGCATCCCAGCTCACATGCCTACTCGTGCTAATGGTGGGCCATATTGTTGAATGTACACACATTATCCCTATGTCACGCTCATCTTACGTGAGCGTGTTCCCTCGTATCAGCGTTCACATTATGTTGTGCTCAAACCTATGCACATGTGCCTTTCACACACTGCCAACCTTGCTAAGTACTCAACCCTACACTTTTACTTGGCATCTTAACCTCAACATAGTTCAAGGCAAGAGATGTTGTGGTGCAAGCTTTAGTCTTGTAACACTAGCGTTGTAGGCCATTATAGCATTGCTTTATAAGAATAATCGAAAACTTGAAAACCCTACAATTTATAGTTAAATTTTGAAATTTTTGCTCTTTTAATCATATTATACTTTTTTCAAGTGAATGTATTTTTCAACCCTTTGCAATTAGCTAAACATAGATTGATTTATTCAACATATGCAGGAAGGCAAAAGAGGGAAACAAAAAACCCTCATCCCAAAAATAGGGAAAATACAAGTGATTGAACTATTTACTACAGGAGATACTAATGCATGGAAAATCAAAGGAAATTCCATTTCCATGCTCAGACATAGGCGAGCCCATTTGGAGACTAAGGGGTGGTCAGGCCCCTACTAAAAAAATAAAATTTCGTCATACCTGTTAAGTTTCAAAGTTATAGATATATCACTATATAAAAATACACCTAATTTTCACCTTCTCCAAAGTCTGTAGCCTCCTCACCAAGTGACCTCTCAACCTAACTTGTCCTTACCTCTCGCCTACCCCTACAAGTTATCGTACCCATAAAAAGACAATCTTCTTTAATTTTCCAAGTAAGTTTATACTTTATTCTGTTCAATATTTTATTATTTTATTCATAGAATTTTATTCAATTTTTTTAGTGTTTTATTATGCTTTGCACGAATTTTTCTTTCAAATTTAATGCAATTGATAGGTGTCTATTTATGTATTACTTTTATATCAATTCGTCCATGTTTCTTTGCTATATTCCTTGGTATTTTTATGTTTTTGTGTGGTTTTGATGTTTGTAGGAGTTTTGGAGCAACTTGCACAAAAATGGAGTAAAACCCTTCATTTTCACCTCTGCTAGTCAGTGATCTTCTCGGATTTAATTGTATTGATATACAATGAACCCGATGACATATTATATACCGTTGGAAAGCTCTCGAAGTCTATTTTCTGGAGAAATTTACGGTTTATAAATCCATTCAGTGTACCAAAAGTTGTAATCAAAACAGTGTGAGATGTATAGAAATATAATTCCACAAGCACTGTAGCATGTATAATACGGGGCACTGTAGCAAGTCACTGTAGCAGAGTATTTAAACACATTTTAGGGTTTTATTTTCATAACTTGAAGAGGGGAAAACGTGGGAGGAGGCTGCATTTCTGGATTTCTCTCATCCCTTGGAGTTCTTGAAGGAGAAAGAAGATTTTGAAAGAGGGGGAACTACAATTCCAAGAAGATTCATCTACAAAGAAGATTTTCAAAGAATTTGCTAAGTTCTTTCTTTCCTTTTCAATTCTGGAATTTCTCTGTATTGTATTTGTTATTCTGATTGAATATGTGTAACTAAATCTGAATTGGTTGAGGGTGATTTCAAAGCCCTTGATATGGATTTTGTGAGTTGATTGTGTAAGAAATTGTTATCCAATTCTCTAATTGAAGTTGCTTGTATTTTCCCATATCTAATGCTTATGATTGCTTACTGATTGTATTTGGAATGGCCAACTGAATATAATCTGTTGTTGTCTATTGCTAGATTAGAAATCTTGATCCGTAATTGTCATGAATTTCCAATCATTGGTAGCAAAATTGTGATCAGAGATTGCAATTGGAAAATACAACCTAGGTTAAATAATCCGAACTTGTGTGATTATTGCTTAGATCAACCTATCTTTCTCATCGTAATGCTTCTATTGAATTAAACTTAGAGAGCTTGTTCTAGGTTGTTTAATGGATAGAGATTAAATAAAGAGCTTGTTTTATTTAACAACAAAGTAAGGAAAGATTGGGATAACAGAGCTTGTTGTTATCTACGGTTGATAACTTCAATGCTGTAATTGGATTACAATTCTATGTTAATTCACAAATTCATATCTTGTGGCAGAGAATGAACTCTTAACCAAGTGTCTCTCATTGATTTTTCACTCCATTTAACTTTGCTTTGTGTTATTCTTCATTTGCTTTCGTATTAAGTTTAGTTAATCAATCAACAAAACCCCCCCTGTTTAGTTTATTATTGCTGGAAAATAACAAATTCAATTAGAATCAATCCTCGTGGGAACGATATCTACTTATCACTTTATTACTTGTGCGACTAGTATACTTGCTAGTTTCGAACGCATCAAGTTTTTGGCGCCGTTGCCGGGGATTGATTTTCTAATCGATTTGTTATTTTGTTTTCATTGTTGATTCATATTTTGTTTGTTTTTCTTTTCTGATTGTTTGTGTTTAGCGACATGGCAGTAAACTTCTAACAATTCAGTAGCCGAATTTGAGCCACAATTACATTGGAGTGTAAATGAGGTAAGCACTCAGAACATTGAACAACAACTTTCTGAGCTAACTTCTCTTGTGGAAAACATGGCTGTAGGAGATATGCAGAAATCTTATGCATGTGGGATATATTCTACCATGGAGCATCCAATCGACATGTATCCAACTTTACAAGAAGAATATATGGAACGGGCCAATACCATGGGTGGATTTCCAGGACAACCAAGGCAATGGTATGATCCCTTCTCTAATACTTACAATGCCGGATGGGGAGATCACCATAATTTTAATTACTGGAATCATCAACCAATCGCCCCAAATGCCATACCAAATCGGCCACAAGGTTTTAATCAACCTAGAATGCAGCAACCATTTCAAATGCAACCACCACCAATGCCACATCCAGCACCACAACCAGCACCACAACCAGCTCCACAAAATTCAGGTACGTCTCTCGAGGATATTGTTAAAGCACTTGCCACTAACACAATGCAATTTCAGCAGGAAACTAGGGCAAGTATCCAAAACCTGGAAAGTCAAATAGGGCAATTGGCCACTAACATGAGCAAATTTGAGAGTCAAAGCTCAGGAAAATTACCATCTCAGCCAGTGATCAATCCAAGAGAGAATGCTAGTGCTGTAACTTTGAGAAGTGGAAAGCAATTAGAGATTCCACCAAAGAAATCACAAATTGATGAAGGGGATGATACCACTTCTACCATGAACAAACATCCACTTCTAAGGTAAATCCTAAAATTTCCATTCATTCATATGTTACCCCTCCACCATTTCCCAGCAGATTTGCAAAATCAAGGAAGGAGGAACAAGAACAAGAAATCCTGGAAACTTTTCGCAAGATCGAGGTAAACATACCACTTCTGGATGCTATCAAGCAAGTGCCTCGTTATGCAAAATTTCTCAAAGAGTTATGCACCAACAAGAGGAAGTTGAAAGGAAATGAGAAGGTAAGTGTGGGGGAAAATGTTTCAGCTGTATTGCAAAGAAAAATTCCTCCGAAATGCAAAGATCCAGGTATGTTCACCATTCCATGCACCATTGGTAATACCAAGTTTGAAAGAGCTATGTTAGATTTAGGAGCATCTATTAATGTCATGCCATATTCTATTTATGCTTCTTTGTATCTTGGACCTCTTGCGGAAACTGGTATTGTAATTCAACTTGCTGATCGTTCTAATGCATATCCCAAGGGAGTTGTGGAAGATGTGCTTGTGCAGGTGAATCAATTGGTATTTCCAGCAGACTTTTATGTTCTTGAAATGGAGGATGAGACATCTCCCAATCCAACACCGATTCTTTTGGGGAGACCATTCTTGAAAACTGTCCGAACTAAGATTGATGTTCATGATGGCACTCTCACCATGGAATTTGATGGCGAGGTGATTCGTTTCAATATTTTTGAGGCAATGAGGTACCCTAGTGACTTGCATTCTGTTTTTGCAGTGGATGTTATCGATTCTTTTGGCACAACAACTTTTTGAGTTAACTCGCAAGGATGCATTGGAAGTAGCCATTAGTGAGCACATTGGGGCAGAAAATTCCAGAGAATCGAGGAAGTTGATACAAGTGTCTAAAGAAGTGGAGGAAGCTGTGGCAAGCTTGGATGAGACTATAGCTATCACCACAAATAGGTATGATGTTCGTACATTGAATTGCCTTTATCTAATGAGAAAATTTTCCTTCTGTGATGAAAGCACCTGCCTTGGAGCTTAAGCTCTCCAGAACATTTGAAGTATGTATTCTTGGGTGAGAAGGATACTTTGCCAGTCATAATAGCCAAGGGGCTTACACCATTACAAGAAGAGAAACTCATTCGAGTGCTTCGAGATCACAAAACAGCCATTGGGTGGACAATTGCTGACATAAAAGGTATTAGCCCAGCCATATGCATGCACCGTATCTTATTAGAAGAAGGATCCAAGCCCACTCGAGAAGCACAGCGGAGGTTGAATCCTTCAATGATGGAAGTTGTCAAGAAAGAAATCCTGAAATTGTTAGATGTGGGTGTGATTTATCCAATTTCGGACAGCAAGTAGGTGAGTCCAGTCCAAGTTGTTACGAAGAAATCTGGTGTTACGGTGGTTAAGAATGACAATAATGAGCTAGTTCCCACTCGTATTCAAACCAGCTGACGAGTTTATATTGATTATCGGAAGCTCAATTCAGCAACTCACAAGGATCACTTTCCTTTGCCATTCATTTGATCAAATGCTGGAGAGGTTAGCAGGTCATTCTCACTATTGTTTTCTTGATGGCTATTCAGGATATAATCAAATTGTCATTGCCCCTGAGGATCAAGAGAAAACTACATTCACATGCCCATTCGGTACATTTGCCTATCGACGCATGCCATTCGGTCTTTGCAATGCCCTGCCACTTTCCAAAGGTGTATGGTAAGTATTTTCTCTGATTATGTTGAGAACATCATTGAGGTATTTATGGATGATTTTAGTGTTTTTGGTGATTCTTTTGATAAATGCCTTGATAACCTTACACTTTTACTTCAAAGATGTATGGAAACGAACCTTGTTCTGAATTGGGAAAAATGTCATTTTATGGTAGATCAGGGTATAGTTTTGGGGCATGTTATTTCTGCTAAGGGTATAGAAGTTGATAAATCCAAGATAGATCTTATATGTTCCTTACCCCTTCCCACAAGTGTGCGGGATATTCGTTCGTTTCTTGGTCATGCATGGTTTTGATCTAGATCATCAAAGATTCTCGAAGATAGCATTCCCCTATGCAGATTATACAGAATGATGTGACCTTTGAATTTGATGAGAAATGCAATAAGGCATTTGAGAAACTGAAGGAAACTCTTGACTTTGGCTCCAATGATCCAATCTCCAAATTGGGATCATCCATTCGAGATCATGTGCGATGCAAGTGACTATGCTGTGGGTGCTATCTTGGGTCAACAAATTGGCAAAATTTCACATGCCATTTATTATGCATCTTGGACTTTAAATGATGCTCAGCTTAACTATTCCATCACTGAGAAAGAACTGTTAGCTGTTATTTTTGCTTTAGAAAAGTTTCGTTCGTATTTGAATGGTACTAAAGTAACCGTTTCTGATCATGCAGCTTGAGGTACTTGATCACAAAGAAAGAGCCAAAACCAAGCTATCAGTGGATACTCCTTTTACAGGATTGACTTGGAGATCAAAGATAAGAAGTGAAGGGAAAACTTAGTTGCAGAACCATTCTCAGTACGCACATGCCAGCGAGGATTTACTGCCATTACAAGAAAGTTTTTCGGATGAACAATTGCTGTCTCTACATGTAGCAGCCCCTTGGTATGCAGATATTGTTAATTACTTAGTTACCAAGAAGCTACCACATGACTTGACTCGAGCTCAAAGAGACAAGATCAAAAACATTGCCAAATATTACATATGGGATGATCAATACTTATGGAAGCATTGTTCTGATCAAGTGATAAGAAGGTGTGTTTCTGAATCTGAATTTAATTCAATTTTGACCTTCTGTCATTCTTATGCATGTGGCGGTCACTTCGGACCAAAAAGAACAGCCCTGAAAGTTCTTGATTGTGGATTCTATTGGCCATCATTGTTCAAAGATGCATATCTATTTGCAAAGCTTGTGACCGTTGTCAAAGGACAGGTAATTTAAGTGCCAAAAATCAAATGCCACAAACCCCTATACTTATTGTCGAGATTTTTGATGTGTGGGTATTGATTTCATGGGTCCTTTTCCTTCATCATTTGGTAATGTTTACATTATATTTGCTGTGGATTATGTTTCTAAATGGGTGGAAGCAAAAGCTACGAGAACTAATGATTCTAAAGTTGTTGTAGATTTTGTGAAATCTAACTTTTTTGCGAGATTTGGAACACCAAGAGCCATGATAAGCGATAGAGGGACACACTTCTGCAACAGATCATTTGAAGCCTTACTCAAGAAATACAACATCACTCACAAGGTGTCTACTGCATATCATCCACAAACTAGTGGTCAAGTTGAAGTTTCAAATCGAGAAGTCAAATCAATTCTCGAGAAGACAGTGAATCCGAACCGAAAAGATTGGAGCCTACGATTGAATGATGCACTTTGGGCATAACGGACTGCTTACAAGACACCTATTGGTATGTCTCCGTACAGGTTAGTCTACGGTAAGCCATGCCACCTTCCAGTGGAGCTCGAACATAAAGCATGGTGGGCAGTAAAGCTTTGTAACATGGAGATGGATGCTGCTGGAGAATAAAGGAAGCTTCAACTGCAAGAATTGGAAGAACTTAGAAATGATGCCTATGAGAATTCCAGAATTTACAAGGAGAAAACTAAGGCATTTCATGATAAATTGATCTCCAGGAAGAATTTTGAAGTGGGA
>SNVD02009488.1:7500-37320 GCA_013180625.2 Boswellia sacra | reverse complement strand
GATGGTTGACTAGCAGAGGTGAAAATGAGGGTTTTACTCCATTTTTGTGCAAGTTGCTCCAAAACTCCTACAAACATCAAAAACACACAAAAACATAAAAATACCAAGGAATATAGCAAAGAAACATGGACGAATTGATATGAAAATGATATATAAATAGACACTTATCATAATACCATAAGAATCAAGTCATTTTGATATTTCTAACTCAAGATATGTCCAAAAGAGTATTCGGTGCTCATGTCAGCCGCTTCCATTTATCTTTCAACTTGCATAAGGATTTGGATAACCTTACACTTGAAATTTGAATTTCTTTAAAACATATGAAATGTTATAAATTGAGTAAGCTTTTCAAAGGATTAATAATTACATTATTTGGACATTTGTAAAGAAATATATGACCAATTGATTGAATATTACTCATGTGTCACATTCCTTGAATCAAACCTTGTTCTTAAACTTTGGTACCTTTAACATGTAGTCTTCTCCTTAGCTTCAACACTTCATTTTAGTAAGCCTCTTCTTGATTTTAAAATTATTTCAATGATCTTACTCTTGCACATAAATAAACATGTTAGTAAATCTTAATTAATCAATGTTTATTGTTATCATCAAAATTATCATGTAACCTTAGGGCTAACAATCTCCCCCTTTTTTATGATGACAAACCATTGATTGCTTTAAAATATAATCTAAAATCAAGAATGAAAATAAAATCAACAATAAGCAAAAAGAATGGCACTTGTTATGAATATAAGCAATCCAACTATTTCTCCCCCTTTTGTTATCATCAAAAAGATGTAATCAAATTAACTACTCCCCCTTAACATATGCTACCATTTAAAGATTATCATATTAAAGCAAAATTAAGACATATACAATATGCCTAATTCTCTTCTAATTATGCAAAATCTATCTTGACTAAGGGGTTTAGTCATATTTAGGTCTAGAGACTAACTCCCAAACTTGATTTCTCTCAAATTGGTTCAATTCTTCTTGCATAGCCAAAGTCCAACTTTCCTCATTTTTGGCTTCTTTAAAAGATTTTGGTTCAAATTGAGAGACAAATGCAAAATGATTACAAAAGTTCCTAAAAGAAGATCTAGTTCTCATACCTTGTGATGGTTCACCAATAATGAGATCTTTAGGGTGAGCTTTTGCGTACCTCCATTCCTTTGGTAATCCTTGGGAAGAATCATTTACTTCCTCAGGCTTTTCTTGTTGAAGTTATAATTCATCTTAGCTCTTTTCATCAAGTCTTGATTCCTTGATTTGCCTTTCTACCTTAACAATATCATCATCTAAATTCTTTGAAGAAATCACATTAGTTTCATCAAATTCAACATGCATAGATTCTTCAATAGCAATAGTCTTTTTGTTAAAAACTCTATATGCTTTACTATGGTTAGAGTAGCCAACAAAAATTCCAACATCGGCTTTTGCATCAAATTTTCCAAGGTTATCCTTGGTGTTTAAAATAAAACATTTATATCCAAAAACTTTAAAAAATCCAATGTTGGGTTTTCTTCCTTTCCAAAGTTCATAAGGAGTTTTCTTTATTAAAGCTCTAATATGGACTCTATTGATTATAAAGCATGCGGTATTAACGGCTTCGGCCCAAAAATATTTTGACAAATTATTTTCAAAAAGTAACATGATCCTAGCCATTTCTTGGATAGTCCTATTTTTCCTCTCAACAACACCATTTTGTTGTGAAGTTCTAGATGAGGAAAAATTATGTTCAAAACCATTTTCATCACAAAGATTTTCAAATACAACATTGTCTACTTCACCACCATGATCACTCCTAATGGACACAATAGAATACCCTTTTTGATTTTGGACTCTTTTTGCAAATTTTGAAAAAGCTTGTATTGCCTCATTTTTAGTTTTCAAGAATAATACCTGAGTGAATCTTGAATAATTATCCATAATAACAAAAACATAATACTTTCCACCAAGGTTTTGAGTTCTTGATGGTCCAAATAAATCCAAATGAAGTAATTGTAGAGGTTTATTTGTTGAAATAATTTTTTTTTGTTTAAAAGAAGTTCTCACTTGTTTTCCAAATTGACAAGCATCACAAATCTTATCCTTTTCAAATTTTATTTTTGGAAGACCATCAACTAAATCATTATTAGAAATTTTTGAAATTGTGTCCATGCTAGCATGACCTAACCTTCTATGTCATAACCAAGCATCATGATAAACAATGAAACAATTTTCTACATGATAATTAACATCAATATCAATTGTATAAATATTACCACATCTATTACCAACAAATAATATCTTATGGTAACTAACATCCTTAATCACACATCTATTATGCTCAAAAGTAAGAAAATATCCCTTATCACACAATTAACTAATGCTAATCAAATCATGTTTCAAACCATTAACAAGCAAAATATTTTCAATAATAAGTGAAGAAGGGTTACCAATATCACCATGTTCGATTACCCTTCTTTTTGCATTATCACCGAAGGTCACATATCCTCATTTCTTCATGATTAATCTTGAGAACTTGAAGGCATCTCCGGTCATATGCCTTGAGCATCCACTATCTAAGTACCACTTGTGTTTGCCACTCCTTTGTTTTTACAATCAACATTCAAAGAGAGGCTTTTTGATACCCAAATGTTCTTGGGTCATTGGGGGTTAGTTATGGTACTTTTTAGAACCCATATTTGTTTCAAATTAGGATTTTTCTTAATATAGCAAGAATACACTTTGTGTCTTTTACTTCCACAATAAGTACATGAATGATTAGGATTATTCCTAGAAGATGCATGAACAAAATAGTTTTTAAAATACTTTTGATTTTTTTTAGTTTTATATCCTAATCCTCTTTTATCAAAAACACACATTTGGTTTTGTAACATAGAATTCAATTTTTTTGTGCTTTTTGTAAAACTATCAACAATATTTCTTAAATCATTATTTTTCTTTTTCAAAATAACATTTTCTTTCTCCAATTTATCAAAATCCTTTTGTTTTAAAACCTCATTTTCAGTTTTTAAAAAATGTATTTGACTTTCCAAACTTTCAAAATCTTTTTGCTTTAAAATTTCATTTTCATTTTCTAAAACTTCATTTATTTCCACTAACTCTTCTAATTGAGATAACATGACTTTTGACTTCTTTTTGAAAGCATTGATTTTTGAATTTTGTTTATCAACTTGCACATGTAAATTTTGGAATGCTTCAAGTAATTCATCATATGAAAGTTTATTATCATGGTTTAGAATACTTACCTCATCTTCTCTAAAAGCCATGAAGCACATGTTTGCCACATCGCAATCTTCTTCTTCATTCTCCTTCAAGATGATTTCTTGAGTTATGAGAGAACCCATAAGTTCTTCTAATGGTAGTTTGGTGAGGTCCTTTGCTTCTTGAATTGCCGTCACCTTTGGCTCCCAAGATTTTGGTAGACACCTAAGAATCTTTCTCACCATTTCAACATTAGAATAAGATATACCAAGGGATTTCAAACTATTGATAATATCCGTAAATCTAGTAAACATTTCAAAAATTGATTCATCTGGTTTCATCTTAAAAAGCTCATAACTATGAACTAGCATACTAATTTTAGATTCTTTAACCTGACTAGTTCCTCATGAGTTACTTCAAGTGTGTGCCATATTTCTTGTGCTGTAGAACAAGTAGATATTCTATTAAACTCATTTCTATCTAGAGCACAATATAACACATTCATAGCTTTAGCATTCAAACTCAATTTCCTTTTATCATCTTCACTAAACTCTTTAGGTTCTTTAAGCATGCATTCCCCATTTTCAATTTTGGTAGGAACAAAAGGTCCTTCCAAAATAATAGACCACAAATCATAATCAAAAGATTTCAAGAAAATACTTATTCTAGTTTTCCAATAAGAGTAATCACTTCCATTAAAAAATGGAGGTCAAGAGATAGAAAGTCTCTCAATATATGAAGTTGAATTAAAAGTTTCCATAGCTCAAAAATCGATTAAGATTTAAAAAATTAAGCAACCTTGCTCTGATACCACTTGTTGACCCAAGTATGGCAACCCAAGAGGGGGGGATGAATTAGGTTTTTATTTATAAAAACGAATTTAGAAAACTTTTCTTGAAAGTTCAAAATTATTTAACTCTTTCTTTGAGAATAAAGATGAAGAAGATGAAAATAGAATGCAATCAAGAGAATAGCAATAAAGAACAATCACAAGTGCAACTAAATATAAAGAGATAGGGATAGTGATGTAGTACCCAAATGGGACCTTTTTATGTTACCAGTATTTTAATAATTTGTCTTATGTGTTTGAGTAAGAAACGCACCGTTTTTAGCCTAAAGGAAGAAACAAAAAAAAAAACAGCATATATATAGTTTTATTCCTGGTGGGGACAGGGAGTTGAAAACAGGAAATACATATTTGAATACAAACGAATTTTTCTTCTGGAACAGAGGCATCCTGCTTCTACCCAGCTGTGATATTCTTTAATATCCATTCTTCCATTGATCCAATTTCTGTTATTCCGCTGCTGCACCAGAGTGGTATCAGAGCTTGTGTGATGGCTAGCAAGGGAGACAGCAGTACCCAGGCCATCGGTGGGAATCGAAACCTGGAGGATCTCTGGACAGCTCAAACCAACTTAGAGCAACGAGTCGACGCGATTTTGAAAGATCTACGCCAGATTCTTGAAGTTTTAGGTGAGGTGAGACCACATCTTAGAAACCAAGAAGACATAACACCACCACCTCATGGTGTTCATCTTTCTTCAGCGGGCATTCATGATCGAAGGAGAACCCGACGGCATGGGCCAACAAATCTGCCTGAAATTTTTGAATCTGATGATGGAGAAATTCAACATCAGAGGCATGTATTTGATGATTCTGATGTTGACGAAGAGGTTGAGCAATAGGACTTGGGGAAACCCAGATTTAGAGCTCCACAACGATTCAATCAACGACAAAATAGACAAGGTTCGCATGAATATCGCTTGAAAATTGATATCCCAAATTTTCATGGACGTCTCCATATTGAAGATTTTCTTGATTGGTTACAAACAGTTGATAACTTCTTTGAATATATGGAAGTTCCAGAGCATAAACAAGTTACTCTTGTTGCTTATAAGCTAAAGGCTGGTGCCTCTACTTGGTGGGAGCAATTGCAACACATTCGTTGTCGAGAAGGAAAAGGTAAGGTTCGAACATGGGCACGTATGAAATAATTGCTTCGTGCTCGATATTTACCTACAGATTATGAACAAATATTGTATCAACAATACCAACACTGTCGATAGAAAACTCGCTCAGTGGATGAATATGCTGAAGAATTCTATCGCCTTAGTGCCCAAAATAATTTGGAGGAGTCTGAAAGGCAGCTTGTGGCACGATTTATTGGCGGATTAAGGGAACCAATTCAAGAGAAATTAGAATTGAAGACCATTTAGTCTTTATCTGAGGCAGTTAGCTTGGCAAATCGGGTAGAGCAACAATTGATTAGAAGTTCCAGTCGTAGTTACTCCCAAAAGAAATTTTCTACTGAGTATGGGGTAGGCAACTATCACACTACTCAGAGTTCTCATGTGAGCTCCCTTCAACACCAAAAGAAGTCAGTTGCAGAAACAAATCCCATGGAGACGAAAGCTGCAAGTAAACAACCCATCCTACCACCTATTCATAATAATCCCTATGCTAAACCAATGCCTATAAAATGTTACCGATGTAATCAACCTAGTCACCATTCTAATGAATGTCCCACCCGACGATCAGTGTATTTGATTGATGGTAATGAGAGTCAAGATAATTCACAAGAGGCAGGAATTAGTGAAGATGGATTTGAAGGGGCTGAAATTGTACAGGGCGATGAGGGAGATGTACTAGTTTGTATTTTACAAAAGCTTTTGTTGTCTCCTAGACAAGATAACAATTCTCAAAGAAATAAAATCTTTCGCACTCGATGCACTGTTCAACGCAAAGTTTGTGATCTTATCATCGATAGCGGAAGTAGTGAAAATGTAATTTCGAAAGCAGCAGTGAAGGCCCTGGGTTTACATGTGGAAAAACATCCAAATCCTTACAAAGTGGGGTGGATTAAAAAAGGCATTGAAGTTTGTGTGACTGAAATCTGTAAAGTACCTTTTTCTATTGGAAAAGTGTATCAAGATGAGAAATGGTTTGATGTCTTAGACATGGATGCTTGCCAAATCTTATTGGGTCGCCCCTGGCAGTTTGATGTGGATGCTCACTACAGAGGTAGGGAAAATTGCTATGTGTTTAATTGGAAAGGGAAAAGGATAGTATTACTACCTCTTTCTTCGATTGAATTCGATGCTAGAAAACCTGTGATGCTAGCAGTAAGTGGCAATGAATTTCAAGCTGAATTTCTACGAAGCAAGAGAGCAATTGCTGTGGTGGTCAATGAACATTCAGTTTTAAAGTAGCCTTTTCCTAAAGCCGTGGCAACCATGTTGACAGAATTTCATGATCTCTATCCATCAGAATTACCAGATGAACTTCCTCCAATGCGAGATATCCAACACCATATTGACTTCATTCCTGGTGCCAATCTTCCAAACCTTCCTCATTTTCGAATGAGCCCTTGGGAACATGACATTCTGCAAGGTTTGGTTGAAGAGTTATTACAAAAACAACTCATTAAACCAAGTCTTAGTCCTTGTGCAGTGCCAGCTTTATTGGTGCCTAAGAAAGATGGAACATGGCGTATGTGTGTTGATAGTCGGGCGATCAACAAGATCACGATCAAATATAGATTTCCAATGCCCCGTTTTGAAGACTTAATGGACAAATTGGCAGGTTCTGTAGTTTTTAGTAAACTGGACCTCAAAAGTGGATATCATAAAATTCGTATTAGGCCTGGTCATGAATGGAAAACGGCTTTCAAAACAAGGGAAGGTCTCTATGAATGGCAAGTCATGCCTTTCGGGTTATGCAATGCCCCTAGCACTTTTATGAGGCTAATGAATCAGGTATTGAAACCTTTTGTTGGAAAATTTGCTGCTGTCTATTTCGACGATATTCTTAATTTTAGTAAGGTGGAGGAGGAACATTTACAGCATTTGAGGTTGATTTTAGAGGCTTTACGGGCTAATCAGTTGTACCTGAACTTGAAAAAGTGTGAGTTCTGTACAGATAAATTGCTATTTTTGGGGTATGTGGTTAGCAAGGATGGGTTGCAGGTTGATGAACAAAAGGTTAAGGCAATCCAAGATTGGCCTACTCCTAAGAATGTTTCCGAAGTTCGAAGCTTTCATGGGTTGGCGACGTCTTATAGACGCTTCATAAAAGGATTCAGTTCAATTCTAGCTCCCATTACCAATTGTTTAAAACAAGGGCAGTTTGTTTGGGGTGAAGCACAAGAGTCCAGTTTTGCTGAAATTAAGGAGAAATTATGTACAGCTCCTGTTCTCACTTTACCAGATTTTTCTCGTCCTTTTAAGGTTGAAACTGATGCTAGCATGCTGGGTATTGGTGCAGTGTTGACACAAGGAGGCAAACCTATTGAGTTTTTCAGTGAAAAATTTAATGAAACTCGCCAACGTTGGTCCACATATGAGCAAGAGTTATTTGCCATAATCCAGGCACTACGTCATTGGGAACATTACCTGTTACAGCAGGAATTTATTCTTCATTGTGATCACCATTCCCTTCAATTCTTAAACTCCCAAAAGACTCTTAGCCGGATGCATGCTAGATGGGTACTCTTCTTACAGAAATTTTCATTTGTTTTCGAGCATAAAGCTGGACAATTGAATAAGGTGGCTGATGCTTTGAGTCGAAGGAGCTCACTCCTTACAATTTTACAAACTGAAATAAGCGGATTTGAAAGTCTTAAGGATGTGTATCCAGGGGATGAAGACTTTGCTGGAATTTGGCATGAATGTAATACAGGAAACAGCATTGAAGACTTTCATATTAGTGATGGATTCCTGTTTAAAGGTAACCAATTATGTGTGCCTAGGACATCACTTCGCCTCCATATTGTCCAAGATATGCATGGAGGAGGTCTAGCAGCCCATCTTGGCAGAGATAAAACCATTGAGGCAATTAAAGCACGGTTTTATTGGCCTAAAATGCGAAAGGAAATTAGTAAGTATGTTCAAAGATGTATTATCTGCCAATAAGCTAAGGGTGGAAGTCAGAACACTGGTTTGTACTCCTCTTTGCCCGTCCCGAATACAATTTGGGAGGACTTGAGCATGGATTTCATCCTTGGGTTACGAAGAACTAAACGAGGTGCTGATTCTATGATGGTTGTGGTGGACAGATTTTCCAAAATGTCTCACTTTGTGCCTTGTAAGAAAACTAATGATGCTGCCCATGTTGCTCTATTATTTTTCAGAGAAATAGTCCGCTTGCATGGCATCCCACGTTCCATTACCTCAGACAGAGATGTGAAATTTGTCAGCCATTTTTGGCGTGAGCTCTGGAAACATTTTGCCACTGACTTGAATTTGAGCAGCTCTCACCATCCTCAAACTGATGGTCAAACGGAAGTAGTTAACCGCACCCTGGGCAATATGATCCGAGCCATAGCTGGAGACAATCACAAGCAGTGGGATTTGTCCCTTCCTCAAGCTGAATTTGCATATAACAGCATGTTGAATCGTTCAACTGGTAAATCCCCTTTCTCCATTGTCTACACCAAGCCTCCAAATCATACTGTCGACCTAGTTATTCTGCCTAAATTCAAAATTCGAGTAGCCGAAGATTTAGCCACTCAATTCTAGCATATGTTAGCTGATGTACGTTTGAAATTAGAAGCCTCTAATGCCAAATACAAAGCTACTGCTGACAAGAAGAGACGTTTGAAGGTGTTTGAAGAGGGTGATCTAGTCATGGTGCATTTGCGAAGGGAACGTTTCCCCACAGGCACATACAGCAAGTTGCAGCACAAGAAATTTGGGCCCTTTCGCATTACAAAGAAAATTAACAACAACTCTTATGTGCTTGACCTTCCTACAGAATGGCATATCTTCTCTACCTTCAATGTGTCTGATTTACATGATTATTTCCTCCTGATGAAGCTGCTGTTCACTCAGAAGTTCTCGAGACGAGTCCTTTTTCTGGTGGGGATGAACTGATGTAGTACCCAAATGGGACCTTTTTATGTTACCAGTATTTTAATAATTTGTCTTATGTGTTTGAGTAAGAAACGCACCATTTTTAGCCTAAAGGAAGAAACAAAAAAAAACAGCATATATATAGTTTTATTCCTGGTGGGGCCAGGGAGTTGAAAACAGGAAATACATATTTGAATACAAATGAATTTTTCTTCTGGAACAGAGGCATCCTGCTTCTACCCAGCTGTGATATTCTTTAATATCTATTCTTCCATTGATCCAATTTCTATTATTCCGCTGCTGCACCAGATAGAGAGAGTGCAAACTCAATTTACGTGGTTCGGCAAACCTTGCCTACGTCCACGGGCTCCTAGCTCCACGAGCTAGACTTTCCACTAAGTTGTAGAAATCTTTAAAACTTGCTTGATGAACAACCTCACCAGGACTTTTTCCTTCAACCCTTGATAACACCACACCAAGAGTTCTTCTTGATGAACAACCTCACCAAGGCAACTTCCTTCAAACCTTGATAACACCACACCAAGAGTTCTTCTTGATGAACAACCTCACCAAGGCAACTTCCTTCAACCCTTGATAACACCACACCAAGAGTTCTTCTTGATGAACAACCTCACCAAGGAAAGAGTTCTCTCAATGATAACTTTTTATCCTTTACAAGAATATCTCACTCTCACCAAAATACAAGAACAAGGATAATTTTTACAACAAAAGTATAACTCTCTTCAAAGAGTAGATAAAGAATATAAAAGCTCTCTAGACTTGATATTTCTCTTGTTTTTTGCTTGATAGATGCTTCTCTTGCTCTTCTCTTTGTCTTGTTGAATGCAAGGGAGAAGGGCACCTTTTATAGGCAAATGAGATGAACTTAATCAAGTGAAGACACCAACTCCAAATTTTCTGCCCACCATAAAAACTATAATCTTGTCTGCCATTTTTGTCAATGTTCCATTTGAAATTTGAAAATCTACAAAACATAAAAGATCTGGAAAATTGAATAAGCTTTCCAACTCATTAAGAACCAAGTCATTTGGATATATCTAGCTCAAGCGATGGCAAAAATACCATTCGGTACTCATGTGACTTGATTTTTCCTTATGTCAGTCCACCGAATTGAATGATAATTCTGTCAGTCTTCCGTTTGAAATTTGAATTTCTTCAAAACATAAAAGATCTGAATATTTGAATAAGATTTCCAAAACATTAAGAATCAAAGCATTTGGATATCTCTATCTTAAGATATGGACAAAAAATTATTTAGTGCTCATATGAGTTGATTTTTCTTCTCTGTGTCAGTCCACCGAATTGCATATCAATTATATCGGCTTTCCATTTGAAATTTGAATTTCTTCAAAACTTATGAAATGTGCTTCATTAAGTCATCTTTCTAATACCATAAGAATCAAGTCATTTTGATATTTCTAGCTCAAGATATGTCCAAAAGAGTATTCGGTCCTCATGTCAGCTGCTTCCATTTATCTTTCAACTTGCATAATGATTTGGATAACCTTATTCTTGAAATTTGAATTTCTTTAAAACATATAAAATGTTATAAATTGAGTAAGCTTTTCAAAGGATTAAAATTACATTATTTGGACATTTGTAGAGAAATATATGATCAATTGATTGAATATTGCTCATGTGTCACATTCCTTGAATCAAACCTTGTTCTTAAACTTTGATGCCTTTAACATGTAGTCTTCTCCTTAGCTTCAACACTTCATTTTAATAAGTCTCTTCTTGATTTTACAATTATTTCAGTGATCTTACTCTTGCACATAAATAAACATGTTAGTAAATCTCAATTAATCAATGTGTATTGTTATCATCAAAATTATCATGTAGCCTTAGGGCTAACATTTGTTATTTTGACTTAACACTTAATCTATGATATTTTTATTTGAATGGAAAAAGCTAATTCAAATTTTAGCTTTTACGTTAATGCAAATGTCTGAAACATTTATCATTTCTCTAATTCTCTTACGTACTCTTATAAAATTCATTTATGTCCAATTTGTACATAGCCTAATATTTTAAATTTAGAATATTATTATTTATTTCTAATTTTTTATTATGATTCTAAATATACTTTTAAAATTATTTTGTGGTCATTTAGTTTATTTATACATCAAATTCTTGTAGAAAAAATAACTTGTTTATCTAATTATATACATTTAAGTAAATTAAATTCATAATAAATTTTGATATGCAAATATTTTTACTATGTGAAACAAAATCACAAGTGAAAATAATATATATATATATATATATATATATATATATATATATATATATATATATATATAGGGATATATGGGTAAAACCATTAATTTTCAGACATTTCAATTTAGATATTAAAATAAAAAAATATATCATTCAGATTTTTATATTCACACATATTCATATTTCAATTTAATTTAAACATATTTAGATTTCATATTAAAAAAAGATCACCCTCCTACTCTTCTCTTGAAGTACTTAATGTGCAAAAAATAATTGGACTTAAAATTTGTAAATAAAGGCAAACATTTATTTCATTGATAATCTGCACTATGGGGAAAGAAAGAGTTTACAAATATAGGCAAAGAGTTTGAACTTAAGAGAGTCTTTAATCTATCTAGAAACATTAAGGGTGGCAATTCGTGTTCGCGGGTCGTGTTCGTACTATGTTGAGTTGTGACACGACAAAGATTGATCTAATGCAAATATGACCTATTTATTCTTCGTTCGCATGACTTGTTTATTATTCGTGTCATGAAGACTCAACACAAACACGACACGACACGTAAACACGAATAATAAATGGGTTGTGTTCGTGTCTAACATGAACAAGACTCGTCTAACACAATTAGGACACATTTAACACGATTGATACGTCTCGTCTAACACGATTATTACATGTTATAAAATGTTTACATTTGTGATGCAATTATACATTAAAGCCTATTTTTAAATGAAAAAAACTATAACAAAATTTACAAAATTAAACAAAACTAAATTTCAAGAAATCATACAAACTTCAAATGTAATATTAATAGAAAAAGACATCAACTTCAATAATTCAAATAAAACAAATTAATAAAAATAAAGTCCACGAAATCTCAGCAAACATGCATCACATTCCTAAATTCTAGATGACTTAGAACAATAAGTTCATCACATACTGACAACACAAACATTTAAAAGTTATAACCATCCATCATAAATCACAATTGAGTGCTTCACAAACAAACACAAAAAAGTTCTTCAACCCTTATCCTTCTCCTTTTCACTTCTCCTTTTCAACTCTTAAGCAACCTACCAAAAAAAAAAGTTCATACTCATGAAAAATCAGATTATAGAATTTTATAAGACATACTATAAATTCATCAAGAAAGTTTTCAGTCGGATAATAAAAATCTTATAACATATTTAACAATTAATTGAAAGTCAATTCCGTTTAGGACTCAACCTAATTAAATACATAATTTAATAATAAGAAAATTTGGGTTAAACGCGAAGGTGATGTAAAGTGATGCTCAAGCAAATTAAAACATAAAAAAAAAATTTGCAATAGGCTCATTAGAAATTTAATATTCGTTAACTACATTCGTTTTACTATTAAATTTATGGAGTCCAAAAAATGCAATAATTGTCGTATTGGTGATAAGTAAATAGCTTAAATTATCTCATATTATATCCATTCACATAATTTCTTACAGCGACTAGTTAGCAAATAACAATATCATAGACACCTTTTCTGGGCAGTGATAATTTGGACAATTGAGCATGGCCCAGCATTTACAATAGAGCTTCAAGCCCAGGAGAGAAGTTGCTTTTGCTTTAGCTCACTTTAATCACAGCCCAAATATAGAAATTAATGACATGACAAAATTATGTCGATTATTATACCATCCAATTGTTTGCTAATTTCACTAAGTGATTCTTTTATACATCAATTTGTAAATTAAGGCAACAGGGAAAAGTGACAAAAGCACAAAAAGATGAAAAACTGGCTAAGAGGAAATTAAAGCAAAGTTAACATGCATATTGACAAATGTTTGAATTCAAAAGTAATGTCACCCACTTGTAATTATATCGAGAATGCAAATTCAAGTCACTTCTAGCACTCGTGTGTGTTTTTGTAATTTTAATTAAGAGCGAATTAAATATGAAAAAAAAGAGAAAAAAAAACCTTAAAATGATGGCGAGGATGAAGGTAAAAACAGGGTGAGATTGCTGACAACTGAAGGAAGTGTTAGAGAGCTAAAATTGATGCTTGTGTAAGTGTAACCAAAGATCTTAGATGAACTCCCAATACATATATCACAATCCAATCAAACCCTCTTTACTTCTAATTTTATTGACAAAATTTTTAGCAAAGTGAAAAGCAAGAGTTAACTTTACCTACCCTGTGAGTCCAAGAATGCCAATTTCACATAGTATAGAGAAGGTGAGTGGACGAAGCATTTGTTGGAGATATAAAAGGTTTAAAACAAATATTTACATCATAAGTTACAAAATTTATTTTGAGATTAATTTCATACATTACAAGTATAATAAAAACATGAACGTTACGACACTTATTATTTGTAACGTTTATGTTTTTATTAAGAACTTATGGCTTGAGAGTTACAAGAATTAATTTGTAAGTTACCTAAGCTATGAGATTAGTATATAAAGGAGTCTCAAAAGTTCTGATATTGACATGAAATATTTTGAGTATTTGATGATTTTGAGCAACCGCGACACATGAAGACAAGTTATTTTCTTCCGGTGATCGTGCTCATCGAGAAGATAGGCTCTGAGCACTGGGTTGTATCTTGGAGCCTTTGAGTACCGATTTGACCCGCACGAGAGGAAGACTCTTTGGCTTTAGGACAATGCCTTTGACATGCCTCCAAAATGCTCAGGCCACTTATTTCTTACTCTATCTCTTTATTTATTCTATTTATTTAATATATTATTCTAATTCATATTTTATTATTTCTTTAATATCTTGTTGTTTGATTATATTATTTAAATTTATTATAAATATTCCCAACAATCTAAAGCCAAAGAGGTTTTTAGAGTCTTTCAAGTATTTGATTATTTATATATTTTCTCGTGTATTCATTAACAAAATTTTAATGTTGAAATTGTTAAATACTAAAGTTGCAGTTGAAACAGTTTTGGGTAAACTAAACGGTAGCATACTTTCCAACAACTATATTGTAAGTATATTACCTTAAAGATGTCAACGAGGTAACATAAATATTCTTGTTGTTATTTTTATTTAAACGATACAAATATTAATTATATTAAAGTTTGTTGTTTGTGATATTGGCTACTTATTAAATATATGAGAGTTATGTTTTGCGCATATCATTATGAATTAGTTAAATGTCCAATTTATATGATACTTGCATACATTAAATTTTATTGCACAATTACATGGGTATATTAGAAACTCATTTAAGGATTCTATGTTGAATTTTTTTTTTCAAAGAATATAGATGAGTTACATGCAGTGGTTTTATAATCAAAACCTTTTATGAGTTTTTGTTATGGTTTAATAAATATTTCAGTTATGAAAATTCTTATTACGGATATTTATTACAGATTGATTATTCATGATTTAATTAATTTTATATGTCACTAATTAAGTGTGTTATTATTTTGGAGTAAGACAATCTTTGATCTTTATTGCATATTATTATTGATTAAGAATTCAATTTATGCGTTGCATGCATAAAATTTTTGTTACACAATAAAACATGTGTTTTTCATATATTTAATTAGAACAAAATCATCGTATAAGCTGAGGCAGAAGCCATAATATTCTATACTGAATCTGTCAACATTGTAACATTCTTGTTAATCTTGTACATCACCAGGATCATCTCGTGGCACAGTCCTACCACCAAAGTTATCAGCTTGTAATAAGACGATGCCATAACCAGGATCATCTTTTGAGCGGCCTATCGTTGAAATCAACTTGTGAACCGCAACCTTTGCTAGGATCACTATCCCACCCATTGTCAAAATCTTCTTGTAACACATCCCATCACGACAACGACCATTTTGTAGTAAGCCACCAGTGGACCCATCATAAACATCAAATAGCAAACCAAACCAATCATCAAAATCTCTACAGCTCATTCTAAAATATGCAACCATGAGAAGTGGTTGGGTTGTGAGAGGGAGTAAAATTGTAATTAAGGCCTGAGCCCACTTACAACCTAAAAAAGGCTTGACAAAGTATGGAATACAAATCTATGAATGCCCAATTAAATTAAAGTGAACATGACTCAACTTCAGCCTATCAACTCGTTACATGTCTTAATAATTGGCAAAAAGATAAAGGAAGTGTTAGAATCAAGAGAGCCACACAAAAATTGCCCAACATTAAATGCAATGCGTGGGGGTTCACGTGGATAAGAGATGAGAAATTGGCATGGTACATTAGATGTGCCGTACATCAACTTTTAAAATTATATAAAAATCGTAAATAAGTATATAAAAGTTGTAAATGAATATATAAAAGTTATAAGTTGTAATATAACTTTTATATACCAATGTACAATTTTTATATAATTTTAAAAATTGATGTATTGAAACATCTAATGTACCGTAGTAGTATGACTTTAAAGACGAGAAAAGAAAAGAATCAAATTTTGAATGGAGAAAGGACGAAAAACCCAGGGCAGAGGGGAGATTATGAAAACAGAGGAAAGGGATAGATTTTACACAGTGGAGATAAGTGAAAATGGAGGCTTTTTTTGTGGGGGTGGGGTGGGGTGGGGTAGGGTAGGGTTGGGGGAGGAGGTGTGTGGGTGTTTGGGGTTGGGGTGCAGGAGAAGAACACAACAAGCCATGGAGTCAGTTAGGAGTTTAAAAAAGAAGCAAGGTAGGATTTTACACAGCAGACAAAAGAAAGAATATAGGCTAGAGATGTGAGGGACAACTGGTTATAGACTGAACTAAGAGAGCTGGAGACATTTTTTGAAAGTTCTGGAGGTATGCAGTTATAAATAACAACACAGTAAACTGTACTGTAAATCGACACAGGAGGATTTTTACGTGGTTCGATTATAAAAACCTACGTCCACATACAGCTATAGAGTTGCAATTCACTATGTTCTTGTTTGTACAATCTTTAGGACCTTTTACAGTGTTGACTCACTCTCACGAATAGACCTAATCTTTGACAAATAAAATCTTCGCAAAGATCCTAAACATTAGTGACACTCCTCACTCTCTATCACAGATAACTTAACAGAATGTTTTTAAGTTATACATAACACTCGATGTCTAACACAGAATTACATAAACACTCAACCCTCAAGTTTTTCTAAGTGTCTACTAACTCACTCAGACTTAATCAACAAATCATATACGATTTTTACTCTCATACATGAGATCAAAGACTCAATAATTCAAAGTAATAGACACATTCCTTTGCATCAAAGCTTTCTTCTATGAAGTAATGGAATGCCGTGATCAACAACAAAAAAATCTCCTCCGCAAAGACTTTCCCTCTATTCTATATGCCGACTTTTTATCTATTGAGAGGTCTTAATGCAATCTTCCTAAAAGTCTTGTAAGGATCTTAATCAAGATCACATTAGGATTAGGATAAAATAGGAAACGTTTATAGTTAATCTCCTAAAGTAATAAGAACACATTAACTATCCTCCTATTTTGATTAGGATACAAGAAATATTATCCTGATCTAAAGAGATATTTATTATGAATCAAAATACTTCCTATAATAATTTTCTAGAAACAGTAAAATAGGAATCAAAATACTTTTCTTATTTTTATCACAAGTTAACCAAAAATTTGAACATGTGCATGTCACATGTTTACGTTAACACCAACAATCTCCCCCTTTTTGGCAACTTGTGATGAAAGCACTTAATTGTTTCTAGGAACAACACATGATAAGTTAGATATCACTGAAAGTTATCATGAACCATAAGACAGACAAATATCTTATGCAAAGAAATAATCAGAAAGCAGTTGT
Organism: Boswellia sacra; assembly: GCA_013180625.2. Classification (NCBI taxonomy): domain Eukaryota; kingdom Viridiplantae; phylum Streptophyta; class Magnoliopsida; order Sapindales; family Burseraceae; genus Boswellia; species Boswellia sacra. Next base: position 20,250 of record SNVD02009488.1, on the reverse strand, counting down.
GAATCTCATAACAGCACACTGTCACGAGATATATGACTGAACAAAGTACTAAGTGAAGTTTCACTAGTACACGCAAACTCAGCTACAAAACAAATGAAAATATATGTCAACCACTGCTGCACTCAAAATCATCTACAACATTCATTTAATTGAATGGGGCAGATTATCACAATGCAGCAAGCCATTCAAGTATACACAACATATAAAAGATTGTTCATTCTCCCCCTCACTTCTTACTTATTCCTTTAAGAAACAAGTAACACAAAAACAAAATTAGTAAGTAGAGAGAATAAGAGAACAAAAATGACAACAAAATAAAAATAGTTCAGCAAGCAAAATAAATCAGCAATAGAATCTGAAATAAAATAAAATAAAGGCCAGCCAAGTGCTCCCCCTTGATGCGATCTTCTCCCCCTTGATTTCAGCACAAGTGGCCAAAATCTAACTAAATCTGGGAGACTTCCAAACAAATGGTGAGGTAGAGCTGCTAGGGCGTTTGATGGATTTGCGAGCCACATGCTTAAACCAGCATTTAGGAGTAGAGGTTGGCTGATCAGAGGGAACTTATTCTGGTTGAGCTTCAACTGGTGCTGTTGGTGCAGAAGGAGCTTCAGTTGTATCTGAGGAAGTGGTAGTAACTTCAGCAACTACTCTGCGTATCTCCCTCTCGATTCTTTTTGCACTTGTTTCAGCGGTTTGAGCAGGCAGTTGGGAAGATGGAACTGGTGACTCAGTTGCTGGAAGAAAGTTTGATACGTTTGAGTCCAGTAATTCGACTCAATCATCTCACTGACACCATATGAGTTAAAGTCCAAGAGTTTCACAGGCCTTTCTAACTGTAGCTTCCTCTGTGAAGTAACCTTATCAAACTTTTGTTCGACTACAGTCGTGAGAAATTTGTTGTATTTTGGCTTGATCTTCTGCTTAATTTTCTTCATTGGTACTTGTTCGTCCTCGTTGATGGCTGGATGGACTGCACTCGTTGCCCATTTGTGTTGCGTAAGAGACGACTGACTGCTATTACTACTGTCGTGACTAGAGCCGTTCGAAGAAGAAGCACTGTCTGTAGAGTTTGAGATTGCCATATCTAGGGTTTCTAAACTGCAGAAGGTTTTTCAGAACCGAAACAGAGAGCCAACATGCAGGACAGGGAAGCAACTGTGGATGAGGGATTATATGAACAGGAGAAGCCCAGATACTATTTGTTATATATACTAGGCCTATTTTTCAGGAATTTCTGATTTTCAACAAAAATCAATTAATGACTTTCTTTTCCAAAAAAAAGCTGTTTAATAATTCCCTTCAAAACACATCAATTCAAATTTGAATTATATTCAAATAAGGAATACTAATAGAATAAGGATTCCCGCCATTGAGACTTCTCCCTCTTAATTCAATGATGCTGAAATGGCAAAATTTAATACATGGACACACAAGTGACTTATATTTAAGATAAACACATAGGTCATTATAACAGAACACAGCTAACAATATTATAATATTAATATCTGAATTATCATCTATCTCATTCTAAGAAAGCATATTTTTTGAGCTGAGTAATTCATACATTAGAGCATTTTTTGAATCTAGTGAGTGGACAACTTGAGTATGCTTCTTACACACAGAAAAGTTGACTTCAATGGAAACTTTACTAGTTTAATACAGTAGCTTTCACACAATATAGAGGTAGCCCTTTTCATATGAGTGGGTGACCTCAACATATTTCCTAGATACCCTGAGGTTACTCTCAATGATGGCTTTCACACATCATATATTGGTAGCCCTCACTGTATTTCTCATTTTTAACTCAGTATCTATTACAAATTTTATACCATAGCTCAAACATGCTAATTTAGAAGCAAACTTATGATACTACATATATGAATAACATAACAGAATACTGTGTTCACTCATATAACTGACAGATACCTAAGGCTTTTCTTAGATTTTCAAACCTTGTTGTGTCTAATGCCTTGGTGAACAAGTAAGCCAATTGTTTATTAGTGGAGATGTGCTCAATGTGTATTACCTTAGATTTTACTAGTTCCCTTATAAAATGATATCTAATATAATGTGTTTTGTTCTAGAACGCTGAACAGGATTTTTGGAAATATTTATAGCACTAGTATTATCTCAAAACACAGTTATAGGCTTCTGTTCAATACCATAATCACTCAACATTTGTTTCATCCACAATAGTTGTGTGCAACAACTCCCTACTGCTATGTATTCTGGTTCAGCTGTAGATGAAGAAATTGAATTCTGCTTCTTACTGTGCCATGAAACCAAGTTAGTACCAAGATAAAAACAACCTCTTGAAGTACTTTTTCTATCATCTACATTTCCTGCCCAATCTGCATCACTGAACCCTACAAGACAATCATTTGTATCTTTAGAAATCCATATTCCATAATCACATGTTCCATGTATATACCTGATGATTCTCTTTGCTGCTGCAAGATGTGATTCTTTGGAATTTGCTTGAAACCTTACACAAAGTCAAGCTTAAATCTGGTCTGCTTGCTGTGACGTATAGTAGGCTGCCAATAATGCTTCTGTACAAGCTTACATCAACATCTTTTTCTGTATTATCTTTTGAAAGTTTTAGATTAGTACTGATAGGAGTTTTCATTGGTTTTGCATTCTCAAGCCCAAACTTCTTTACAAGATTTTCGGCATATTTTGATTGAGATATAAATATCACATCATTCATTTGCTTAACCTGCAATCCAAGAAAGAAATTTAATTCTCCTACCATGCTCATCTTAAACTCTTCCTACATCAACTGATTTCTTACCTTGCTCTGGGTTTTCATCATGCCATCTGGTGTTCCAATGATAGAACTTGTTGGATGTGCCTTCTGAATCCATGTGGGTGGATCTTTCTTTTCATCTTCATTCCTGATTGAATTTCTATTCAAATTTGAGTTGTCAGATGTTACTGTTATGTTAGGTGTAATAGCAGCTGTTTCCTCCTTCATAACAGCACTTCCTTTTTGTTGCTGTCTGAATCTGATTTTTCTATATCTTCTGTGAAGCTGGTTATGCTTTCCTCTTGTGAGTACTTTGCATAATCATTAAGGTCATCAAATACTACGTTTGTAGATTCCATGACTACCTCAGTTCTCATATTATAAACTCAAAATGCTTTACTGTTTTGAGCATATCTCACGAAGACTCCTTCATTACTCATTGTATCTAATTTTTCTAATAGTTCTCTGTCGTTTAAGATGTAACACCTGCATCCAAAGACATGAAAGTATTTGAAATTAGGTTTTCTTCATTTCAAAATTTCATAAGATGTCTGGCTAGTGCCAGGTCTAAGAAAAACTCTATTTGAAATATAACAAGCAATGCTTATTGCTTCAGCCCATAGCCTTTTTATCAACTTTTTGCTATTGAGCATCACTCTTGCCATCTCTTGAAGAGTTCTATTCTTCCTTTCGACAATGCCATTCTGTTTAGGGGTTTTGGGAGCTAAAAATTCATGATCAATTCCATGATATTTGCAAAAGTTAGCATAGCTAACATTTTCAAACTCCTTGCCATGATCACTTCTTATTCTCGCAATCCTTCCAATGTTCCTATTTTGCTCATTTTCAAGCTTAACACAATGATTCCTAAAAGCATCAAAAATATCAGATTTTTCTTTAATGAAATCCACCCAAGTAAATCTAGAAAAATCATCCACACAAACAAATATATATCTCTTACATGTAATACTTTCAATTTGTATAGGACCCATAAGATCCATATGAAGCAAATCAAGTATCTTAGAAGTGCTAAGATGTGGAATTGATTTGTGTGAACTTCTGATTTGTTTTCCCATTTGACATGGTCCACAAATTTTATCAATTTTGTCATCAAGTTTAGGAACTCCTCTTACAGCACCTAACTTAGTTAATTTAACCAAGTCTTGTAATTTAAGTGTCCTAATTTTTGATGCCACAATTCTAAATCCGAAATCCTAGCATGAAATGCAATTTCTACTAAATAACAGTTATCCAAAGATCTATTACATTTTTTTTTTTGAAAAATGTTACTATTCACATAAAAGAAAAAGTGAATGTACAAGATACAAGGGGTATACCCCAAGAAGAGTACCTAATACTCACAATTCCAAACAGGAAATACTAATGCCCAAGGGCCCAAAATAAAACAACCTAAACAAGAGAGCCAAAGGCCCAATCAAATAGAAAAAAAGGCGCACAGGCCCAAACCAACCACAACTAAACCAATAGCAAAACAAAGTCCAAGAACAAAGTTAATTATGCAGACCCCATATGGCACGAAGTTGAGGAGTGATCGCATACTTGGCCTCCAAGGCTAAAAGCCGGGAAAGAACTAAGTCAAAAATCTCATCAGTCATCTGACGACAGGTCCAACGTCACTGTTGATACATACGATCATTCCTTTCATACCAAAGAGAATAAATCGTTGCAGAGAAGACCAAACGTGTAAGGATATGTCCAAAATTCTTCCTGCCTTGGAGATGCAGAGAAGCCTATTGGAGTAAGGACGTCCAACAAAAGGATGGCCAAACAATGAGAGTCTTAGCTGAAATCTCCCCCCAAATAGAAGATGAGAAAGGACTGCTAAAGAAAATATTATCATGGGAGGAGTGCTTCCGAACGTTAACTCTTTCGTATTCCTTTCGTTAGTAGTGAGGGGTCTCATTTGCTGAAACACAAAGAACACAGCTTGAAGATTGTAAGATACCATGACGTTATAGTCGATCCATAGTACGAAGCTGACCCAAAGAGGCAAGCCAAAGAATAAAAGAGTGTCTTGGGACATGGCCAGGGAACCAGAGAAGATGATGAAGAGTGTTCACCGATCACCTACTCCGTAACAATTCCCATGCGGAGCCGATAGAGAAAATACCTGAGGTATGGCCCTTCCAAATAACATGATCAAGAGCCCCCATCGTAGGTCGGATGCTGACTGAGTCCCAAATCAACCTAAGGGCCTGACCTCCATCATAGGTCGGATGCTGACTGAGTCCCAAATCAACCTAAGGGCCTGACCTCCAACAGGAAAAGCCCAGTCCCTATTCTGAATAATGTCTAAGACCCTAGCATCCGAAGGAAGACCTGTGGATGTAAGAGTCCTGAAGGGTAACAAGTCACACAGACGCCCCTGTGGCAACCAGTAATCCTGCCAAAGAGAGGTATTACGGCCATCTCAAATACAAGAGACAAATTTACCTCTACAGCAAGCCCGACTGTGCAAAATCTTCCTCCAAGACCAAGAGGCTCCAGAAGTTACCCGAATCTACCAAAATGAGCGGCCCCGAAGGAGCACCTTATGAACCCAAGAAGACCAAGTTGAGGATTGGTTAGAAAGAAGTCTCCAAACATGTTTCAGAATAGCTGTACGATTCCACTCCTCGACTCGCTTTATTCCTAATCCACCTTCTTTCAACGGATGGCAAACTGAATCCCAAGCTACTTTGGCCCCAGAACAAGACAAAGAGATCCCTTTCCAAAGGAAAGCAGCCATAAAACACTCGATCCTCTATACCACAGTTGCAGATAGAGTGAACATGGAGGACCAATAGACCTGGATGGAAAAGAGAACCGACTTGATCAATTGAAGTTGGCCAGCATAAGTCAGCATAACAGATGTCCATAACCTGATCCTCGACAAAATCCGTTCTATCAATAGAGCACAATCTGAGAGGCGTAATCTGGTACTGATGAGAGGTACCCCCAGATATCTGACCGGCAGACTCCCCACTTGAAAACCCAAGATGGCTTCCAATGCAGTTCGATCCTCATCATTGACTCCAGTGAAGAAGACATGACTTTTGGCCGAATTCGTAACTAAACTAGAGAGCTCTGTAAATTTCTGTAATGCAGCACGGATCACACTAACAGAGCCCATATCTGTCCTACAAAAAACCATTAGATCATCTACAAAACAAAGATGAGTGAGAGAAACCTGCTGACATCTCCAATGATATCGAAAACCAGGCCTCTGAGTAGCCTCTTGAAGAATACCACTCAAACCCTCCATGGTTAGCACAAAAAGGTATGGCGATAAAAGATCACCCTGTCGAATTCCTCTGGAGGTGGAGAAGAACCCGTGAAACTCTCTATTTAAAGCAACCGAGAAATATGCAGAGGATATACATGTCGCAATCCAACGAACCATACACTCTGGAATACCGATCGTTCTTAAACCCAAAAGGATGAAATCCCAGCTGACAGTATCAAAAGCTTTGCGAATATCCACCTTTAAAGCACATCGAGGAGGCGAGCGCCCAAGATGATAATTATGCATCAGCTCTTGAGTCAATAGAATGGCATCAGAAATTCTTCGACCAGGGACAAAAGCAGACTGTGAACTCCCAATCACATTAGGTAAGACCGCTTTGAACTGATTCATGATCACTTTGGAGATACACTTATAGAGCACATTACAACAAGAGATTGGTCGAAAATCACTTATAGTCCTCGGGCTCTCAACCTTAGGGACCAAGGCAATTCTAGTGGCATTAACACATTTAGGCATCCGACAAGTCGTGAAAAAGTAGTGTACAGCAGCCTTAAACTCCATACTAATAATATCCTAAGCTCTCTTAAAGAATAGAGAGGTATACCCATCTGGTCCTGGGGCTTTATCATCAGGAATCGAAAATAATGTTGACTTGATCTCATCATCAGTAATAGGGCATGACAAAGAAGGTAACATCTCCTCAGAAACTCTTCCAGAGAAAAACCGAGAAGCATCTTCAATAGAAGGTCTAGAAGGAGCTGTAAGCAGCTTCTGAAAATACCTCACAGCTAGATGTCCTAATTCGCCTTGATCTGTAAAGACGGTTCCATCCTCATCCTCAAGTTGATGAATTCGATTCCTGGCCTGTCTATGGATCAATGACTTATGAAAGAATTTGGTATTCTGATCCCCCAAAGAAAGCCATTGGATCCTTGACCTCTGTCGAAAGAAAGCCTCCTCATCTATACATAATTGCGAATAAAAGCCTCCTCATCTATACATAATTGCGAATACTGTTTAGCAGAAACCCTCTCAGCCGAAATACATTCTGTTGAATAGGGGTTCTCATCCAGAGCAGCCTGAGCTGCAACCCACTGAGCCTTGGCCTCGATGACTCTACTAGAAATATGGCTAGAATCCTTTGCATGTAAAGTCCTGAGTTCACGTTTCAACAAACCCAATTTCTGTGTGACCCGAAACATAAGATCTTCATCGACAGGTAGAGACCACACTTTCTGTACAATCTCCAAGAAACCATCTCAGTCAGCCCAAAAGTTTAAGAATTTAAAAGGACTGAAGGTTCGCCTACGCTGATCTCCAAATATGATAACCATAGCACTGTGGTTAGAAGCATCCCGAGGAAGAACCTTAGAAGTTATGCTTGGCCATGTCAAGAACCATGAAGAGTTACCAAAACTCCAATCAAGAGTTCTAAGAATAGTACCCTCTCCTTACTACCCATTATGCCAAGTGTATCGAAGCCCAAAAGATGAAACTCTTATCAATGCTGCATCATGAACATACTGACTAAACTCATCCATATAACCATGCCAAGCTTGAGCTCCCCTAACTCTGTTTGTAAAGCGTAAAATCGTATTGAAATCACCCAATGCCAACCAAGGTAAATCACCAAAGCGTACAGATTGATCTCTAATAAAGTCCCACAACTGTTGACGTCCACCCGGATCATTAGAACCATAAACGAAGACCAGACCAAAAGAAACCCCGTCTGACAATCTGAGAACTCGACAAGCTATCCACTAGGGAGAAGACTACAGACTACTCAAACTGTACAAAGTAGGATCCCAACAAACCAAGATTCTGCAAGCAATTGAATTAGTGACATTTGACAAGAAGTGCCAGGGAGGACAAATTTTTGAAACAACCGATGCAAGGTGTTGCTTATTAACCTTAGTCTTTATAAGACCAATTAAACCCAAAGAATACTTAGAAATCGAATTTTTAACTGCCCGCTGCGAAGAGAAGCCGTTAAGGCCTCTGATATTCCAACTTCCTATCATAGGAAACTGGAAGGAGTTCAAACTCAATAAAGAAATCAGCGGAGGCTTGTGCCTCCTCTACTCTCATTAGCTTCCTATCTTTTCTTATTATTCTTACCATTAGCAGCGGGAAGGGAAGGATTAGAGACAGGCGATTGATTGTTCAAAGTTGTCATATCATATTTCAGAGAATCCTTAGTAGCAAGCCTTTTTGGAGGAGTAGTCTTTGAAGAACTAGGCAAAGTAGCATGCTTTAGAAGTGTATCATGGGCTACCTCAATACGATGTAGTGGATTAGAGCCAAAATCTGACTCAGAATCTGAATCATTAGTAGCAATCTCAAGTCGATCAAAGATTTTGCCCATTGTACTATTCTCTTCAGTTTCTGGTTGTGAAATCGATGGGGTAATATCTCCTATTGGTGTGGAAACAATAGCCACACTCTTTCCCTTGTCATGTAATCTTGGGGTAACATCTGCAACAACAATCTGATCCTGACTAGTCTCAGAAGACTTAACTAGATCTCGATAAGTATGCCCAAATAAACAGCACTTAGGGCAGTGTTTTGGCTTTCACTCATATTCGACTCGAATCTTAATAGACTCAGAGGAAAGTTTGCATCGAATCTCAAAATCATAAATAGGAGCGTGCTCAGCATCTAGCTCAACACAAACTCTGGCGTAGGATAACCGAGTGTGCTCGTAAGTCATCCTATCACATGACAATGGCTGACCAACTATACTAGAGACGGCACTGAGAGCTCTAGCTGACCATAAGGGGAATGGCAATCTAGAATGCATTTACCAAAATTATCAAAGACCATGCATTTGTTTTGTGTGAAGTTAACTGTATACTTTTCATCACAAATCTGACTAATGCTTATGAGATTAGCTTTTAAATATTCCACTAGAAGGACATTTTTAAAATTGGGTAGGCCTTTGACATTCAAAGTGCCTTTACCAATGATCTTACTTGTTGCTCCATCTTCAAAGGTGACATTTCCATCTCTGCATGCTTTAAAGTTGTCAAAAACAATTTATTTCCAGTCATGTGCTTGGAACAACCGCTGTCAAAATACCACAAATCATTAGATGCATGATTAAGTGCAGTAAAGGCAACATGGCATACTGTTTTGTCTTTCTTAACCCATTGCTGTTGTGATTTTCGTAATGGTTTAAATTGTCTTGACCTTTTATGCAAAAAATTCAACAATTTAAAGCATCTAGGCCTAATATGTCCCTTTTTACCACAAAAATAGCAAATAGGAATGAACTTCCTTACCTTTTCAGGATTGGATTTGAACGAACTTATAGGGGAAACAAATATTTCACTGCTCTTGGAATTAGGACTTGCATTTAAAGAGTTCGGTTCAAAATTCTTACCTAATGTTGAGGCTTTCCCAAAAACTGTTTTTGATGAAGATGCAATATTATCTTCTGTGTATCCCAATCCATGTTTGTTAGAGTTGTCTCTTCCAAGACTCAAGACCTGATCAAGTTTGGTTGCTCCAATTTTGAGTTGATCAACACACTTCTTGCTTTCAATCAGTTCTGTTGTGATTTTCTCAATATGTACTGTTTTATCTATAAAAATAGTTTCAAGTTCAGTGATGTGGTTTTCAGCATAAGCTTTTTCACATTTCAGAACTTCAATCTCCCTTTTCAAAGTGTTGATTTCTTCTTTTTGGCTTAGCCATTCACCATAGAGTGCATTGTATGTGTCTTGCAGCTCTTCATAATATTTTGGTCCATCTTCTTCATCTGAATGATTAACACTGTCTTGACAATCTTCTGTTATGTCTGACATAACAACCTTTCCTTTATCTACTGTAGTTGCTGTAAATGCAACAAAATTGCTCATGCAATCTTGGTCTTCTGACTCCGATTCTGATTCATCACTCCAGGTTGCTGTCAACCCTTTGTTTTTCTTCTTGAGATTAGCACATTCAGATTGAATATGCCCATAACTAGAACATTCATAGCATCAAATCTGTCCTTTCTTTTCAGGTTGTTTCGGTTTCTTTTTATCACTCTCCTTGCTGAATTTTCTGAACTTTTATTCACTTGAGTTTGATGGTTTTCCTTGATTCTTTTTCCTGAAATTTCTTTTCATGAACTTGACATAATTTCTTGTTAGAAAAGCAATTTCTTTAGAATCAGTTTTATCAAGCTCATCACTACATTCATCATCAGATTTTATAGCTTTCACATTAAATGTAATGCTTTTACCTTTTTGTTTCCTAGTACTTTGATTTATTTCAAAGTTTTGGAGAATACCAATCAGCTCATCAACTCTCATTTCATCAATGTTTTTAACTTCCTCAATGGCTGATATTTTAGGTTGAAACTTGTCTGGGATAGACCTAATTATCTTACTAACAACTTCTGCATCCGTAAAACTTTTGCCAAGCATGTATGCTGAGTTTGTAATATGACATATCTTAGAGTAAAAATCAAAAATTGATTCATCCTCATGCATCATCAGATTTTCAAATTGAGAATTCAGCCTCATTAATTTAGATCTTTTAACAGATGTGATACCTTTATGTTTTACCTCAAGTATGTCCCATGCTTCCTTGGCCGCTTTGCACCTTGAAATCTACCAAAGTTGTTTAAGTCCACTGTATCAAAAATTGAATTAAGAGCCTTGGAGTTCCAACTAGATCGTCGGTATTCTTCATCTGACCATTCGTCCTCTGGTTTTGGTTCGGCATTACCGAAAGCATTCAGCATTGTTGGCGGTGTCCATCCCTTAAGTACACTCGTCCATGCCCTGTCATCAAGAGACTTGATATACATCATCATTCTTCCCTTCCAATATGGATAATTATAATCATCAAGAATAGATGGTTGCGTTCCAGATCCTCCATTGCGAATAAACTCCATCCTTCCAGATCAACTTGATCGTTTTCCTCACTTGTCGATCAGTGAACCCACTCTAATACCAATTGAAAGTTCTGGAGGTATGAAGTTATAAATAACAACACAGTAAACTGTACTGTAAGTCGACACAGGAGGATTTTTATGTGGTTCGGTTATAAAAACCTAAGTCCACGGACAGCTATAGAGCTGCAATTCACTATATTCTTGTTTGTACAATCTTTAGGACCTTTTACAGTGCTGACTCACTCCACGCATAGACCTAATCTTTGACAAACAAAATCTTCGCAAAGATCCTAAACATTAGTGACACTGCTCACTCTCTGTCACAAATAACTTAACAGAACGCTGTTAAGTTATACATGACACTTGATGTCTGACACAGAATTACATAAACACTCAACCCTCAAGTTTTTCTAAGTGTCTACTAACTCACTCAGACTTAATCAACAAATCATGTACAATTTTTACTCTCATACATGAGAACAAAGACTCAATAATTCAAAGTAATAGAGACATTCCTTTGTGTCAAAGCTTTCTTCTATGAAGTAATGGAATGTCATAATCAACAACAAAAAACTCTCCTCCGCAAAGACTCTCCCTCTATTCTGTATGCCGACTTTTTATATATTGAGAAGTCTTGATGCAATCATCCTAAAAGTCCTGTAAGGATCTCAATCAAGATCACATTAGGATTAAGATAAAGTAGGAAACGTTTATAGTTAATCTTCTAAAGTAATAAGGACACATTAACTATCCTCCTATTTTGATTAGGATACAAGAAATATTATCTTGATCTAGAGAGATATATATTGTGAATTAAAATACTTCCTATAATAATTTTCTAGAAACAGTAAAATAGGAATCAAAATACTTTTCTTACTTTTATCACAAGTTAACCAAAAATTTGAACATGTGCATGTCACATGTTTACGTTAACACCAACAATTTTCATAAGGAGGGAACTCAGAAAAGGAAAGAAGAGCTACTAGAAGTAAAGGGGAGAGCTCAAGGGCAGCTTGGGGAGGATGAATGGAGGTAATTCATAGTAGGAAAGGAAGTGATATAATCTTTCATAGGCGTTCAGTGCAAAACAGACTAGGATCACATAGAAAACTCTTTTAGAGCTTCCCTATCTTTTTTTTTTATAGCTTGATGCATGTTTTGTTTCAATGATTATCCTTGATTATCTAATCCTTGATTTTCTCTACAAATTTGGGACTTTGGCATCAGAGTGCTTTTTGCATGTACCCATACTCCCTCACTTTGGTGGAGCTGTGTTCATTTAGAAGAGAAGTTGAGTTTGTTGGGCCACAGTTGGAGCTATAGAGCCGTGAATGTGCCTAATCCAATGTCAATGTAAATTGCAATTTTTAGTTCTTGCAGGTTGTATCAGTTTAATTACAATAGTATAACAATTATGACTCCTCTGGCAGAAGAGAATTAATTAATGGAGTTCACCACCAGAGTAGTCTCGATTGAGAGATTAGTTGATATGTATATAACTTGTTCGTACAGTGTATGCCTATAGCTACATGCATCATTTTTTTAAATTTTTTACGCAACCTAAGCACCTCAATTTTTTATTTCACTAACAAAAAGTTATTCTTCTAAATTTTAGTATAAAGTTCATAAATATTAAATTCATATATGTGTGTGCATAACTAATTAGGAGGAAAATTTTGGGTACCATTTATAATATATTATCCAAAAATTATATTTTTGGACTTTATCTTAAATTAGCATAGTATATGTGTTGCATAAAATTACTTTCTTTTGGATGGATGACAAGTAAAATATGAGAAATGCAAAAATATGAGAAATGCATATATATATATATATATATATATATATATATATATATTATATCAG
>SNVD02009488.1:0-2500 GCA_013180625.2 Boswellia sacra | reverse complement strand
ACATAATTGACATACAATTCGGTGGACTGACACAAAGAAGAAAAATCAACTCACATGAGCACCGAATGGTGTTTTGGCCATATCTTAAGATAAAGATATCCAAATTCTTTGAATCTTAATGTTTTGGAAAGCGTATTCAAATATGAAGATCTTTTATGTTTTGAAGAAATTCAAATTTCAAACGGAAGGCTGACAGAATTATCATTCAAGTCGGTGGACTGACACATGGAGGAAAATCAAGTCACATGAGCACCGAATGGTGTTTTGGCCATATCTTGAGCTACAGATATCCAAATGACTTGATTCTTGATGCGTTGGAAATCTTATTCAAATGTGCAGATCTTTTATGTTTTGAAGATTTTCAAATTTCAAACGGAACATTGACAAAAATGGTAGACAAAATTATGATTTTTATGATGGGCAGAAAATTTGGAGATGGTGTCTTCACTTGATTAAGCTCATCCTATTTGCCTATAAAAGGAGCCCTTCTCCCATGCATGCATTCAGAAATTTACAACAGCAAGAGAAGCATCTATCAAGCAAAAAACAAGAGAAATATCAAATCTAGAGAGCTTTTATATTCTTTATCTACTCTTTGAAGAGAGTTATACCTTTGTTGTAAAAATTTTCCTTGTTCTTGTATTGTGGTGAGAGTGAGATATTATTGTAAAGGATAATAGTTATCCTTGAGAGCTTGTTGTGTGTTATCAAGAGTTAAGGAAAGTTGCCTTGGTGAGGTTGTTCATCAAGAAGAACTCTTGGTGTGATGTTATCAAGGGTTGAAGGAAGTTGCCTTGGTGAGGTTGTTCATCAAGAAGAACTCTTGGTGTGGTGTTATCAAGGGTTGAAGGAAGTTGCCTTGGTGAGGTTGTTCATAAAGAAGAACTCTTGGTGTGATGTTATAAAGGGTTGAAGGAAAAAGTCTTGGTGAGGTTGTTCATCAAGCAAGTTGTAAAGATTTTTACAACTTAGTGGAAAGCTTAGCTCGTGGAGCTAGGAGCCCGTGGACGTAGGCAAGGTTTGCCGAACCACGTACATCGAGTTTGCACTCTCTCTATCCCTTTCCTCTTTACATTTACTTGCACTTGTGATTGTTCTTTATTTCCATTCTCTCGATTGCATTCTATTTTCATCTTCTTCACCTTTGTTCTTAAAAAAAAGATTTAAATAATTTTGATCTTTCAAGAAAAGTTTTCTAAATCCGTATTTATAAATAAAAACCCAATTCACCCCCTCTCTTGGGTTGCCATACCTGGGTCAACAAGTGGTATCAGAGCAAGGTTGCTCAATTTTTTTAAATCTTAGCCGATTTTGAGCTATGGCAACTTTTAATTCAACTTCATATATTGAGGGGCTTTCTATTTCTAGACCTCCATTTTTTAATGGAAGTGATTACTCTTATTGGAAAACTAGAATGAGTATTTTTTTGAAATCTTTTGATTATGATTTATGGTCTATTGTTTTGGAAGGACCTTTTGTTCCTACCAAAATTGAAAATGGGAAATGCATGCTTAAAGAACCTCAAGAGTTTAGTGAAGATGATAAAAAGAAATTGAGTTTGAATGCTAAAGCTATGAATGTGTTATATTGTGCTCTAGATAGAAATGAGTTTAATAGAATATCTACTTGTTCTACGACACAAGAAATATGGCACACACTTGAAGTAACTCATGAAGGCACTAGTCAAGTTAAAGAATCCAAAATTAGTATGCTAGTTCATAGTTATGAGCTTTTTAAGATGAAATCGGATGAATCAATTTCTGAAATGTTTACTAGATTTACCGATATTATTAATAGTTTGAAATCTCTTGGTAAATCTTATTCTAATGTTGAAATGGTGAGAAAGATTCTTAGGTGTCTACCAAACTCTTGGGAGCCAAAGGTGACGGCAATTCAAGAAGCAAAGGACCTCACCAAACTACCATTAGAAGAACTTATGGGTTCTCTCATGACTCATGAAATCATCTTGAAGGAGAATGAAGAAGAAGATTGCGATGTGGCAAACATGTGCTTCATGGCTTTAAGAGAAAATGAGATAAGTATTCTAAACCATGATCCTAATCTTTCATATGATGAATTACTTGAAGCATTCCAAAATTTACATGTGCAAGTTGATAAGCAAAATTCAAAAATTAATGCTTTCAAAAAGAAGTCAAAAAATCATGTTATCTCAATTAGAAGAGGTGGTAGAAATAAATGAAGCTTTAGAAAATGAAAATGAAATTTTAAAGCAAAAAGATTTTGAAAGTTTGGAAAGTCAAATACATTTTTTAAAAACTGAAAATGAGATTTTGAAACAAAAGGATTTTGATAAATTAGAGAAAGAAAATGTTATTTTGAAAAAGGAAAATAATGACTTAAGAAATATTGTTGATAGTTTTACAAAAAGCACAAAAAATTTGAATTCTATGTTACAAAACCAAATGTGCGCTTTTGATAAAAGAGGGTTAGGATATAAAACTCATAAAAATCAAAAGTATTTAAAAACTATTTTGTTCAT
>SNVD02009487.1:0-37547 GCA_013180625.2 Boswellia sacra | reverse complement strand
TTTTATTTGACTTTCTCCTTAGGTGAGACTGTGGTTCCTAATACATACCGAGATCCGATCGCAGAAGAGGTTGCCACGCAAGTTAATCCGCAAGATAGTGAGTGGGAAAAACATACGTTTTTACCAATAATTGAATTATAATTTATAAATTTCTATTTTTATTATAATTGTTAGCGAAACTTTATTATATTAGTAAATAGATATTCCTTTATTTTTGTATGAAGCATATTTCATGGTTTATCAAATTTTATCTATGTTGTTATTAGAAAGAATTGTTTAATGTTTAGAGATTTAAAAGTACAGAATTGAATTTTTATGTTTTACTAAGCTAGTACCCAATTCATTCAGCTAGTGAAAGTATAGAGGTCTTTGGGATCCATTCAGGCACACATAGAGGCTTTGGGCCGTGTGATCTGGATGTTTAGCCCTTTGGGGGCAGCTCCGCGCATGCGTAGGATCAGTATAGAGATATCTTGGCCTGAGCGATCCTAGCCCCGCCAGGTCATGATCAGTCAGATTAGTTTGGGTACTTGATTAGTGAAACTGTAATGATTTAGAAATTTAATATGCGAAATGAGTTTTACGGGAATTAGAACCTTAATACGGTTATCAAATTGAATTTTGAATACAAGTGGAAATGCCTTAGAATATTTTTATATCAAAATTTTGATTTTTGTGAAAGGCATATGGATTATTTAAAGATTAGCTCGTTTTTGTATCTTTTAGAAGCAGTTTTCTAATCAATGCTAGTAAAGCATAATTTTTAGTTAATTACTTGTTATGATGTATTATTTTATCTTATGCAAATTTTTATCTATTTTAATGACTCTATCCCACTCACTGAGTTTATACTCACCCTATTTTTTTTAAAACCATTTTTTCCAGGAGATTGCAGTGTTCAGTCGGAACGCCAGTAGCTGCTTGAGGTTGGCCATTTGATGATGTTTTGAGAGCTTTCTTTTTTATCTCTTATTATATTATCGTAGATGGTTTTCTTGCATATGTAAATATTTGATATCGTATATGTATCAAAGATTTGTTTTAGTTTCTTTTAGACAATTTTGTTTATTCAATCATGTTTGAGTTTTTAAACTTATATTTAAAATTTTGGTTGTAAACTTTTTGAATCGAAATTAATCATATTTGAGGCCGGAGGCCATATTTTCTTCTAAAGACTGTTTTGGAGATACAATTATTTTAATAGATGGACTTAAGGTCCCGAAAGGGACGTTAGTGGTTATATAAATATTTTGGAAGTGTTGAATTTTGTGTATTTGGCAGGGGGATTAGTCTAAAATACAGGGGAAACTCTGCCAAATTTTTCATAAATTAGTATATTTTAAAAAGTCAGATTTTCTTAGTACAGTTTTAGGCACGATTCGCCCGTGTTAGCTAGGGGCGGGTCGTGTCAACTTGGTATCAGAGCATGGTTTTTAAGATTTTGTTAACTTTTTCACGGTTGCATAAACATAGTTTTGTAATGATAAAAGAAGCGTTATATTTTGTAGGCATCATCATGAGCCAACATACAGGCAGACATCGCACTAGAGCCAGGGGCGGACTGAACCAAACTGCAAATTCTCCACCACCACCTGAAGGTGAAGGGGAAAATGAACATAGTCGTGGAGAGGAAAGACAGTCAAATGCGAGAGGAAATGAGAATAGGAATCACCGTGACCCTCCTATCATTATACACTCAGTAGATGCACTAGCCCAGCTCGTTGCTATTGTTACTCAAAATCAAGGGCGTGTTAGGGAAGAGAACACTATTGAGCGGGTTAGGATGTTGGGTGGTCAAAGCTTTGATGGTAATGTTGATCCTCCTAGTGCAGAGGCTTGGTTAAGCAAGCTAGAGCGTATCTTTGGAGTTATGGGGTGTATTGATGAGCAGAAATTGCTTTTTGCTACATTTTTATTAGAGGGTGGAGCATATCACTGGTGGGAGTCAGTTCAGCGTCGTTATCCATCACAGGAAGTTAGTACTTGGGCTTTGTTCAAAAAGGAGTTCTTTGATCACTACTTTCCTGCTATGTACAAAGATATCAAGCGTAGTGAGTTCTTGAGACTGGTTCAAGGGTCCAGATCAGTGGAGGAGTATGAGAAGAAATTTTTAGAGCTCTCCAGATTTGCTCCTTCTATTGTGGCTGATGAGGAGGAAAGGTGTAAAAAGTTTGAAGAAGGATTACGTAGAGAAATCAGAGTTGTACTTGCTGCCAACAATTATGATGACTTTGGTAAGTTAGTCCAAGCTGCTATGAAAGTTGAGAGAAATTTTGGAGAGGCTAACCGAGCTGATTCAAGCTATAAACGTCAGCAGAGTTGGCCAGTTGATAGTACTAGCCACCGACCAAGCAAGAGAGGGGGCAGTTATTCAGCTTATTCTGATAGTTATAAGAGTACTCAGAGACAGGGTCCACCAGAGGGGCAAAAATAAAGTTCTAGACAGGGAGCTATGCAACAATCTGTGGGAAGTAATTCTAGAGATCAGCGGATTAGTAGAAAAGGGAGCAGACAACATGATGACAGATCCAGAATGACTCCGTACTCATTATGTGAGACTTGTGGCAAGCTTCATGAGGGAGAGTGTCGGTTTGGTAGACCTGGTTGTTATCATTGTGGTCAGACAGGGCATATTAAGAAATTTTGTCCTACTTTAACTCAAGGTAGCAGCATTGTTCAGAAAGATAGAGGATCAGGGAGGCTTCAAACCGGGACATCTACTTCTTCAGCTAGAAACCAAATGAATACCTCAAGAAATAGTAATAATCAACAGGGTAGTCAGCTGGCTCGACAGGCACGAGTCTTTGCCATGACTCAGCAGCAGGCACAGGCTACACCAGAGGTGGTTACTGGTACGTTGACTATCTTTGGTCGTGAGGCCCACATTTTGATTGATCCTGGATCCACCCATTCCTTTGTTTCATGTATGTTTGCTATGTATGATGATAGAGATTTGAAACCATTGGAGTGTACTTTAGCAGTAGCCACACCTATTGGGGATTCCATCTTGGTAGGAAATGTTCGTAAGGATTGCATTGTGAAGGTGGGTAATCATGATCTATTAGCAAACTTGATTCCTTTAGATATCCGAGACTTCGATGTGATATTGGGAATGGATTGGCTTGCAACTCACCATGCATATGTAGATTGCTTCAAGAAGGAGGTGGTGTTTAGAAAACCTGAAACACCTGAATTTATTTTCTATGGAGATCGACGAATCCTCTCTACTTGCATAATATCTGCTCTTGAAGCTAAACGATTATTTGAAAAGGGGTGTTCAGCCTACCTAGCTCATGTGATTGACACTTCAATGGGTGAAGCAAAGATAGAAGATATTCCTATTGTACAAGATTTCCCAGATGTGTTCCCAGAAGAATTACCCGGCTTACCACCAGATAGGGAAGTTGAATTCACAATTGACTTAGCTCCTGGCACAACTCCTATTTCCATGGCACCATACAGAATGGCTCCAGCAGAGTTAAAGGAGTTAAAAGTGCAACTGCAAGAGTTGGTTGATAAGGGGTTTATTAGACCCAGTGTTTCACCATGGGGAGCACCGGTCTTGTTTGTTAAAAAGAAGGATGGAACAATGCGGTTATGTATAGACTACCGACAGTTGAACAAGGTGACAATACGTAACAAGTATCCTCTTCCTCGTATTGATGATTTGTTTGATCAGTTGCAAGGTGCAAGGGTTTTCTCCAAGATAGATTTGCGCTCGGGTTACCATCAACTCAAAATTAGAGAGGCCGATGTACCTAAGACTGCTTTCAGAACTCGTTATGGGCACTATGAATTTCTTGTAATGCCGTTTGGGTTGACTAATGCTCCAGCAGTTTTTATGGACCTGATGAATCGAGTATTTCATCCTTATTTGGATCGCTTTGTTATTGTGTTTATTGATGACATATTGGTGTATTCGCGAGACAAGGAGGAGCATGCAGAACATTTGAAGATAGTTTTGCAGACTTTGAGGGAGAAACAACTTTATGCCAAATTCAGCAAATGCCAGTTTTGGCTGGACAAAGTTGTGTTTTTAGGACATGTGATATCAGCTAAAGGGGTGTATGTAGATCCTCAGAAGATAGAAGCTATTGTTAAATGGGAGAGACCCACTAATGTAACAGAAGTCAGAAGTTTTCTTGGCTTGGCAGGTTATTATAGGAGATTTATTGAGAATTTTTCCAGAATTGTTGTTCCATTAACACGGTTGACTCGTAAGGAAGTGAAGTTTGAGTGGACTGATGCTTGTGAGCAGTGTTTTCAAGAGCTCAAAACACGATTAACTCCATTAGCAAAAGCCTAGCCCATCAATTATCTTAGCCCAGCCCTTAAGTCATTTTTTTTCAATTTTTCATGCAATTATATAAAGCAATAATTAGGAATTATTAGAAACAAGATGAAGGCAGCACAAGATCGACAGAAGAGTTATGCTGATAAGCGTAGAAGAGATCTGGAGTTTCAGGTGGGAGATAAAGTATTTTTGAAGATATCTCCTTGGAAAGGTGTGCTTCGTTTTGGTAAACGTGGGAAACTAAGTCCACGTTATATTGGGCCTTACGAGATCATAGAGCGTGTGGGCACAGTTGCTTACCGTTTAGCTTTGCCTCCAGAGTTGTCGAAAATACATAATGTGTTTCATGTCTCTATGCTCCGCAAGTACGTGTATGATCCAAGCCATATCCTTCAACAGCAGCCAATTCAATTAAAAGAAGACTTGACTTTTGAAGAAGAACCATTAGAGATCATAGAATGGAAACAGCAAGTACTTCGTGCCAAGACTATTCCCTTGGTTAAGGTATGGTGGCGAAATCACTCGAAGGAAGAAGCTACGTGGGAGCGAGAAGACGTTATGCGAGCTCAGTATCCACATCTCTTTCTCTCAGGTTAGTAATTTCGAGGACGAAATTTTTTTTTTAGGGGGGTAGTATTGTAAAGCCCATTAGCAAAAGCCTAGCCCATCAATTATCTTAGCCCAGCCCTTAAGTCATTTTTTTTCAATTTTTCATGCAATTATATAAAGCAATAATTAGGAATTATTAGAAACAAAAAAAAATCTAGAATAGAAGACAGAGGGGGAGACGGGAGAGAAGGAAGTGAAAGGGCAAGAGGACAATTTTGATTTTCAAGAGGAATTTGAAGAGTTTTGAGGTAATTTCTTCAACTTTTACTATAATTAAATGGAATATTATGATATTAGAGAGAAATTAGAGACATTTGAGAAATTTTTTAGAGAGAGAAGGAAGAATAATGATGAAATTGAAAGTATTAAACAAAGTATTTCACATTCTTGTTGATTTTATGTAGTTGGTTTGAAGGAATTGAAGTTTGGTAATAATTATGGAAAATTAGGGATTCTGTGAACAGTGCAGATTTTGAAAATTGTAGCAATCTGTTGGCCTTTAATCTGATTCTGGAATTTTTGTATGTTAAAATAGACATCCTAAGGATTTTTTTAAAGTTGGATTCACTGAAAAATGTTGAGTATACAATTTTATATGAATTTTCGAAGTTTACTGTTCACTGCTGGGAATTTAAATTTTCTGCAGAAAATCAATTTTGGGTAAGTTAATTGGGGTATCTAGAGGTCTTCAAAAATTATGAAATTTTGGATATGAGTTTGTAGATATGTATAATTTAAATCTGGAAGGTTTGGTGATTTTATGAATTTAGTACAAATTATCATGTATTTTGGAATAGGGAGAGGTCAGATTTGGAAGGGAATTTACAGAATTTATGTATCTGAAAAAAATGAAGGATTTGAGGGATCAAATGAACACAGAATGCTATGAAATTTTATATGGTATTAGATATTTATGTATACAAGATCCTTATAAAATATTAGACCATTTGGATGAGTCAATTAATTATTAAAAATCGAAGAACCAGAATTGGTATGTTTAAAAAGTGTGGAAATGGAGTTAATTAGAAGAATTAATATGTTATTGGTGAGACTACGGTTTTGTGCTATTAAAGAATTTTATTTGACTTTCTCCTTATGTGAGACTGTGGTTCCTAATACATACCGAGATCCGATCGCAGAAGAGGTTGCCACGCAAGTTAATCCGCAAGATAGTGAGTGGGAAAAACATACATTTTTACCAATAATTGAATTATAATTTATAAATTTCTATTTTTATTATAATTGTTAGCGAAACTTTATTATATTAGTAAACAGATATTCCTTTATTCTTGTATGAAGCATATTTCATGGTTTATCAAATTTTATCTATGTTGTTATTAGAAAGAATTGTTTAATGTTTAGAGATTTAAAAGTACAGAATTGAATTTTTATGTTTTACTAAGCTAGTACCCAATTCATTCAGCTAGTGAAAGTATAGAGGTCTTTGGGACCCATTCAGGCACACATAGAGGCTTTGGGCCGTGTGATCTGGATGTTTAGCCCTTTGGGGGCAGCTCCGCGCATGCGTAGGATCAGTATAGAGATATCTTGGCCTGAGCGATCCTAGCCCCGCCAGGTCATGATCAGTCAGATTAGTTTGGGTACTTGATTAGTGAAACTGTAATGATTTAGAAATTTAAAATGCGAAATGAGTTTTACGGGATTTAGAACCTTAATACGGTTATCAAATTGAATTTTGAATACAAGTGGAAATGCCTTAGAATATTTTTATATCAAAAATTTAATTTTTGTGAAAGGCATATGGATTATTTAAAGATTAGCTCGTTTTTGTATCTTTTAGAAGCAGTTTTCTAATCAATGCTAGTAAAGCAGAATTTTTAGTTAATTACTTGTTATGATGTATTATTTTATCTTATGCAAATTTTTATCTATTTTAATGACTCTATCCCACTCACTGAGTTTATACTCACCCTATTTTTTTTAAAACCATTTTTCCCAGGAGATTGCAGTGTTCAGTCGGAACGCCAGTAGCTGCTTGAGGTTGGCCATTTGATGATGTTTTGAGAGCTTTCTTTTTTATCTCTTATTGTATTATCGTAGATGGTTTTCTTGCATATGTAAATATTTGATATCGTATATATATCAAAGATTTGTTTTAGTTTCTTTTAGACATTTTTGTTTATTCAATCATGTTTGAGTTTTTAAACTTATATTTAAAATTTTGGTTGTAAACTTTTTGAATCGAAATTAATCATATTTGAGGCCGGAGGCCATATTTTCTTCTAAAGACTGTTTTGGAGATACAATTATTTTAATAGATGGACTTAAGGTCCCGAAAGGGAAGTTAGTGGTTATATAAATATTTTGGAAGTGTTGAATTTTGTGTATTTGGCAGGGGGATTAGTCTAAAATACAGGGGAAACTCTGCCAAATTTTTCATAAATTAGCATATTTTAAAAAGTCAGATTTTCTTAGTACAGTTTTAGGCACGATTCGCCCGTGTTAGCTAGGGGCGGGTCGTGTCACTTCTAGCTTGTTTATGTAAATCACACTTGAATTATCAGATACACTTCCACCTTTAAAACCCGAAATAGAAACCAACTCAAGTTGCAGTAATCAATTGCACCCAAAATGGTTAGTGGACTCAAGAAGGCCAATCAAATATTTTCTCAAACTAGTAACCATAGACTAGGATTTACGATATGGGACACAATATTAAGTTCCTAAAAGAAGCAACTACAAAAATTATCAGTTTATTACAACACCTAGAGTAAAGAAAACTGCATTGATGCTATAGTGACAGAAGAGCTGGTATGTAAAGAATCTTAGACCACAGAGTGATAGAAATTCTATGGCACGTTTTGTTATACAGCAAGACATCCTTCATTATTGTGAGAAACTTAGTAAACTATCTATCAAAAACTTTGCACATGACAGAAGTCAATTTATCGAAATGCTAAGAAGACATAGGTTGGGCAGTAAAATCCTTATCATTAGAAACAAAATAAAGAATAGTTCCTCCAATGTCACCCCAAGCTTGGTTTATCTCATCCCAGAGAAAGCAATCACACAAGTATTCTGTTGCCATCCTCTTCAGAACACTCACCTGTTTATAGCAAGCAGATACAATAAAATGCGATTTTAATAGGAATTTATCACCATAAAATCATAACCACAAGCAATACATATTCAATAATAATTTTCACGGAAGACATTTCAAAGGTATAAATTTCCCTCTCTTAGTTAATTTTTTTTTTTAATTTACAATCAAAAGCATCCCCAAACACTCAATTACTGAAGCAAATAATAAGAAAAAGAATAAGAGTGAGAGGGACCTTATCAGGGCAGAAGCGTAAGAGATTCCCTGCGACAAGTAACAGGAGGTTAAAATTGACAGTTCCAGTCACTTTTAACAACAAATTCAACCAAACAGAGTAGAAGTGAGAGAGATGAAAGAGTACTGCACGGATGTCAGAATGTCGGAGTTTACGAAACAATCGAAATGACCAGTCGTTTGCATTTGGAGAAGCGGATAGTCGAGGAAGCACCGATTCATCCAGGATCACTCCTCCCACTAAACTCATCTTCTTCTTTGTCTTTCTCTGTCCCTGCGTTTGGTTTTGCTGGCTAAGCTTACCTTTACTACGGAGAAAGGATAAATTTGTAAATTCAGCCTCAAAGTTGGGAATATCAGTATCACATCCGCCACCGTGGCCGCCGCGCACGAGCACGAATTACAGCGCGATCATTTCCAATTTCCAATGCTCAATTTACGAATCTACTCTTTCATTTATTTTTTAAGTATTTATGAAAATAAATTATCAAAAAAGTATTTTATTGTCCTAGAAGGATAAATTAAATTTTTTTAAATAAAATAGGTATATTTTGATGAATAGGCTATTGTTATCATATGTTAAACAACCTTTTTTTTAAATTAAGTTACAATTAAAAAACCTCTTATATTTCCTAGATAAATGGAATAAATTTTCTACCATTTTATATTAATTTTACATTTTTGGTTGTGTTTTTTTTTTTGTGTTGTACGGTTGAAATTGTTAGAATAGTAAAGAACCACGGAATTGAAACTCTTTTCTCTCATATGATAGTAAGAATTAATAGGAATTTTTATTTAATACCCAGATTTCTAATTTCAAATTATTTTTATTTTATACATCATAATTGAATAAATTTAAGCAATCTGATTACTGAAAAAAAAATACTATTTCTGCTTTCTGTTTTAATATACCTTCATTTCTTTTTTTAATTCAGTAATACAAATCCACAACTACTCTTAGGAAAAACAAAAATGTGTTTAAATAATTAGTGAGAAAAGTTTTATTTATTAACAACTAAAATAATAAGTGGAATTTAATCATGAAACTGCAATTGTAATTTGATATTTGATCATAATTAAGAAAATGGTTTCGACTCTATATAAACGCTCCAATCGATATATATAATTAAATTCAACTTCAATCAAAAAGCAATGCGCTACGACCATATATAGATGCTCCAAGAAACCAGAAGAGGGGCCAAATCAAAATTATTTGGTCCATTAACATTACTCCAACATGTACTTGACTTCATAGCCGTAACTTAAAAATAAAAATTACAAAAAGTATAGAATCTCATTCATCCATTAAGAAAAGTGCTATTTGTGCCCCCCTTGGCTTATTATGGTAAGCCCCACTCTAGTTTTAAACAAGGTTAAAATCATAAAATTTAACAAAATAAATCTTAATATATCCTTTTTGTTTTACCATTTATGTTTTAAGCATGTTGACCAAATCCTTCAATAACAACTTCTCAATTGATTAAAAAAAAAAAAAGAGTAGATCCAGATATACAACTAACCCAAACAATCAAATTCATACAAAACATGGCAAAATTTCATTGAGTGGATAAAATGAGAAGAAAATTAAAAAAATTATTAATAAATAAAGTGGAACTTACCTATCCAATAACTTTATGTTCAATTAGGTTATATAGATTTCGTTGTACATTTAGAATTATTCTAAAACGAAAGACCTATAAATGAAATAAAAAATTAGACTCGTTTCTAGATTTGTCAACTACAAGGTGAGGAGTGGAAGGTACATGTATTATCCATGCAAGAAAAACAAAATAATATAATCTCTTAAAATTGAACGATTAATGTTGATGTAGAAACATGTAAAACTTTCAGAAAAGAAAAAAGAAAATCATAACATGCTTCATCGAATCCCAAACGAAGAAAAGTGGAGAAAGCATTAGAATCTAATTAAATTCAAACAACACTTTGAGAAATTAAAGCGACTACAATCTTTGAAACAAATTATATATGTTCTGTTGCTCAATTTGTTTCACCAAACTATATGATTTTGTTTTTGTTTTTTGTTTTTTTTTAAATATTTCTCGCCTTAATTATGTTTATTTCCTATGCCAGCTTATTCTGGTTCAATGATATTTTTGTTTTAATATATATGAGAAAGCGGTACTTGTAGGGTAACATTTAAAGGCTTGGTGAGCTGGTTAAAAACAAAAGGTAAATGAGCTGGTTAAAAACAAAAATGGAAAGTGGAATGAAAGGGTTCATAATATTTGATTTCTATAATTCTAATCTTATTTATTAAATAAGAAATTAAATTTACTAATAAAATTAGTAGGCTTTAATAACTCTACTCAAGAAGTAAAAGGTGACAAAAGCTATTACAATTTATATTAATTTGTAGTTATGTACAAGACTGCAACCATAGATACAATTTATATTAATTTGTAGTTATGTACAAGATTGCAACCATAGATAGATGCCTCAAGAAACTAGAAGATGGGCCAAATCTAAAGTGATTGGTCCATTAATCACTACTAGAATATATACCTATTTCATAATCATAAATCAAGTGTATTGATTGAGAACAAATATTACTGGATCTTCTTCATTCCTCTCAAGATGAAAAATGATAAAGCTATTATAATTTACATTGATGCATATAAGACTACGACCATAAATAAACTCTCGTAGAAACCAAAAGATGGGCCAAATCTAAATCGATTGGTCCATTACTATTACTGGAGCATGTAATTAACTTCATAGTTATAACTCAAATATAAAAACTATGAAATTATATATTATCTCATTAATCTTTTTTTGCAATATGAAAAATGTGACTCAAGCTATTATGATTTATATTGTTCTATACAAGACTATAGCCACACATAAACCCTCATTGAAACCAAAAATGGGCCAAATCTAAATTGGTCCATTAGTATTACTAGAGAATATAAGTAACTTCACAGTCATAAATGTGAAAACTATGAAAAGGTATATTTTCTCATTCTTTCTTTGCAAGATGAAAAATATGACTAAAGTTATTATAATTTACATTATTTTGTACAAGACTATAGCTACACATAAACTCTCATAGAAACCAAAAGATGGGCCAAATCTAAATTGATTGGTCTATTAGTATTACTAGAGCATATAAGTAACTTCACAGTCATAACTCAAATATAAAAACTATGAAAATGTATATTATCTCATTCTTTCTTTGCAAGATGAAAAAAGTGACTAAAGCTTTATAATTTGTATTGTTTTGTACAAGACAACAGCCATATATAAACTCTCCTAGAAACCAAAAGATGGGCCAAATCTAAGCGATTGGTCCATTCGTATTACTAGGCATATAAGTAACTTCACAGTCATAATACAAATGTTAAAACTATGAAAATGTATATTATCTTGTTCTTTCTTTGATATATATTATCTGATTCTTTGTTTGCAAGATGAAAAATGTGACTAAAGCTATTATATATAATTTACTTTTTTTCTACACAAGACAACAACCATACATAAACCTCTTAGAAACCAAAAGATGAGCCAAATCTAAATCGATTGGTCAATTAGTATGACTAGAATATATACATTTTCATAGTCATAACTCAAAGGTAAAAACTATGGTAAAAACTATGAAAAGGTATATTATCTCATTCTTTCCTTGCAAGAAGAAAAAGGTAAGTACAACCCTACATAAACCCTCCTAGGATCCAAAACAAGGGCCAAACCTAAGCCGATTGGTCCACTAGCATTACTAGAATATATACATAACTCATAGTCATAACTCACACATAAAAACTAAAAACCATGAAAATGTATAGTATCTCTTTCTCTCCTTAGAACATGAAAAGGTGATTGAATTAATCTATTAAGATTTACATCTATTCGTACAAGACTATGACCACATATGAACTCTCTAAAGACGAAAAGATAGGCCAAATTTGAACCGATTGATACATTTTAATACTCCTAAAACATATTCGTAACTTCACAGTCATAACTCAAACTTAAGAACTATGAAAGGTATAATATCTCATTCTTTCCTTGCAAGATGAAAAAAGTGACTAACGCTACTACCTATCCGTCAATTATAAAAAGGACATTAGAGAAAGCTCAGAATTATGTTAGAGCCAAAGTGCCTAGCTAATCAGGCATTTGGGTGTAGTAGCTCTTCATAAATAAAAGTTCTTCAAATTCATATCTCTCGTTCAACATGGCCTGCGTCTTCCACGAAGCCACAAAAGCTCATATCTGGAGAGGTACATTAATTAATTATTATTTTCAATAATTTTATACCACATATGTTTGTCTTTTTGTTTCATTGGTTCATTATTTGAAAAACATTTCGACACTTGTGCTTTTCCAATAAATAAGAGACTAATTACCTTAATTACATATGTACATTAATCATGTGTTCTGATGCATTGCTCTCTCGTTATTTAGATTATGTATTTACATCTATAATATTTAATTATGTACACCTTATGACTTGGAAATATTAATCATTCTTTCGTCATTTTATGCTCGTTCAGGGAGAGATGCTCCACCTAGTCATTTTTTGTTCAAAATCAAGTCTTTCTCGCTTCTGTCAAAAGCTCCAGTAGAGAAACTGAGATCTAGCCAATTTGAAGCAGGGAACTTGAAATGGTATTTATTTATTTATTTTATCATACTATAACATCTTTATAATATTGTTATCAACGGAAAGTTTTAAACTAGTATTTAAACTTTGTCTCACTTAAACACACATACATCAAGTAAGAGACCATTGTTTGAAATATGAAAATATTTAAAAATTGTCGTGCTTTGAAAAGCTTTATCCACTTGTAATTTTTAAACTAACTTTTCGATGTGATGTTGAATTTTCATATAATAATCAAAATGTATATATTTTTATAATAATTCTATATATACAATCAAATTATACAATCTAATATATACAACATGGTTTGACATAAAGTTAATAGATATAGGTATTTATTATAAATTTTTAATATATTTTTAATTTCTACCTACTCAATGAATTTGTAATATGTTAAATTAAATGAGTTATATTTGATATAAAATGGTTTGGTAATTATAGAATATATTCAAATAAGTTTAAAAATATTAAAAATAACAAAACTTATGATATATATATATATATATGTTAAATAAATATTTTTTAACTGAATAAATAAATTCTTTAAAAATAAAAAACTGTGTACATCCATTGTCAATCACTGTCATTGAATTGTTTGGTGCATCGTTAACAACAAGATTATCTACAAAAGTTGGTCCCCACAACAATACCATTATTTTAGGCAATGATATGGTGGTTGAACGCAAAAAACAAAAAAAAAAGAGCAATCATATATCAACATGCATGGATCATTTTGGTATTTATAGGGTCTAAAAGTGGTTTTTAATGCATTACCTAGCAAACATCAAAACAATAATTTTTTTTAAGAAAAAAAGTAATTGAATTATTGAATTGCGATTAAGTTGTTTTATAATTTTGTTGTCTACTATAAGTTTTTTTTTGTTTTAATAACTGTATATTCGCATAATATGGTCAATAATTATCAAATTTTTAAATAGTTTTACTAGATACTTTTAGTATGTTGATTTACAAAAACAAATCATTATTCTTTTAAACTTTAATAGAATTTTAATTTATGACAGTAAATATTACATTTATAATTAATCTTGTGAATTGTGTCCAATATTATTTTTTATCCAGCAAGACTATATGGATGGGTACAATTGAGAGTTGTGCTATTTAACTTATAAAGTTACAGGATGATGCTAAATTCAATTTTTTTTTACTCTGTAACGTGCAAAATATCAAGGCATTAATTAATTATTTCATTTTGCAGGAATTTGATCATCTACCCAAATGGGAATACTAGCGAAAATGGGGAAAATCATATCTCCATTTACTTAGAATTGGATCCAAAGTCTCTCGATCCTGGAACGTGGGAAGTCAATGCTATTTTCAATTTTTTTATATTTAATGAGCTTCAGAACAAGTATGATAGTCTTGAAGGTAACACTACTTGTTCTTAGAATGCAATATACAACATCTTTTATATAATGTGGCACATACTAGTTGTTTGATTATTAATTTTATTACAGTAATATTCCTTATACAACTAATTATGTAAATCTGATTAACCTAATAAATCATATCATTACAACGATAAAATTTGATAACACAAGAATAAGATGATAATTAATTCTGTAATCATATTTAACTCACTCAATGAAATTCTGTTACATTAGGTTATATGGCATCAATGATTTATTATATAAATTAACTGTATATATAATACACACTATTGTATGCCTAAATTGACTAAAAATTTAATTTTATGTTTTAATGGTAATAGCTAGTTTTTGTGATGTAGATGGGAGAGTAAGGTGTTACCATGCAATGAAGACTGAATGGGGTATTGATAAATTCATAGACCTGAAAACATTTAAAAACCCTGTAAATGGATACCTTATCGATGACAAATGTGTTTTTGGTGTGGAGGTTTTTATTGTCCAAAATAATTTTAGAGGGGAGTGTTTTTCAACCATTAGAGAACCTACATGTTACTATCTTTTCAAAATTGATGAATTTTCATTTAATAGAGATTACGAGTCTAAATTTTTTGGGGACTATAAATGGTATATATGTTTGTACCCTAATGGATATGGAGAGGCCAAGGGAAACAGTGTTTCAATTTTTCTGACTTTGCCTGAGTCTAGTATTCCTCCGAATACTAGATTGCTCGTGAAATATAGTCTACTTGTGAGAGATCAAATCAATGGAAATCACATTGAAGTTGCAGGTGAGACTAATGCTATAGTTAATTGTGTGTTCTCATGATTGCGAGGAATTGAATCACTTATGTTTTTATCTGTTATGTTTTATTTAATTTGCTTCTAGGTGAAAATTTGTCTGGTTCAGTCCTAGAATGGGGTTCTAGGAAGTTCATGACAGTGGGTAAATTCAAGGACCCGAAAAAGGGCTTCTTGGTAGACAACTCTTGCATCATTGAAGCACAAGTTACGGTGCTTGGATTGATAGAAACAGATGTATTGATCGAAAAAGATCAACGTCTTAAAATGGAGCGGGCGCCTGAAGAACCATCAAGAACATATCATTATCCGCCTGTAGCGGGACAAATTTAAGGTGCTGTTGTTAAATATCTTGCAATGCTTTAATTAAGCTACAATTGATATATGTTTTCTTCTTTTTAACCTAAATGTTGATGCTACTGTAAGGACTGATTATATAAAATTAAATAAAAATACCCTTCAATATTATAATTTGTACAAATATATTTTTACATACTAAACACGTTTAACGTGTTATTATAATTTACCAAGCATGTTATGTAATATTCAACACATTAATTTTTTAGTTGAAATCTAGCAAGAGGCTCAATAAGCTTGAAAATTAACTACTATGAGCATGTTTAGCAAATGCTCGATACGTTCAAGGACAGACATACATGAAGAGTATTTTGGAAAGAAATTAAGGTATTTTTGTTAATTTCTGTGCATTGAATTTTACTATTTTCACTATGTTTTGAAGGCTTTACTAAAATACATTACAGCCTTATATGGCTGGATTGTTTTACAATTAAAAAACTTGATTGCAATTACATTATTTTTTTAAGGTTATTTTTTATATATAATAATGATACACTTATAAAATTTGTATACAATATTTGTTTAGAAAGTTGATGTGATACCATTTACTCCATACCACATTAGTTATTAACATTTATTACATTAACTTTTCTAAATTCATCTTTCATTAACTATGTGAAAATTAGATTCAAGATTAAAAATTATGAATACAAACTTTTTGTTACTTTTGGAGTTGACATTGTCGCATTAAAAAAAAAAATTGTTAGAAAACCTTCAACAAATATTTTACGATTTTTTTATTCTTATTTTTGAAAATAATTAAAGAATTGTATCCCACTTCTAAACCAAACTGATAATTAGGTGGTGTTCCTGCTACATTTCTGATTTTCATTTTTTTTGTCCCATCAAATGCAAAATACTTATTCCGCAATTGTTCTGATTTTTTTTAATTTTCAAATTTTATTTGTCAGAATTAAAAAGCATTTTTCAGTTATCCTTTTAATATATATATATATATATATATATATATTATTTCACATTTTAGCCAAAGAAACTACTTAATTTTTCTGGAAAGAAATTGAGGATTTCTTTTCTTTTTAAAAAAATTAAGGGCAGATTGGAGTATATAATCCAACTCCGTATCATAGATTTGAGTTAGCATTTCAATTACTAGATTGTCACATTATTAGCACATAATATTACATGAGAAATTACATGTAATAGTTTATTGCAATCAATCTGATGGCATTAATTGAAGCTCATTAGTTCTGCACCATCACTTGCTCAATGCGGTCACGTAGGATGGTCTTTAACTGGAAATCAAGGGCAAGTGTTAATTGCCAGGAACTATTGGCCACCAAATGAGGCCTCTCGAATTATCATTAACTGGATCAATTCTGAATATTTCTAAGAGTCCATGAGCCGTTCCATGAATAGTTTGACAATGGCTAGACAGGGTCAGTAACTGCTATGTTCACCGTCATTTTATCGGACCATTCTGTCAAACCTGGTTGGAATGTGAGTTAGGAGAAGCACACAGGAGATGGTGTGACAGACCATAAAGAGTACAGTGCAGGCTATTCAAGAACTTGTAAGAAGAGACATTGAAGAAATTTATGTTGTATTTTGTCACAATTAGTCTTAATTGTTCAGAGATGAACAAAGGAACGACCTAATTTAATTTCCGTGAAATTTGAAACATTTAAAAAAAATTTTCGATTTTGGTAATTATGTTTGGCTACTAAATTTTTGGCTTCTCATTGGGTTGACTGCATCAAGTGTAGGGTAGACTTTTTCCTTATTAATTATTTAGGAACTGGATTAATTAAGGGTTGTTTTTGTGGACGCATGTGAAGGTTTTTCTTAGATATTGGATATACGAGCAACGAGTAAGTTTAGTTGTGAGGAGTTTTAACAAAGAAAGAACGAAAAGAAAACCTTGAGTTATTTGATTGGGAATCAAGTCTAGAAGAACTACACAGGATAGAACAAATTCCACAATGCAAAACAAATCATTGTGAGTCTTTAGTATGAGAGGAAGGTCCTTGCAGGTTCGTCTTCTAGGATACAGAAATCTAAGTCAATTAATTGATAATTACCCTAATTTGCGGAAGCATCAAAGTAGTATGGAGTAATAGTCATTTTAACAGGGCTTTGAGTATTTTATATATTGTTGCTGTTGTATAAGCAAGTGCGTTTGCTTATACTAAATCTTAGTGTTAGAATATCATGGTCTGTATGTTCTCACAGGATCACTATTATCTCAATAAAAACTATATTATACCACAATAATAAATATCCAGTGATAAAAATTATACATTAAGACAAAGTCATAATTTGATCAATTGATTGAAAATATTTTGGAAAAGGTCTTTGTAAATTACTTTTAGTTGCAAAAATATGGGAAAACATCTTTTAACATAATCTTTTTGATATAAAACTAGAAATAAATTTTTAATCATTGATCTGTAAAATATAATAGTTGAGATGTTAATAGTTGACATTATTAAGTATAACTTTTTTTTACCTTCAATCTCAATCATTGGATTTTGTGAGATCAAAGGTTATCAATTTGTGTCAATAAATTATGTCAAAAGATTCTTTTCCTAAAAATAAAAAAAATATATATATATATATATATATATATATATATATATATATTCATTGATGAAAATTTTTGGTTGAGGTGAATCCTTTAGTTATTGTAACGAGTAATATTAGTGTTTCTAAAAAAAATTCAAGTCAACATTTAAGAAGAACGTTTTTTATCAACAAATTTAGTTATGTTGAATATTGGAGGATTACTATCAAGTGACATCATTAGAGAATAGACAACTTGTTTGTTCCTCAACTAAAGAAGGTGCAATTTTGACCACATTTTAACCAATACAAATTCTGGATATTTCAGTTAGTCAGCTTGTTTGAATGAACACTTTGGAAAAGTAATATACGAAGTAGGTAAAGAGATATTATCAACTATTTGTTCTTGCACACGTATGCTTGATAAAGATTGAAATTGACAAAATTCAAAGTAAAATTAAACCGGCAAGCTGGATTTTTTGTTTTATTATTATTTTATTTTATCTTTTTGGCAAAAGGTTAAAAGATTACCAATTAATATACCTGTTGTGTGTAAAGCTATGGATAATAATATATGTTTATGCAAAATTTTAGATCAACAGCCCAAATCAAATAGCTCAAGTTTTCTACAAACACTAAAAAGGAAGAGCTGTCAACAAGGATTATTGAAAAATGGTGACCACTCCTTTTGCAAACTTATGCTCAAGTGGCGAAACCGTTCCTGTTGTAGGCTTTGGCACAGGTAGGAATTTACAAACTTATCAAATGTTAAAGAATCTGATCTCCATGCAATTCAAGTCGGCTACAGGACGGAGCCATAATTTTGGTTAGAGAGGGCAAGATTTAACTTTAATAAGTGAAGATAATTTAACTCAAATAATATGTAACAATGAAACTTAAAAGAAAGCTTAATATTACGTATTTATATTATTTTGAAGGTATATCTATAATATCAATTTTAAATTAAAATCTTAAAGTAAATGACAAAATAGAACCATCAATAATTTATTTAATTAAAAATCCTAAACTTCATATTAATATATTTAAAGATAGCTTATATGTAAAATGTAAAATTAAATGAGAGACAAAAACATTAATGAATGATGATGAACGGAGAGTTTCATACATAATTTTGTGAAGAGAAATATTAAAGAAAGTATGTATCTGTACATATAAGTATGGATTTATAATTAATTAAAAAATATACAAAATAA
This sequence comes from Boswellia sacra, assembly GCA_013180625.2. Lineage (NCBI taxonomy): Eukaryota > Viridiplantae > Streptophyta > Magnoliopsida > Sapindales > Burseraceae > Boswellia > Boswellia sacra. The sequence continues at coordinate 18,451 of SNVD02009487.1, read as the reverse complement.
GTCATTGAAAATTTTCTTGGTTCGAGCAAGAGCAGCTGCCCCTCCTGGGCATATTGTCACAGCCCGCCCAATTTGCTTGCTAGAATGGCCCAAAACGTGCACAAAGGCTTGGCCCGATTTCTAGAAGACTTGCAACCCAAGCCCATTTTCTAGAAACTCTAAGCAAGTCAAATATGTACAACTCTCACATGTAAATATACAATGTCAATGGTAGTTCACCTACCACACCTAAGTTAGGTAGGACTCATTTATGGCCATTGGATGTATTAAATCCTAGCCATTCATTTGGGAGGTGGATTAGTATAAATACCCCTCCAAGGCTCATTTGTAAGCATCCAAGTTAATCCAAGCAATTACAATACAAAGCATTGTAAGAGTTCTCTTGTAATACAAAGCTCATTTGCATTAGCAATACTTGCCTCTAAGTTCCATCTCTTCTTCTAGCCTCTAAAGCTCTTTTGGCTCAACGGTCCTAACTTCTCCTTGAGCGAGAAACAAACTATAATACTTAGCAACTTTCGGATTCAAGTTGTCTAAGTGCCGCACGAGCAGCTGCGCAAAACTCTAAGCTCGTGACAGTTGGTATCAGAGCACGGTTCGAGCACAAGAGCACATGGCATCCGATATTGAAGTGACCATGGAGGAGCAAGTCCGCGGACGTGAGGAACAACCTCAACCTCAACCACGCCCACAAGGAAAACGAGGTAAGTCCAAAGCTCTCTCCTCGGAATCCTTAGAGCCTCGTGTTGCTAGCATAGAGCAATCTCTTTCGAGTATGGACAATGCTATCGAGGGCCTCTCCGACCGTCTCGAAGGCCTAGAGACGGATTATGGAGAGATCACCCAAGCAACAAAGTCCACAATACTCGAGTTTAGTGAAAACCTCACACGAGAGCTCTCTAGCTTACGAAGCTTTGTGGAGCATGAGTTGCATGCCATTCGTGCGGAAGTGGAGGAATCACGCACGGAATGGGAGAAACACCGTTGCGAACGTGCTAGCCCTTCTTACTCAAGTCCTAGTGGGCTAAGCAACATGCAAGTGCCAACTCCCGCCACATACCATGGCACTCGCAATGCTACAGAAGTCGAAAACTTCCTATTCAGCTTGGAGCAATATTTCGAGGCGAAAGGTGTCTATGATGATGCTTCAAGAATAGGCATTGCGCCTACTTTCCTTCGTGATGCAGCCCAATTGTGATGGCGTCGTAAGCATGGCGACGCGGGCAAAGGCATCGTCGTCCTTCGCACATGGGAGGACTTTAGGAGAGAACTACGGAAGCATTTCTCTCCAAGCAATGCGGAAAATGAGGCAAGGGGTCGCCTTCGCCGTTTGAAACAAAGTGGCACCATTCGCGAGTACATCAAAGATTTCACCACAATCATCCTTGAAATTGAAGGTATGTCTGAAAAAGACTCCCTCTTCTACTTCCTTGATGGCTTAAAAGATTGGACAAGGGTTGAGCTTGAGAGGCGTGGCGTGCAAAACCTTGATGACGCCATAGCCGTGGCCGAATCCCTTGTTGACTACACATCCCAATCGGAGGAAAGAAAGCCCAACCATGGCAAAGGTGGGGGAGAGCGGAACGCCAAGAAAGGACATGACCGAAGGGATGGTGGTGCGCGCAAGGCTTTCAGAAGGGACAAACGAGATACGCCTAACAAAGGTAAGTTCGAAGCCCCTAAACCTAAAAGTCCTTGTTTTATATGTGATGGTCCTCATTGGGTTCGGGATTGCCCAAAGAGGAAGACTCTCAATGCCCTTGCCGCTCAACATGAGGGCGTAAACAATGAAGAGCCACAAGCGGGGATGGGTTCTCTCCGCACAATTGGCGCACTCAAAAGACCCACATCTATGCAAAAGGGTCTTATGTATGTGAGCGCCACAATCAATGAGAAAGACGTGCGTGCGATGCTTGACACGGGAGCCACGCACAACTTCGTTTCGGAGGACGAGGCCAAACGGCTAGGCCTCAAATACACCAATGGAGGTGGCACCATCAAGGCAGTAAACTCACCCGCCAAGGCAATCTTGGGAGTGTCCAAGGCAACAACGGTACAACTTGGCACATGGAACGGTAAGCTTGATTTCTCCATTGTTCCCATGGATGATTTTCAAGTAGTGCTTGGCATGGAATTCTTCGACCAAGTCCATGCTTTCCCCATACCATCTTCCAACTCCCTCAACATACTCGACGGGAGTCATTCATGCATGGTGATGGCGGAGCGTGCAACAAAAGTTGAAGGCAAAATGCTCTCCGCACTACAATTCAAACGGGGAATGAAGAAGGATCCAAGTTTCCTTGCCACCGTTCGAGAACTAAATGATGGAGAGGATGTTGCCATTGCCAAGGACCCAATGCCAAGGCAAATCCAAGCCATCCTTGAGAAATACAAGGATGTCATGCCCCAAGAACTTCCAAAGAAGTTGCCTCCACGACGGGAAGTGGATCATGAGATCGAGTTGGAGCCCGGTGCAAAGCCTCCAGCCATGGCGCCTTATCGCATGGCGCCACCCGAACTTGCGGAGTTGAAGAAGCAACTCCAAGATTTACTTGATGCGGGTTACATCCAGCCCTCCAAAGCTCCATATGGTGCACCCGTCCTCTTCCAAAAGAAGAAGGATGGATCTCTCCGCATGTGCATCGACTATCGGGCACTCAACAAGGTAACAATCAAAAACAAGTACCCAATACCTTTGATTGCGGAGTTGTTCGACCAACTTGGGAAGGCTCGATACTTCACCAAGCTTGATTTGAGATCGGGGTACTATCAAGTGCGCATTGCAAAGGGTGACGAACCAAAGACCGCGTGTGTAATAAGGTACGGTGCTTATGAATTTCTTGTTATGCCATTCGGTCTCACCAATGCACCCGCCACCTTTTGTACTCTCATGAACAAGCTCTTTCATCCCTATCTTGATCGGTTCGTGGTAGTCTACTTGGATGACATTGTCGTCTATAGCACAACTCTTGAAGAGCATGTGCGACATCTCCAACAAGTCTTCCAAGTCCTCCGCGATAACGAGCTTTATGTCAAGAAAGAAAAATGCTCTTTTGCACAATAAGAGGTAGAATTTCTTGGCCATCGAATTCGGGATGGGAAGCTTATGATGGATCAAGCGAAGGTGAAGGCCATTCAAGAATGGGAGCCTCCAACCAAGGTACCCGAACTTAGATCTTTCCTTGGGTTGGTTAATTATTATCGGCGGTTTATCATGGGCTACTCAGCCAAGGCCGCCCCTCTCACGGATCTTCTCAAGAAGAACCGCTCATGGCACTGGTCCGAAAAGTGCCAACATGCCTTCGAAGAACTAAAGAAGGCCATATGTGAAGAACCGGTGTTGGTGCTACCCGACCACACCAAGCCTTTTGAATTGCACACGGATGCATCCGACTTTGCCATAGGGGGAGTTCTCATGCAAGAAGGGCACCCTATTGCATATGAGAGCCGCAAACTCAATGATACGGAGCGGAGATATACGGTCCAAGAAAAGGAGATGACCGCCATCATCCATTGTCTACGGGTTTGGCGACACTACTTGCTTGGTTCCCACTTTGTCATCAAAACCGACAATGTGGCAACAAGCTATTTCCAAACTCAAAAGAAGCTCAGTCCCAAGCAAGCAAGATGGTAAGATTTCTTGGCCGAGTTCGACTATAGGCTCGAGTATAAAGCGGGCAAGGCAAATGTTGTGGCCGATGCCCTAAGTCGCAAGGCGGAACTTGCCACCCTAAGTGCAAGTCGTCCACAAAGTGTGCTCATTGACCGCATCAAACAAGGCCTAGAGCACGATCCCTTAGCCAAAAATCTCTTGAAGTTGGCAAGTGAGGGGAAGACACGACGCTTTTGGCTTGATGAAGGCCTACTCCTCACAACCGGGAATCGCTTGTTTGTGCCAAGACATGGGAACTTGCGGAAGGAAATCATCAAGGAGTGCCACGACTCTAAGTGGGCTGGTCACCCAGGTATGGCACGAACCCTTGCGCTCGTGCAAGATTCTTATTATTGGCCTCAAATGCGGGAAGACGTGGAAGGCTATGTCAGAACTTGCCTTGTGTGCCAACAAGACAAGGTTGAGCACCAACGTCCAGCGGGTTTGCTAGAACCCCTACCAATTGCGGAAAGGCCATGGCAAAGTGTGTCGATGGACTTCATCGTGGCCTTGCCAAAATCCGAAGGGTACGGGAGCATCATGGTGGTAGTCGATCGCTTTAGCAAATACGCCACCTTCATACCCGTTTCTACGGATTGCACAGCGGACGAAGCCGCTCGAGCATTCCTCAAACATGTAGTGAAGCTATGGGGAGTTCCACAAAACATTGTAAGTGATCGTGACCCTCACTTCACCGGTCGATTTTGGGGAGAACTCTTTAAATTGTTGGGGACCGACTTAAGCTTCTCTACAAGCTTTCATCCCCAAACCGATGGGCAAACTGAGCGCATAAATGCCTTGCTCGAGTTGTATTTAAGGCATTATGTGAGCGCTCACCAACATGATTGGGCAAAGTTGCTTGATGTTGCCCAATTCTCTCATAACCTCCAAAGGAGCGAGGCAACGGGCAAGAGTCCCTTCGAGATTGTGACGGGACAACAACCAATGACTCCACATGCCATAGCCTCGACATATGGAGGAAAGAGCCCCGCGGCCTACAAGCTTGCAAAGGAGTGGCACGAACAAGCTGACATCACAAGAGCATGCTTGGACAAGGCCGCCAAAAAGATGAAGAAGTGGGCGGATACAAAGAGACGGAACCTCACATTTCAAGAGGGGGACCTGGTACTCGTCAAGCTCCTACCCCAACAATTCAAATCACTTCGAAAAGTGCACAAGGGGTTGGTTCGAAAATACGAGGGTCCTTTCTCAATTATCAAACGAGTGGGTGAAGTCTCTTACAAGGTACGCTTGCCCCCTAACCTCAAGATCCATCCGGTCTTTCATGTGAGCTTCCTCAAGCCCTATCATGAGGACAAGGAGGATCCAAGTCGAAGCGAGTCCAAACGAGCACCCACAGCCGTCGTCACCTCATTCGACAAGGACGTGGAGTACATCCTTGCGGATCGAGTGATTCGAAGGAGAGGAGTTCCACCATACACCGAATACTTGGTGAAGTGGAAAAACCTTCCGGACAGTGAGGCAAGTTGGGAACGCGAAGATCTCTTGTGGCAATTTGGCGAGCACATCCAACGCTACAAGGATGAGAGCGCGCCGAGGACGTCGCAGAAATAGGTGGGGGAGGATGTCACAGCCCGCCCAATTTGCTTGCTAGAATGGCCCAAAACGTGCACAAAGGCTTGGCCCGATTTCTAGAAGACTTGCAACCCAAGCCCATTTTCTAGAAACTCTAAGCAAGTCAAATATGTACAACTCTCACATGTAAATATACAATGTCAATGGTAGTTCACCTACCACACCTAAGTTAGGTAGGACTCATTTATGGCCATTGGATGTCTTAAATCTTAGCCATTCATTTGGGAGGTGGATTAGTATAAATATCCCTCCAAGGCTCATTTGTAAGCATCCAAGTTAATCCAAGCAATTACAATACAAAGCATTGTAAGAGTTCTCTTGTAATACAAAGCTCATTTGCATTAGCAATACTTGCCTCTAAGTTCCATCTCTTCTTCTAGCCTCTAAAGCTCTTTTGGCTCAACGGTCCTAACTTCTCCTTGAGCGAGAAACAAACTATAAGGCTTACTTAGCAACTTTCGGGTTCAAGTTGTCTAAGTGCCGCACGAGCAGCTGCGCAAAACTCTAAGCTCGTGACAATATGCTGGCTCCGTCCCTAGGCACTTAGACACTGTTGCATTCTACAAGTCCGAACAACCCCTTGGTGAAGCAATAGCTAAAGCTTTATGTCTTGGCCTTGTCAAATCACAAGATGAGCTCTTTGTCACTTCAAAGCTCTGGATCGACAATATAGATTGTGGCCTTGTTCTCCGGCACTAAAAAATTCTCTCAAGTAAATGAAAAAAAATAGTACAATAATGTGTGATGTTTCATATAAACCTTTGATAAGCTTGAGTTGAAGTACCTTGGACTCTATCTCATTCATTTTCTGGTAAGCTTGAGAACGAGGTCAAGGACGACACTTCCTTTTTAAAAGGGAGATATTGCTCCAATAGATTATGAATATATATAACTACAAGAAAATTGGGGTATTGCATCGACCAAAAAATAACACAAAAGGGTTTGCATCATTTTTCAGCCGACATGTGTCGCCATGACAAGCATTTTGTTTTGTGTCGTTTGGTCAAACTAATATTTATTGCATGTCAGGCAGGAGCTGACACATATCTTGGTACGAAAAATGACAAGAGGGAGGGTAAGACATGTCATTTTTTGGTATGCTTTTGCCTGCCGGGATCTAACACAAAGTGGCATCTCAGTCTGAGAACTGACATGTACGTTATTATTATAATGCCATGAGTGTCGGTTAGTAGTTGACAAGTCATTATTGTAATGTCTGTCTTTAGTCAACATTTTAGTCAACATGCAACTGAAATTAATTTAAAAAAATATATGGTACTTGTCGGTTGTTATAGTATTTTAAACCGACAAGTAGTATATATTTTATTTTATTTGATTTTCTTGAAAATCTAGTTTTTTACAAAATACAAAAGCATGTAAATACAATTATCAAAATAGTCATATGCTAAAATAATACAAATAAGCAACAATATTCAACAATTATCCACGAACCCAGTAATTACACCTCTGTGCAAATCTAAAGCACACATCTCTTAGCAAAAACACCTAAACAATGAATCAACTAAAGCTTTGTTCAATTTATCAAAATACAAACTCAAATCAAACCAGCTTTTTATGTAGCACTTTAGCAACACAAACACAAATCAACCGATCATTTGATCATAGCAACACAAAAGAAAAAAAAATGTAAACTGAGCAACACAAATGCAATCAAACAATAGTGAACCAGCAAAAGTAATCATTTTCCCTCTATTTCTCTAGCAATCAAACAATAATGAACCAGCAAAACTAATTTACATGAATGACATATCATTCCATTCACTACAGCGATGTGAAATATATATATATATCCAAAATAATTCAGAAACATATAACAAGCAAAGACCACAAAAGTTTTAGCTAACCATATATGCACATAAGAGGAACTTATACCAAAACATGATCCTGAGTCTACTGCCTCCCTCTATTCAATGCCTATAAAAAACCTTCAACCAACTACATCAAATTTCTTCCCTATTAATCCCAAAAAACCAATTCACAATCAACTATACTGCAGTTAGCAACCTATACATAATTAATTCCAAAAAGCCTAACAACCTGTACAAATGTCACTGACTATCCACGTTTAACTTGATCAACCTGCATAAATTTTGATGTTAGATAGGACATATCGTTTATCTTTCTTAGGTTTCAAACATTGAATGATGTTACCTTCATTCTTTTTTGTCTTTTGTTCCTTGAGAAACTCTTTTAAAATCTTGGAAACAAGGGTAGCCCATTCTGATCTGATCTCCAAAGTATAAGTTTCTTTGTTGTTATACTAAGAACAAAATAAGATTTATATATGTTAATAACAACAATATAAACAATTAAATAAATGTGTAAATATTTCTCTATATCACTCACAAAGGACTCTTCGGTCTTCAGTAATCTCTTTCATATATCTAAGAACATAATACCCATATTCCTTTGAACACGGCTGTCTTGAAGCTACACAAAGAAATACCATAATATAACGTTTCAATAACACTTTGTTCCAATATTGAAATATTATTATATCATTTTAATCTCTTTAAGCTAATGTTTACCCAGTGGCTACTCCTTCTCTTTGTGTCCTATGTGCTTGACCATACATAGTATTATCAACTACCCTTTGTAAATGATGTCAAAACTGGTCTATAGAAGAAAAAGCAAAAATATGTTTAAAAAAAAAAGCAAAACCCCAAGAAAAAAAAAAGTTGTTCCGGTCATAAAGGGTTTTGTTGAGATAAGACTATTGCTCAAAAACAATATTCAAGCCAAATAATTTAAATACTCCAGCTACAATCTTCCTAGCCTTTGAAGTCTGCACTAAAAAGTTTGCCCCTTTATAACTCAGTGGCCTCAACCAGCTATAATCTTTCTGGCCTTCAAGTCAACGGAAGAACAATACTACTTAGAAAAAACAAAAGTACTAGTTTAACCACCATATGGGCCAATCAGAGTACAATGAAGCAAAATACTATGAATAAAAAAATTAAATTAAATTAAACAAGGAGCATTGTTATAGCAAAAAATTTTCCAAACAGATTATAACTGAAAAAGAGACAATTCAACACAAACCAAGAAATATAATATAAATCATAGCAAGCAAAGCATAAATTAAACATAGCAGAGATTTATATGGTTTTAAAAAACCCACAGAAACAAACCAAATCAATAAAGGAATATAGAATTAATTTGCAGACAAGCTATGATAATTCGATCATGTTGGGCATACAAGAAAAAAGAGATGACGCTTAAAGACAGATTGAATGGGGTTTGAATAACAACAATCTTTTTTTTTTTTTTTGTGTTAGTTTGATTATCTTTTGTATAGTAGGTTGGCTAATATATGTTTATTTTGGGCCTAGTGGGTTAGTTATTTTTAAGGTATAGAGGGCTGGTTTCTTTTATTTTTGGGTCAAGTGCTGGGTAGCATGAGAGTTATTCGTATGCTTATTTTTATGGTAAAATGGGCTTCTTTTTGGGTTAAGTATGGGCTGGTTGAGTTGTCTTTTGTATATTGGGTTGGTTATATTTATGTTATAAGAGGTTGGTTAATTTTTCTTTTTTGTCATGTAAATATATAAGATATAACACATATAAGATTTGTCAATATATAATAACATTCATGCACAATAAGACAATGAAATAAAACACTGAGATGTGATGGAAGATAAATAATTAAATACCAGATTAAATTATGATGGTTTTAATATGGATATTCAAATAATATTAAACAAGGAATGCAAATTAAAATAGATAAAAATATATTACAATTGCTTACTTGTACATTAGAAGGAATTTGGGAAGAAGGACAGAAGATAGAAGGTCTTCTCAACACCTTTGACAGGTTTAGAAAGCAGAAATCAAGACTGTGGGCCAACAAGGACTGGAACACTGTCTATCCCAAGCTGCACTTGAAACAAGTGATAGACTCAGTAAACAACTAACTTTACAATGTTAAAAATCTGTTTGCTTCATTTCATTTCTAATTATGTGTCATTCCTTTTTTATTTTTGAGATATGTTCGTAATATCCTTTTTTAAAGTGCCTTTAACTGCAAGATGAATCCTAAATGCATTTCAATTAAGAGACAATAACAAAATATAAACTTGAAAATTGTCTTGAATGATGGCATGGGGGTTTTTATCAATATAGACAGACTTTTTTATAACTTCACCAAATTATATGGCTATGAGATTTTTTTTTTAAAAAAGTTGTTTCAGATGAGTTTATATAATTTGGGCCTTGGGTTAGTACAGATTAAAAATGATTCAAAGATTTGTATTCTAATTGTTTTCTCTAACCCTCCTCCACCCTTAAATTACAGACAAATCAATTAAAATTTAAAAAATATAAGAAGATAGTAATAATAACAAAAGAAAAGAAACCAACAGTATAAAACTTTGAAACAAACCAATTACAGCATTCAACATCCAGTAAATAAAAATAAAAAACACTTTTGTGATAATTAATTTCATTACAAAACAAAGCTCTAACCTTCGGTGATCTTAAGCCCAAAGGGCGGGCTTGGACGAAAAGAATTTGAGTCGATATTTCAGTTTGTAGTTCCTCATTTCTGTTACTATCAGGAATGTTGATATTTAGGCTCTATCAAATCTCAAGATGGATGAACGAAGATGGGGTAGCCTGTTATATGGGTTAGTACATTTTTCTTGTAGCAACGCTTATAGGGAGAGGGACAACACAACAACAACCTATATATCAAGACAAACGAAGACTTAATCTGTCCAAAGTTAAGGATATTTATATTTTAGATTTCAGAAAGTTATTAGCTTTAATTTATAGAATTTGGGCCTCGGATTGGGATATTCCAGAAAATGATTCAAAGATTTTCATTCTTATATTTTTCTGTTAACTCTTACCCACCATCAAATTTATAGACAGATCAATTGAAGTTGAAAAAAAAAAAAAAGAAACCAACATGGCTAACTCTAAAACAAACCATTTACAACAAAAAACTCCAGATTCATAAAATAATATCCTCGACACAAGATTAGCTCCAACTTCCAGTTTAAGCCTGGAGTCCTAGGACCCAAAGATTTTAATTCAATCTTTCAGTTAATCGATTAGCTGCAAAGTTTGAATCTGTTGACTTTAACTATGCAATTTCAATAAAAAGTACAAATAATTAATGTTAGTTGCAATCGAACAAGTACTTCAATGGTGTGTACATATATGAAATGATACAATCAGCTATTGAGTTGTCCAAGAATTCTAAATTAAACATGAAACTTACTAAGTGGAAAGTAAAGGCAGAATTCTAAAGTTGAATATGAGATAGAATTCTAAACTTGTAGCGAAGAACCAGATGTTGCTATATCTAACTGTAACTTCCCTGATGCTTGTATACAAGCAGGAAAATGTGCACTTAGATCCTGCAAATGGAACAACGAAGTATGAATGCATGCATGAATGAACAGAAGAGGGAAATTTTCAAAAAAGAAAGCAAGGAAAACTAATGAATTTAAGATACGTTAGCGCAAGTAAACCTCCCTACTCATGGTAGTACTGACAGTCTATAGGTTTCAACCATGGCTAAAATGTATTCCAAAGACTAAGTTCTTAAGCAGTCACCTTGTTTTAATCAACTGAACAAACAAGAGAAGATTAAAATGCCTCACTCACCTAATGCTCCAGTCTCACTCTGCCTTTTTACATAATGAAATACAAGAAATATGGCCCTTGGATGCTGACCATGACATTTGTAATTGAGGGACCGAAGAAACAAATATATATTTAAAGCTTAAAGGTACTTTTATTCGATGCGTTAATTACATTTAAATGCAAATGTTTGTAAAACTAACTTGAATCTTTTTTTTTTTAACAAAAACTCAATTAACACCCTTAAAATAACTCACTGTTATTTCAAACTTAATTAGCAAACTAAATTGTTGTTCTTGAGCTGTTGAACCAACTAATAATTAACAAAACAAGAATTCTTTTTCTTAAAACAGGTCGCAAAAGCTTATACAAACCTAACAAAATTAAAAAGTGAATGAAGAGCATCGCTAATAAGATGACACTAGAGCAGAACAAAAATTGAGAAATCGAGAATGTCAACTAACCTTTCTTAATAAAGGTTTCAAGCAATAAAGCAATAAAGGAGTAAGGCAATGATAAGTCGGTCATTTATCATACAAGTATATGTTATCGATCAAAGAAAAACCCAAACATCAACTCGACTCTTTTTTTTTTTTTTGCAATAATCTACAATTAATTATCGCCTTCAGAGATGTCATTCCAAGAAGAAGAACCCAGATACATACCTGTTGTATCCCATAAGCTGAAATTGGCGAAAAAATTATAAAAAATTGTTGGTATATAATCCTGGAAAATAAGCACAACAGTTTAAATAAAGTAAAATAAAACACTGTTGCAAACGAAGATCTTGAAAATTTTTGCCTTTTTGCATCATTTTTAACTATATTTCTTGCATTCATATTTTTCAACATTATCATTCATATAGCTACATGATAAATTCAATCATTGTTCATGCGTATATATTTCAAACTTTATGCTGGTATGGCTCGTCTTCTATTGATTGCAAAGAAAAGAATTATAGCTATCTTGGTTCAATATATGGAAGTGTTGAATGAGATGACCCTTCTTTTCATTCTCATGTTGTATATTATTATTTCTAGAAGACTATCAAGTACAAATGAATTCTCCTTTAGCTCTTTTCATAGGCATAAAATACATCAACTAAATATTTTTAGAATGATTTATTCTAGTGACCTTGCCTATGTTGAAAATACTCGCATGGATAGGAGAACATTTGCTATTTCATGTCACCATCTTAGAACTATTGGGGGCTTGCAGGGGACAAAAAATATGGACGTTGAAGAAATGGTTTCTTCTTACATATTATTTCTCATGACATTAAGAATAGAGTAACGAGGCGTCAATATGCACGCTCAGGAGAAACAGTCAGTAGACAATTTAATAACGTCTTGAATGCTTTGTTACATGTCAATGAGTTATTACTAAAGACTCCAAAGCTAGTTCTAGATAATTCAACTGATGAGAGGTGGAAGTGGTTTAGGAATTGCTTAGGAGCACTAGATGGTACATACATTAAAGTGAATGTGCCTGCATTAGATAGGCCTAGGTATCGTACTAGGAAGAATGAAATTGCCACCAACGTGTTAGAAGTTGTCTCACAAGATATGCAATTTATTTATGTCTTACCTGGATGGGAAGGATCAGCTACTGATTCTAGAGTCTTACGGGATGCTTTATCTAGGACAAACAGGTTAAAAGTTCCACAAGGTATGTTAATTTTTTTTCCTTGTTTTAATAAATGCTATTTTATGCAACATAACTACTATTTTTTCTAAACTTTGTCATTTGATGTGCAGGATACTACTACCTTTGTGATGCTGGGTATCCCAATGGTGAAGGCTTCTTGGCACCATATAGAGGACAGTGATATCATTTAAATGATTGGGTTATCCCACCTAATACTCCCGCTGAATTTTTTAACATGAGACATTCTTCAGCTAGAAATGTAATAGAGAGGGCATTTGGATTGTTGAAAAGGTGATGGACAATTCTTAGAGGTCGATCGTACTATCCTGTCAAAATCCAATGTCGAATTATCTTGGCATGTTGTCTCCTTCACAACTTGATTAGACGAGAAATGCCTGTAGATCCTTTAGAACAAGCTTTGAGAGAAAGTGAACATCATGCTAGTGATAATGATGATGGTAAAGAAAAGGACAATGTAGACAATAATCATTATACACATATCGAAACATCAAATGCATTGAATGCTTGGAGAGATAGCTTGGCTACATAAATGTTTGACCAATGGCAAAGGAATTGACATTCGTAGTGTTGACCCATGTATGACAACCCAAGAGGGGGGGTGAATTGGGTTTTATTTATCAAAACGAATTTATAAAACTTTTCTTGAAAGATAAAAATTATTTCACTTTTTCTTTTGAGAATAGAAGTGAAGAAGATGAAAATAGAAGTTATCTAAGATGCAATCAAGAGAATAGCAATAATAAATAATCTCAAGTGCAAGTAAATGTAAAGAGTATAGGGATAGAGAGAGTGCAAACTCAATTTACGTGGTTCGGCAAACCTTGCCTACGTCCACGGGCTCCTAGCTCCTCCACAAGCTAGGCTTTCCACTAAGTTGTAGAATACTTTACAACTTGCTTGATGAACAACTTCACCAAGACTTTTTTTCCTTCAACTCTTGATAACACCACACCAAGAGTTCTTCTTGATGAACAACCTCACCAAGGAAAGAGTTCTCTCAAGGATAACTTTTATCCTTTATAAGAAGATCTCACTCTCACCACAATATAAGAACAAAGAAAATTTTTACAACAAAAGTACAACTCTCTTCAAAGAGTAGATAAAGAATATAAAAGCTCTATAAACTTGATATTTCTCTTGGCTTTTTTGCTTGATAAAATGCTTCTCTTGCACTTGTTGAATGCATGGGAGAATGGCTCCTTTTATAGATAAATGAGATGAACTTAATCAAGTGAAGACACCATCTCCAAATTTTCTGCCCACCATAAAAATCGTAATCTTGTCTACCATTTTTGTCAATGTTCCGTTTGAAATTTAAAAATCTGTAAAACATAAAAGATCTGCACATTTGAAAAAGCTTTCCAACGCATCAAGAACCAAGTCATTTGGATATCTGTAGCTCAAGATATGGCCAAAACACCATTCGGTGCTCATGTAACTTGATTTTTCCTCCATGTGTCAGTCCACCGACTTGAATGATAATTCTGTCAGTCTTTCGTTTGAAATTTGAATTTATTCAAAACATAAAAGATCTTCATATTTGAATAAGCTTTCCAAAACATTAAGATTCAAAGAATTTGAATATCTCTATCTTAAGATATGGCCAAAACACCATTCGGTGCTCATGTGAGTTGATTTTTCTTCTCTGTGTCAGTCCACCGAATTGCATGTCAATTATGTCGGCCTTCCATTTGAAATTTGAATTTCTTCAAAAAATATGAAATGTGCCCCATTAAGTCATCTTTCTAATGTCATAAGAATCAAGTCATTTTGATTTTTTTAGCTCAAGATATGTCCAAAAGAGTATTCGGTGCTCATGTCAGCTGCTTCCATTTGTCTTTCAACTTGCATGATGATTTGGATGATCTTACACTTAAAATTTGAATTTCTTTAAAACATATGAAATGTTATAAATTGGGTAAGCTTTCCAAAGGCTCAAGAATCACATAATTTGGGCATTTGTAGAGAAATATATGACCAATTGATTAAACATTACTCATGTGTCACATTCCTTGAATCAAACCTTATTCTTAAACTTTGGTGCCTTTAACATGTAGTCTTCTCCTTAGCTTCAACACTTCATTTTAATAAGCCTTTCTTGATTTGACAATTATTTCAATGATCTTACTCTTGCACATAAATAACATGTTAGTAAATCACAATTAATCAATGTGTATTGTTATCATCAAAATTATCATGTAGCCTTAGGGCTAACAATCTCCCCCTTTTTGATGATGACAAACCATTGATTGCTTTAAAATAATATCTAAAATCAAGAATGAAAATGAAATCAAGAATAAACAAAAAGAGAGCAATTGTTATAAATATAAGCAATCCAACCATTTCTCCCCCTTTTGTTATCATCAAAAAGATGTAATCAAATTAACTACTCCCCCTAAATATATTCTCCCCTTAACATATGCTACCATATTAAAGCAAAATTAAGACATATCCAACATGCCTAATTCTCTTCTAATTATGCAAAATCTATCTTGACTAAGGGGTTTAGTAAATATATCGGCTAATTGTTTATCGGTGGGAACAAATTCTAAAGAAATATTACCTTTTTGCACATGATCTCTAATAAAATGATGTCTAATCTCTATATGCTTAGTCCTAGAGTGTTGTATTGGATTTTTTGAAATGTTGATGGCACTTGTATTATCACATTTGATGGGAATATGATCAAATACCACACCATAATCTTTTAAAATTTGTTTTCATCCAAAAGATTGTCACAACAACTTCCTACTGCAATATACTCGGCTTCCGCGGTTGATAAGGCAACAGAATTTTGTTTTCTACTAAACCATGAGACTAATGCATGTCCTAGAAAATGGCAAGAGCCACTAGTGCTCTTTCTATCAAGAAGACTTCCAGCAAAGTCCGCATCGGAATAACTAATTAGATCAAAATTATCACACTTAGGATACCAAAGACCTAGATTTATGGTTCCAAGAAGATATCTAAAAATCCTTTTGACAGCTTTAAGGTGAGATTCCTTTGGACAAGATTGAAATCTAGCACACATACACACACTAAACATAATATCAGGGGTCTACTAGCAGTTAAATACAAAAGAGAGCCAATCATACCTCGATATTTTGTTACCTCAACATCTTTTCCTTGCTCATCTTTGTCAAGCTGGTTAATGTACCCATAGGTGTGTTATATGTCCTTGAATTATCCATGCCAAACTTCTTGAGAAGATCTCTTGTGTATTTAGCTTGATTAATGAAGATCCCATCTATTGATTGCTTGATTTGAAGTCCAAGGAAGAAATTTAATTCTCCCATTAAGCTCATTTCAAATTCTTGTTGCATGCACTTGGAAAATTCCTCACACATAGAGACATTAGTAGCACCAAATATAATATCATCAACATAGATTTGAACAATTAATAAATCATCATTTTTTGGTTTAACAAAAAGAGTAGTATTAACTTTTTTCATTTCGAAACAATTATCAATGAGAAATTTGCTCAATCTATCATACCATGCTCTTGGTGCTTGTTTCAAGCCATAAAGTGCCTTTTTGAGTTTGAAAACATGGTTTGGAAAATCATGATTTTGAAAACCAAGAGGTTGCTCTACATATACTTCCTCCATAATGTAACCATTTAAAAATGCACTTTTGACATCCATTTGATATAATGTAAAATTTTTATAACATGCAAATGCACACAACATTCTAATTGATTCTAATCTAGCAACCGGTGCAAAGGTTTCCTCATAATCAATACCTTCTTCTTGATTGTATCCTTGAGCAACAAGTCTAGCTTTGTTTCTAATAATGGTGCCATTTTCATCTACTTTATTTCTAAAAATCCATTTAGTGCCTATAATAGAATGATTTTTAGGTCTAGGGACTAATTCCCAAACTTGATTTCTCTCAAATTGATTCAATTCTTCTTGCATAGCTAAAATCCAACTTTCGTCATTTTCGGCTTCTTTAAAAGATTTTGGTTCAAATTGAGAGACAAAAGCAAAATGATTACAAAAGTTCTTAAAAGAAGATCTAGTTTTCATACCTTGTGATGGTTCACCAATAATGAGATCTTTAGGGTGAGCTTTTGCATACCTCCATTCCTTTGGTAATTCTTTGGAAGAATCATTTACTTCCTCAAGCTTTTCTTGTTGAAGTTGTAATTAATCTTGGCTCTTTTCATCAAGCCTTGATTCCTTGATTTGCCTTTCTACCTCAACAATATCATCATCTAAATTCTTTGAAGAAATAACATTAGTTTCATCAAATTCAACATGCATAGATTCTTCAATAGTAAGAGTCTTTTTGTTAAAAACTCTATATGCTTTTACTATGGTTGGAGTAGCCCACAAAAATTCCAACATCGGCTTTTGCATCAAATTTTCCAAGGTTATCCTTAGTGTTTAAAATAAAACATTTACATCCAAAAACTTAAAAAATCCAATATTGGGTTTTCTTCCTTTCCAAAGTTCATAAGGAGTTTTCTTTATTAAAGCTCTAACATGGACTCTATTGATTATAAAGCATGCGGTATTAACGGCTTCGCCCAAAAATATTTTGGCAAATTATTTTCAAGCAACATGGTCCTAACCATTTCTTGGATAGTCCTATTTTTCCTCTCAACAACACCATTTTGTTGTGGAGTTCTAGGTGCGGAAAAATTATGTTCAAAACCAATTTCACCACAAAGATTTTCAAACGCGACATTGTCTACTTCACCACCATGATCACTTCTAATGGATACAATAGAATGCCCTTTTTGATTTTGGACTCTTTTTGCAAATTTTGAAAAAGCTTGTATGGCCTCATTTTTAGTTTTCAAGAATAATACCCAAGTGATCTTGAATAATCATCCACAATAACAAAAACATAATACTTTCCACCAAGACTTTGAGTTCTTGATGGTCCAAATAAATCCAAATGAAGTAATTGTAGAGGTTTATTTGTTGAAATAAATTTCTTTTGTTTAAAAGAAGTTCTCATTTGTTTTCCAAATTGACAAGCATCACAAATCTTATCCTTTTCAAATTTTATTTTTGGAAGACCATCAACTAAATCATTTTTAGAAATTTTTGAAATTGTGTCCATGCTAGCATTACCTAACCTTCTATGCCATAACCAAGCATCATGATTAACAATGAAACAATTTTCTACATGATCATTAACATCAATATCAATTGTATAAATATTACACATCTATTACCAACAAATAATGTCTTATTGTTACTAACATCCTTAATCACACATCTATTAGGCTCAAAAGCAACAAAATATCCCTTATCACATAATTGACTACTGCTAATCAAATCATGTTTCAAACCATGAACAAGCAAAACATCTTTAATAATAGGTGAAGAAGGGTTACCAATATCACCATGTCCGAGTACCCTTCCTTTGGCATTATCACCGAAGGTCACATATCCTCCTTTCTTCATGATTAATCTTGAGAATTTGGAGGCATCTCCGTTCATATGCCTTGAGCATCCACTATCTAAGTACCACTTGTGTTTGCCACTCCTTTGTCTCTACAATCAACATTCAAGGAGTAACTTTTTGGTACCCAAAAGTTCTTGGGTCCTTGGGGGTTAGTTATGATACTTTTGGAACCCATATTTGTTTTAAATTAGGATTTCTTTTAATGGAGCAAGAATGCACATTGTGTCCTTTTCTTTATGATTTCTCTTAATGTAACAAGAATGCATTTTGTGTCCTTTTCTTCCACAATAATTACATGAATGATTAGGATTATTCCTAGAAGATGCATGAGCAAAATAATTTTTAAAATACTTTTGATTTTATGAGTTTTATATCCTAAACCTCTTTTATCAAAAACACACCTTTGGTTTTGTAACATAGAATTCAAATTTTTTGTGCTTTTGTAAAACTATCAACAATATTTCTTAACTCATTATTTTCCTTTTTCAAACTAGCATTTTGTTT
>SNVD02009484.1:0-379673 GCA_013180625.2 Boswellia sacra | reverse complement strand
GTCATTCCCATTCATTCATGCTACCTCTCTTGCTTTTTTCTTGTATCTTAACCTAACAAAATCATCATGTACACGCTCAATGTTACCATCCTAGAATTTTAACACCATTTATGATTTAATGGTTTGTTCTTGATTGTCTGCTAATTGGCAGTTGAATTTTTTTTAATCTCTTTAATGAATCTACAATAAAATGACAAATGAACTAATTAATTATTCTTTCTTCATTAATTAATTTTAACGAATTCCTCTTTGTCAGCTTCCCAGCAGACAAATCACTTATGGGCTCCAATTAGGGTCCTCGCTTTCGTGGTATTAATTACTTTTTGATGCAAAATCTAAGGATGAAGATTTTTAAAATAAAATAAACGTCATGGCGTGGCATTTGCTTGTAAGTTTAATTCGGATGATATAATAAAGTAAGGCAATATTTATATAATTTAAGAACAAATGGATATCCTAGTTGGTGGAAGCAGTGATCCTGGCAGGTGGTGTAGCAAGCAGGGCCGTAAAACGGGAATGGTCTGGGCCAACACGAAATTCACTAGAAGTCTTCATTGGTTGGAGCTTGGCCCAATTTGAGCTTTTTCCTCTTTTTTTTTTTCTTATTTTTGTCATATAGAGTAGTTCTGTTTAGCCTCACTTTTAATCTCATCAAATCCCATCTAGAATTTTATTAAAGCTAAAATTGTAATAAAAATATGATTAGTAATTCAGGATGTGAATTTAACAAATATTTTTATTTTCTTCCAGAAATAATTTTGCTAAACTTCTAAAGTTATCTTTTATTTCAGTATCTAGGTGTGGCACTTTGTGGTCCTGCATGTAGCCCTTCGTGGTCCCCATAGACTCTTGAGAGGTGGCTCCTACACAGTCTTAAGAGGTGACCTGCATGCGTGTGCAAAGCCCAATACCCCTCGTCCACTATTAGATATTATATGTTTTGGACACACAATCTCCCACAATTTTGCTCTCAAGCTTTTTAACTTAAAAGACCTCCAATAGCTTAAGAAGTTAACAGGGTTTTCAAGCACATTTTATATCTTGTTCGCTTGGTTTTTAAGCACATTTTATATCTTATTACCAAGCGATGTAGGATGTTACATTTTGCATAGCGTGTGACACTCCATGATCCTGCATGTGACACTTTGTAATCCTCATAAATCCTCGAGAGGTGGCCTATACATAATCTCCACATAAATCCTCGAGAGGTGGCCTATACATAATCTCAAGAGGTGGCCTCCACATAGTCTTAAGAGGTGACTCCCACGCATGCGCGAAGCTTTATATCCCAGTCTGTCACTGTTTTACTTTCGGGCTTTGCAACCTAAAAGGCTTCCAATAGCTTAAGGAGCTCACAAAGTATTTAAACACATTTTACATCTTATTCCTAAACGATATGAGATATTACATTATCGCTTGGGAATGATATGTAAAAGAACTTAATACACATGAGCTTCTTAAACTGTTAGAGGCCTTTTGGATTGCAAAGCCTGAAAGTAAAATTGTGACAAACTGTGTCTAAAACAGACAATATCTCACAGTAGGTAGAGGTGTTGGGCTTTATGCACACATGGGGTTCATCTCTCGGAGGTTTATGGGGACCAACAAAGTGTCACATATAGTGCAAAGTGTCACATGCTGGATCACGAAGTACCACATGCAGTGCAAAGCGCCACATGTGGGTCAGGATGTGACAAATGGTATCAAACCCTAGCCAAATCAGAAGTTTATAGTGTCACTTTGGGAATGTAAGCCCAATCAAGCGAGGACGCTTGATTCCTAAGAGGGGTGAATGTAACATCCCACATCACTTAAAAATGATATGTAAAAGAACTTAATATACATCGTGAGCTCTTTAAGCTGTTGGATGATTACAAAACCCAAAAGTAAAACCAACACACACATGGGGGCTACCTCTTGAGACTATGTGGGGCCATCTCTGAAGGTTTATGGTGACTAAAAAATGCTACAAACACGAAATGTCACACGCAGTGTAAAGTGCCACATGTAAGGCAAGACCTGACAGTCTATCTCCTATTTTTTCTCTGCAGACTCCACAATTCCCACAATTCTCTCCTTCTTTTTTGAAACTTAATAGCTTTCTATCAAATTAATCAAATTTTATTTCTCTTTCTTTCTGACTTGCAATCAACAGCATAAGTTCAAAACCAAGCTAAGAGACAAATCACTATTTCCTTTATATCTATGATTTTTTTTTCTAAAATAATATAGATAACCACAAATATTTTTCTCTCTTTCAATCGTCAAATCTTCAAAAAATGATAATAATTCTATTTGTTCAAACCGTACAATTTCAAAACATCAATATAAGTTAATCGATTTTAATGAAAAGTTTCAAATTATTTTTCATATTCTTTAAAATTAAGAATAACATACATTAAATAATATGAAAAAAAATCGGCACAATTATAATACAATAAATAATTTACTCAATTAAAATAATTATATATGATATTATTGAATATGTATAAAGAAACATTTAAAATTTAATGTTGAGTGTAACGAGAATTTAATTTAAAAGGTTAACTTTCTAATATTATAACTATATCCTTACTAAATTAAGGGTGGGGTTTGATGAGATGAAAAGTGGGTACCGAATAGAACTACTTTTTTTTTCATATTATTCAAGAAGAGATTCATGTAATTATGATTAAAATTTAACAAATATTTTTTCTTTTCCTTTTCTTTTTCAAATGAATTGTTTATATATATCGTTAAGTTATTTTAACTACCCTTTCAAACTTTTTAAATGTTAGTTTTTCATGTTAAATCATCTACATCATAGTTATATTGTGTTTGATTAATCTTAAATCATACAAGGCTAGAATGTCATAATTTGATGCATGAACTTCTTCTATTAGAATAATATTACAATGGTAGCTCTTATCGTTAAATATTAGTCATACTAATTAATTGATTGATATTATCGAATGGTTGTCATATTTTATATATCTTAACTAGTATCAAATAATCCATTGATCATATCATCCAATGTTACATTGATTTATACAAGTTTTTATACAACAGTTATATATATATATATATATATTGTTGATTTTATTTAAGGTTTTGGTATTCAACACTCATTGACACCAAAAGTCACGTAAACCTAACTGTGCCGTAGGAAAATGACGTAGAAAAGTGCCGTACAAAATATCTGTGTATGGTCTTACATTAGAGAGAATAAGGAGGGACGATTTTGAGCAGTTGCCAAGGAAACACAAATTTCTTCTTCTCTTTGGCCGCTTCCTTCTCGTTGGCTTTTACTTGCATGAGGTCGAGGTAAGAGGCTAAGGTCGTTGCTGTCCAAGGCCATCTCCATTACTACACTCATTTTGCCATCCATAAGCTTATTCTGAGCTGCCCATCTCTGCAGTTTACCCGAAGTAGTTTTTGGAACATCTCCACTCTTCACAAGAACCACTATCCCAACTTCAATTTCCTCTTCCTTCAATACAGCTTTCTTGATCTTTTCACAGATGATCCTCAGCACCCTAATATCATTTTCACTTCTCTGCATCTCTGCAACGAGAGCTATCGTTCTTGAAATCTTGAATGCAGCAAGGCAGCCTCCTCTTATGTACTCCGGACAACTATCATAAGCGGCGGTCTCTATGTAATGAGGGTGTATCTCTCGATTGCTTGCAAGCTTGATGACATCCGAACACCGACCAGTCACGAAGAGGAATCTTTCTTCTCCCTTAACGATTCCTCTATCTCCTGTACGAACAAAGCACCTGCTTGCCATGTTGCCAAGTCTCGCTTGAAATATTTCGCGAGTCAAGAAAGGGTGAGCAAGGTACCCGGAGGCATTGCTTGGAGACGAAACCCAAATCTCACCCTCAATTCCATCCTCGACAAGCTCGTTTGTATTTTCATTTACAACTACAATCTGCATGTCCTCATCTTCTTCAAAACTAGAAGCAAGCCTTGCACTTGGTAAGAGCTTGTTGTGAGATGGAATGTTAGTAGAGTTGTCATTGCTTCTCCAAGCTGTTGAAACAAAGGTGCAGTTTTCTGCTAAGCCGTAAGATGGAGAGATACAGGATGGATTTAATCCATACTGTTTAAATAAATCAACGAATTCCTCCACCGATTTCATGTAAATTGGCTCATTAATGATAATCAGGTTCTTCAAACTCCATAGATTGATTGGTGAGGTACCTTTATCAATCCCTCCTCGCTTCACAACAAGTGGCAATGTAAAAGATGGAACAGGAGTGCAAGTAGCCCTGAACTGCGTAATTAGTTCGAGCCACTGTCTTGGCCGCTTCAGAAAGGAGTTAGGTGATGTTAGTACACATGTTGCACCAGATACAATAGTGAGTAGCAGGAACATGAGGCCGCAATCATGGTACTGAGGCAACCAAGATACAATAACGCTATTTGGGTGAAGATCGTAAGCTTTTCTCGCTGTCCTAACGTTGTGAGCGGCGGAGCCTGCGGTCACAAGCACAGGCTTTGGAATCCCAGTTGAACCTGAAGTGTACTGAATCAAATACACTTCATTTGGTTTAATGCCATTATACAACAAACAGCTCGAACTGTAGGAGTCAACCTTTTTTTGTGTGATGTCATCGGTCGAAATCCATCTTAAGTTCTGCACCAGTTGTGCAAGATTTGTGTTGTTGGAAGGAGAGATTATGTATTCTCTAACGCTTGCAATGTAATCCAGGTGAGCTATGGCAGCTTTGGGCTTAGTTTGTGAGAGAACTCTAACAAGGTGGTGATAGTTTTGTTTAGAAAAAGAAGGTTCAGGCGGAGACATAGGCACGCATAAAAGGCCAGCTCTTTGGCACCCAAAGATGATCTCAACCAGTTGAAGTCCCGGTGGGCATAAAATGACGACTGTATCACCCCTTTGTAATTGAAGAAGTAATTGAGAAGATATTGACTGCACCGAGTCATTCAGTCGAGCATAGGTCAGAATTGAGCCCTTGTTTTCATTGGTGGAGTCATCTTCAGCCCAAATGAAAGCTGGCTTAGAGCGGAATGATGGTAGGTTAGCCCACACTGGAAGGTAGAGATCAACAACAGGTTGGTCGGGGAAAGAAGGATCGTAGTTTTCGTAGTTCATGTTGTTTGTTACGTATCATGGCTAAGCAATCACCCAATTTTCAGTCCATTTTATACCGAAGAAAGTGTAGTCATCAAAATAAATAAAGGCGTTTCCTTTTGTCCAAAATGTAGGAAACGAAACATAGAATAAAGAATAAACCAATATTCGATGAGAATATCCCACTTTGATCCGGACCTTCCTTCAGAATTAATTACAAGAATATTGCATTTTTGGGCGCTTAACATGATGTTCTTCTTGTCGCAATGTCCGGTGCCAAACGTGCTGACTGATTCCAGCACACTTCCAGCCGTCTTAGGCCTTTATCGTCCCCATGGGTTTCCTATCCACTTTTGATGCCGTAATGCGGCTATTTGATTACTTTTCCAACTAAGTTTTAGTTTCATTTTATAATGATCAGGAAAAATACAAAGATTTAGCGGCAATTACAAAGTGCCATGTGGACTCTGATCAATGATTCAACAGTGTGTCATGATGACGATCATTATAAGGTGGCCATCCTTTATAATAACTGGATAAGATAAGGTTAAACATGACAAATGTGTTCCTTTTCACTACAATTTTTAAGCTGAAAAGCTCAGGTGTTACCGTCTTCGCTGTCTAAGATGATTTTGCCTAGCCCGATCGCTACATGCTTTCAATATAACAACAATTCCTTTGATGATTACGACATTTTCGACCTCTTTTTAGTTTGGATCAGAATTCTCATCTGGTTCGACTTTCATCTTAATAAAATACAAATATATAATTGATAATTAATACATAATTAATAAGAAAACATAGAGAATATAATAGATCTAAATCACTCGAAATCAATAAAATCTATGTAACACAAGATCTATAAAAATTAAGATGAAACTAAGATAAAAGAGAATCCTAAATCTTTTAGTTTACCCTCCATAGCCGAAAAGGCACCTCTATCTTCCTGATACTCCTCCGGCTTCTTGATACTCTTGATATGCCATATTCTTGATATGCCAGTAGATCAACATATCAATTTATATAATAATTTTAAGAATAATACTATACTTACAACCCATTTATAATCATCTATCATTACAACACGAATTAAAAAGATTCTATTAAAGATATAATTACCATATTGTAAAATGTAACTTTCATTATTTATTTTTGTTTTTTTACTCAACCAGTAAATTTTTGTCAACTCAGAATAGGAGCAATTGATTGTCAAGTTTAAGTTTAATTATAGATGTAGCATTACTCTAATTTTAATTTCAAACATCTCAAGTGGCTACTGAATCTAGTGACCGTTGATTGAAGGAGAAGAACTTCCCTTCGAACGTTGAAAAGTTTTCCCAATGTCAATACAACATAACATCTCAACCTGTGATGTTATGAAAAGGTCTGTCAACCTCCGCAACCTCTATTGCAATCAAAATACCATCATCATTACAACAGCATACTTAATTAAAAAGATAAGAGTCCAATTCAAACATGAGCCAAGTAGTCAAGATTTACAAAGATGCAATGCAAACATATAAAAGTTGAAGTTCAACAGGGAAGCCCAATCACATTCAAAAGGTCAAAGCACTTGAGCATTTCGCTTTATAATATCCTAAAAGAAACCACAGACACTAAAGATTGGTGGCCTACCGCAAAAGAACCTGAGCACAGATGATCTTATTCAATCTCGGAGCAGAATTACCAGATAGAACTCAAAACACCCAGGGCCCTGTCTGTCCAAACTTGCAGCAGCTAAATTTCCCATGTATCTTCGCATTGCTTTGAAGCACTTCACCTCAAACCGAAAAATGGATAGAGATGACATACAAACTTCTCCTCTCCATTCCCCAGTTATTGTCCCCAAGCACAGGCCCTAATCATATGGCAAGATCAAAAAACAAATGTTAACAAATCATGATGAGAACGATTATGAGGATTAAATAGCAATATTGTAATCACAACTAGCAGTTATAGATAGTGTAACTGATTAAGAAGGATCAAATAAGGAAGAAAGGTTTACATTGCATATTAATCAGATGTCCTATCACCCATCACTAGGCTACAGACTGCCACAAGACAACCATCTCCGTCTTTATACTTAGCATATAATCAGCCCAACCCAACAGCAAGAACCAAGGAAAAAGAAAATCCTTAAAGACCTGGCTACCTAAAATATCCTTAGAAAGGTAATTATTAAATTTCTTAGCCCCAACTTGCATAGCATATTTCTTCGCAATCCACCAGGAAGGAGCAGCATATATGGTCTTATCAATCAAAACCTGCATCAATTCCCTAAAAATAAGATTGTCATGGTGCCAACCGGAGACAATTTTTCTTTAAATGAATTGCTTGTAAAAATCTATGGGGCAACAAAATCTAGGAAGATATCATTTACTCATCTAGCTAAAAATTTTCAGTTACATCATGGCTTGAACACCGTCTTTCACTCACAATAAGTAGAATACAATTTAATTGCTATTATACTAAAATCTGCAGTAACCAAGAAGTTTTTCTCTTAAACCCACATAACTGGTTAAAATAAAACTTTCTCAGATCTATGTTCTTGCAGGCTCCAATTGTAAGGTCACCGCTTTCTCAGAGTAATGAGCACATTATAATCCAGCAAGCACTTTATTCAGAAGGAAAGCCAGCCCAGCATGTCATATAGTTATTTTTCAGTATCAACTCGATCTATATATAGAAAATATCTGTGTGTGCATGTTGGAGACCAGAAATTAAATCAATCTTTTTTACTACACCCACCCACATCCACACACACACACACACACACACACACACATAAATGTGACACCAATAATAGGGCCAAACAAAGGGACGGTTCTAAACAAGGCTCTTAAGTTAAAAACAAACAACTTATAGAGAAAGAATGATCTAATATATAGACTGGACTATGTATTATGCAATCAACCTAAAAAGTGTCTAACCTCTGGAAGCTGCCATACATCGAATCAATTAATTAAGAAAACCAGAATTATGGTTTCCAGATCACCAATGTGACATAGTATAACAGCAAAAAAGATATGGCTTATACAGGACTTATTCAGGATGATCTTATAAATACTCCAAGCAATATAGCAACACTTAGGGCAGAAAACTACAAGCATAGCAAGATAAACACACCCATCAGCATGAAGGCCCAAGCGTCATATTGACCACTGTTAATATGCATAGTGGTGAGACCATCAATAGCACTGAAATGTCGTGGACATGGGTTCCAAGCAACTTGTTCCGAAAATCATCCACAATATGAAAGCTTAGATAATGATACACAACACAATGAAGACTTCAAATATAGGACCTGAAGTTTAGACACCATACCGAAAAACTAAGGGCTTACCAAATGATACCCCCTTGAAGCATCAAATTCAATGCTGAAAACAAGAAGAAAAACATCTAGCGCGAGTTGAAATTTATCTTTGAGTTAATCAAGGATTTGGTAAAGAGCAAAATGTGTATATATATGCTTCTTGTTAGGTTTTTCATTCTCTAAACTACCAAATCAGAAACTCCATGGACTATCCTCATAGAATGGCTATTAACTAAAAAACAAACAAGTGCCTTGGCAAACATCTTTCTCAATCCAAAGATACTGTAAGTGGAAAATCATGAAAGTTGAAACAGAATATTCAGAAGGTTAGTTAACATGCTTGAGGACAATATCTCATGTCTAATATTCTGATCAAACAAAAAGTTTATAAACATTCTAGTGTTAATTGGATTCATCAAATGGAAGAGAAACATGAACATTGCTACATCCCAATCTCCTCTAAGCTAGGAAACATAATCTTCACCAAGACAGCTTCTAAGTCTAACAACTGTTACAGGATTATAAAGGTCGATCTCACTGTCCAAGAAGATATCTCTAATATTGAAACGATATCATAGATATGAACAACTGTTGGACTTCGCACGAACGCATAATGTCAGAAAACAGCTTCCTAAAGCAAGACATGGTAACATAGAAGGTCTATACCAATGCAATAATCATATAATCTCAGTGGTTGTTACATTTTCAGACAAATGTTTATTATGTAGTTTAACCTTAATATTTTTTTCTGTATTCTTTCATTTTATTTCATTTCTCTCCAAATAAGACAAGGTAAGTTCATAAAATTTCTGATAAGGTATTCTCAGCAGTTCCTGCTAAAAACAAAACATAAGTAGTAGGTAATTCAAACAAAACACTAATGGAAGCTATCTTCTTTCCATGAGGAGACTAGTGCCTTATTTTCTCTTTCCTTATAGTTGTAGGAACGTTGCACATTGATTGTCACATTTCTACACATCTTCAATTGTCATTTTAAATGGAAAGAATATGAAATGGTCCTACGAATTTTGTACCCATCATATCATAGACGGGACACAAGAATACATACTACAATCACGTATCAATATAAGGCTAGCTACACTACCTCAAACAAATATTTGGCCAGATTTTCTCTTTCACCAATATTTTTGCACTTTCTATCTTTTGGCAATAAGTAAAATCAACTTGAAATATGCTTAGCACACGCGTCAACCAATTGTCTAGTTGTCTACTATCTCTTCCTTCTCCAAATTGCAAAGAGAAAAAAAAAAAAAAAAACTGTGCAGAACAATTTCCACGTGTTGATCCATGGTATTATTCTCTGAAAGAGAAAAACATAAATTTCCTTTCCCAGTATTTGTTTCCAATCAAATAGCAGAATTTGTCGCCACACTGTTAATCAAGCATCCATGGAAGGACATGCAAAAACCTGCCGCTCTTACAAAAGAGATGAATTTCACGCATTAAGCAAAGCCAAAAGGGGGTCAACTGACATGAAGGACTTAAATTTTTTTTAGAGATTAGTCTGCCTTGTCTCCAAGGCCAGTAAGATCAAATTCTAAGGTCATTAGAGCATCATGTTATAATATATAAAGAAAAATGAAATCAAATAAAAAAAGTTAATAGAATCTAGCATTCAACAATGCAAGAAGCACTCCTGGAGGACATTTAAGATATGTCATTCCCAGAATGAATGCTTCCAGAAAACAAGATGCATAAACTACAGGAAAAGTATTAATGATTATTGGCGGAGTGCTTCCAACAAACAGGGCTCTGCTTTCAATTGACACAAGAAACACATTGAATAATCAATTGAAAAAGCTGACATTTATGATTCTTCTAACGGACGATTAATCCTAATGTAATAGTGCATAGCTGCTCCAATATATATCCCATATATACGTCCTGGAATTACCTCAATCAATTTTGAAGAACCAAACCTCATTGAACCTAATAAAGAATAAATAGTTAAGGAAAACAAAAACACCCTAAATTTTCAATGGTAAGACTTTCACACTTTCAGAGACTTTAAAACAAATAATTTGGTGCAAAATTAAAACAATAAAAAGAAGCACAAGGATCCCAATAACCTAAAAAGAT
Organism: Boswellia sacra; assembly: GCA_013180625.2. Taxonomy (NCBI): domain Eukaryota; kingdom Viridiplantae; phylum Streptophyta; class Magnoliopsida; order Sapindales; family Burseraceae; genus Boswellia; species Boswellia sacra. Next base: position 369,183 of record SNVD02009484.1, on the reverse strand, counting down.
AACTTTCAGCTAGGCTAGGCATCAGCATTACTAAACGGAAAACCATTTCAAAAGTAACACAAAGTGAAAACAAACGATAACTAAATGAGTAACATAATTGTTCGACGCATAGTAAACACAAAACAATAAACCTCTACACAATCGAAATTCTAAAAATTAGGCTTGAAAAGGTCAAGAAAAAAGAGCACCAAAAACTAAGCATCAATATGAAAATAGCTATACCCAATGTTGATAAGGCTATTTATTTGATCCAAAAGCTGCGGTTGCTGCTGATGTTGCTGCTCATCTTGCTGTGGCTGCGGCAGTGCTGCACCTGCTGCCACCGCAGCAGCACTAGACGGTGCTCCTTTAGCTTCCACAAACCTCCACAGGTACCACGAAGCCACCGACCTATAAGGCCTCCATTTGTCACACAAATGGTCCATCTGCGACGGCCTAGGCAACTCCTCCAAATTGTAAAGCAACTGAACTCCTTTTCTCACGCCGAGATCGTTAATTGGCAGAACGTCCGGTCTGTGGAGCGAGAAAATCATGAACATATGCACAGACCACGAACCGATTCCATTAACCATCGTAAGCATCGTGAAGAGCGATTTATCGTCCATATTTACAATCGCCGAATCCGATAAAATTCCGCTCTGGTATTTTCTAGCAAGATCGTGAAGGTAACTGGCTTTCCGGCCCGAAACGCCAATTTGGCGGAGCTGTTGAGCAGTCAAAGCAAGAACAGTCTCGGGAACCACTCCAGCCTCGCCACCACAAAGCGCAATGAAGCGCGTATAGATCGAAGTGCCGGCTTTGAACGCGAGCTGCTGATAAAGAATGCTCCGTGTTAGGGCTAGAAAAGGAGTGTGAAATGAATCGAATGTCGGAGGTGGATGGAGGTCAATTAACGAAGCTAAGTGTGGATCCGCGCCTCGGAGATGGCGAATCGCGATTTCGACCTCGCCTTCCGAAGATAACGGGCGCGCGATAATCCTGGGAGCCGTTAGGGCTTGTTGCTGTTGAGAGGTTCTGGATTTTGAGGATTTGGATGCGGAGGTTTTGACGGAGTCAGGTTTCGTCGTTACGGTTTGTTGAGTGGAACTGGTGGGGTCGGTGCCGTTATCTGGCGAGAGTTTCCGGATTTTGCGAGGACGGAAAGGGATTTTTGAAGGAGGCGACGTCGTTTGGGGAGGGGCAATGACTATGTCGCTGGTGGTTGAGGTTGGGGTAGGAATGATGGCGAGTGCGTTTTCATGGTGTGATTGTGGCTCAATCTGCCGCTGGGTCTGGGGCTGGGGCTGGGGCTGAGGTTGAGGTTGAGGTTGGGTTTGGGTTTGCTCGACCATGTGTGCGATGAGTGAGATTGGAAAAATGACGACGATGGAAGTGGCGGAGATGGTCTAAGAGGAGTGAATTGAAGGCATGAAAAGTAAAAATTGTATCGTGCCGTGGTGAGAAGTACAGTGTAAATATAAATATAAATGAAAATATAAATAAGGGAGACTAGATGACTAAAATGTTGCGATACTCTAAAACTCCTCTGGTTCTTTTTCACACAACCCACACTACCTTCTCAGTTTTCCGCTTAACAGTTGTTATCCTCCCATAATACGGCGCCTGTTGTATTGCATGCAATTTACGGACTACTTCTACTACGACCTTCTTCTCCGTAACTCCGCTTTGGGCCACTAACCTTGGGCTGGGCCATTGAGACGTCTGGGTAAAAACATTGCAATTATAATGACGGTTGTGAATAACTTAGTAGATATTGTCCGCTTTATTACTACGAGCCTTACGATTTTGCTCTTGAGCTTTGCATCTAAAATACATCTACTAAGTAGAGGCCTATAGCCCCATGGATCCTTTATCGCAACACATCCCATCACGATTGTATTGATAACGTGTTATAAATAGTTTATTACATATTCTCTGCTAGGCACTACCCAGCCTTACGATTTTGTTCTTGGGCTTTGAGTCTAAAACGCGTCTAGTAAATAAAGGCCTATGGCCCCCCATGGATCCTTTATCATAACAGACCCCATTGCGATCATTACCAAGCCTTATAGTTTTGTTTTTAAGCTTTGGAGCCAAAACGTTTTTATCAAGTAAAGGCCTATAGCCCTAGTTAAACCACGCTGCTCCAGTGTATGGGAGTGACGTGAAATCCTTTATCACAACAATTACTATACTATATGAATAAGCAAAATTTTTCACTAAAAAGTAACAACAATATTCTTCTTGTTGCGATCATAGTAAAATAAAAAAAAAAACTTGGATTATGATAATAAAACTTTAATTATATATCTTATAATAACTTTAACTACTTAAAGAGCCCGTAATCTTCTTCCTTTTTTGTGGATTATAGCATGTTACATCATGTTTCCGCTTCCTACTAAATCAAATGAGGCATTTATTTCATGGATATGAAATGTATCGGTGCTGTTTTCATGGACTGTACCGTAACAGCCCTCTCCTTGACACATGTCCCGTCTAATTACCCTTATTAACATTTTATTCTCTGGATCATTGTCCATGATTTTTATCTTATTATCACAAGTTAATGACAGAAATATAACATGTGACTATGAATATTGTATGACAACGCATTATTTGACAAAAAAAAAGATATTATCTAAGATATACAAACGCTTTTTTGCAATATTGTAATGTATTGATTCTAACTCATTTTCGTTGGAGAAGGATCAAACCTCTGGGGATAGTGATTTGATATCGTCTTAGGCTCTTGATTAGGGGTGTGCAAAAATCCCCGACCCGATCCAACCCGATCCAATCCGATCAGGTTGGTCGAGTTTTTATCGAGTCGGTACTGAATAGTAACTCGAATAAGGTTGAAATAGTCGGGTTTAAACAGTGTCGGGTCGTGAACGGGTTTGAAGAATGCGACTTAATAAAGTTAAACCCGATTTAACCCGACCCGATCGGGTTTGTATCGGGTCGGCATTGAATTGTAACCCGAATCGGGTTAAAATAATCGGGTTTACACAGTGTCGGGTTGTGATCAGGTTTGGAAAAACCCGACCCGACCGGTGTGCACCCCTACTCTTGATGTTTGTGGTATTATGAACGTAGATAATGTTTAGGTAACTTTTACCATGTGTTTCTAAATAGTTAGGGAGATATGTGGCAAGAACAAAGTCTGGGGGGTTATTTGAAATCATCACGATTGATTTTTTTTTAAACATCTAATCATCTGTTACCTTGTAGTGCCTTAACATGTAGGGGTGCACACGGGTCGGGTCGGGTCGGGTTTTGTCCAACCCGATGATATATCGAGTTTTGAAAAATGAACCCACGATTTGGTTTCTGAAGCATGTAACCCGAGATATAACCCGAATGGTCGGGTTGGTCGGGTCTGTCGAGTCGTGTCGGATTCACAACCGACACTCGATATTAGACAATTTCGAAAAAATTGAGTGTCGGATGAATCATCCGACACTCAACACTAGTCACGCAACACTCGACACTTACATGTTGAGTCGTGTCGGATTCACAACCGATACTCGATATCAGACAATTTTCGAAGAAATTCATCCGACACTCGGCACTACCCACTCGACACTCGACACTTACATGTCGAGTTATGTCGGATTCACAATCGATACTCGATATCAAACTATTTTTGAAGACATCGAGTGTCAGATCGGATTCATCATCTAACACTCAATACTTACATGTCGAGTGCTATCGAGCTCGTCGAGTTTTGTCGAGCGTTTTGACAGGTTTTTGACCTTTTTGATCGGGTCAGGTTATATAAATTAAACCCGATCTGAAACCCGAATTTTAAAACCCGATTTCAAATTTTTTATTATCCTAACCTGTCTGTAACCCGACCAACTCGACAAAACCCTATCGTGTCAGGTAATTTTGAACACCCCTATTAACATGTTCAACTCACAGGTAGGCGACCTTAAATGTTTCTTCTAAGGTATTTTGTTTATTATTAAACTTGGTTATGGAATTAAATATAACATTAAACTTGTTATTTTTCAAAACGCCCCTAAAATAAGTTATCTCCTCTAATTTTTGAAATACCTATAGGCTTCCAGTCGAGTGCATATAAATCAAATCTAAAACTCTAACACATATACACACACATAAATGAGATATTTTAACACATATATTTAACATAATTTATTGACATAAATCTATATCTATTGATTATAGACTTATAGTCGAGTGCATATAAATAAGTCTAAAACTCTCTCTCTCTCTCTCTATATATATATATATAATAATAATAATAATAATAAATATTTTGACACAAGACTCTTAACACAAAACTAAATATAATTTTCTAATTATTGATTTACAAAATTTAATAGTTGATATATTTGATGAGTTAGAAGCATTATAAGATGAAAACAAGGTGTGCATATTCAATCAAAAACACACCTAAGTTTTCTCAAGATTCATCTTTAAACAATTTTCGATAAAACGGATAGGGGTAAATTAGACATTTAAGACCAATAATAAATATCATTGGGAAATTTCACTGGACATCCCTTATTTTAAAAAACATCACAAACTCCCCTAATTTTCCAGCCAACCTTCCTTCTCTTTCCTTTTTTCTTCGTCCCCTTTCTCCAGATCCAGAGGCAGCGCCACCGTCCCCACCCTTCTTTCAACTTCTCTCTCTTTTTTTTCCTTTAATTTTCTTGCCAAACAAACACTCCCTACAGTCAACTTCTCTCTCTATTCGTTTTTTCTTTCTCTCTCTTCTTCTTCTTCCTCCTTTGCTCTTGTCCTTTTTTCTCTTTTTTTTTATTTCACTTTCTCCTTCCTTCATTGTCAATTGTACGATAGCCGGCTGAGTCGTTTTGGGTTAGCCAAGGAGAAGTTGGGGTTGGAGAAGGGCGATGATGGTGTAGCGCAATGTGAGGGGTGAAGGAGCTGCACTTGGAGCAAAAGAGGGTGGCGCTGCCTCTGGACGCTAGGGCGAGAGGAAGGGTGGAAGACAGTGGCGGAGGTGGGTTCTTGAAGGGTGGAGATTGTGGGGGAGGTGGGTTCTGGTTTTGGGTGGCGCTGCCTCTAGAAGCTGAAAAAAGAATATGAAAAAAATAAAGAAGAAACTGGAAGAAGAAAGAAGGAGAGAGAAGGCTGGTTTTGGAAAATTTGGAGGATTTGTGATATTTTTTAAAATAAAGGTTGTTCAGGGAATTTTTTGAAATATTTATTATTTATATGAAATATTTAATTTATCCCAATAAAAATTACCTAGTGATGAATCTTTAGAAAACTCTGGGTGTTTTTTATTGAATATGCAAACCTTGTTTTCACGTGATATCGACGCAAAACACGGGATGATACACCATTCTTATGTGGCCCAACTTTGTCTTTTTCAAGATGGTTAACCAACTTATCATACAATAAATCGTCTGATTCAACTCCTAATAATAAAACGTGTTAAAAATTATTACAAAAGAAAAGAAAATGAAATGAAATAAAAAATTCTCCACGTCCACGACAATGAGGTATGAATGATACATTGAATATTTTATCATTATATCATTATCAATTCTTATAAAATGATAAATTATTTGTATCCTATTCCAATAAATTAATTGATGCAATCACTCTTAAGACGAAAGAGATTTTCATTGCATCTTAATTACAATAAATTTGTTGAAGCACAAATTCTGCGAAGGAAAGAGAATTTGAAAGGGGCCGTTGGCACGGAGCTCACACTTAAAAGGTAGAGAACAAGAAAAAATCTCAAGTGATATGTGGTTTGAGCCATCCAATATGTCGCTCACCATGATTAACGATTATTGATGTGACGTTGAATTCATAACCATGAAGCATGCCCACCAAAAAAAAAAAACAAAAAACAAAAAGCTTCCTATAATATAATTTAGATAGCAATACGGGGCACATGGGCAGTCTTAAGTCTCACATTCACTAAAACTAAAATTAAAAAATTAATTTAGATAACAATTATTAAGAAGTACACATTTTTTTAAATATGATTAGTCTTAACATGAATGACAAATATTAAATTCTAAAAAATTGTGTAAATTTTTTTAAAAATTTCGTATATTTATTCGAAAATTATAAATTTTTTTAAAAACTATATAAAAATCATTAAATACATATGTTGATGTACGGTTTCCGGACGGCCGGGGGAGCGGGTCGGAGCTCGGGTCGTGCGACGGGTCCGGTCCTGCGAGCACAGAAAAACGGTCAGGGGTTCCGGCGGTGGTGCCGGCGGTGACCCTCCGACGCTCAAGTCAGTATCCGGCACTCCGGAATTTTTTGAGAGAAATTCCTAGAGAGAGAAGCTCTAAAAAATAGAGGAATTGTAGAGAGATAATAAGTTCAGAAAAATGTGCATTTGTCAACTTACCTTGAGCAACGTTCCGGAGGGTTTATATAGGAGTCGGAATGGGCCATTGTGGAACCCAGATAATAGGCCCAGACGATGGGCTACAGTAATGGGCTTACTGTAATGGGCCCATGTAATGGGATACGGTAATGGGCTTACCGTATGGGCCCGGATAGTAGGATACAGTAATGGGCTTACTGTAATAGGCCCAGCTAATGAGATACAGTAATGGGCTTACTGTAATGGGCTTACTGTAATGGGCCCATGTAATGGGATACGGTAATGGGCTTACCGTATGGGCCCGGATAGTAGGATACAGTAATGGGCTTACTGTAATTGGCCCATGTAATGGGATACGGTAATGGGCTTACCGTATGGGCCCGGATAGTAGGATACAGTAATGGGCTTACTGTAATAGGTCCAGCTAATGAGATACAGTAATGGGCTTACTGTAATGGGCCCAGATAATGGGATACAGTAATGGGCTTACTGTAATGGGCCCAGATAGTGGGATACGGTAATGGGCTTACCGTATCATAAATAATTGAGCTGGGCTGGGTCATTGTGGGACCCAGATAATGGGCCCAGATAATGAGCCCAGATAATGGACCACAGTAATGGGCTTACTGTGTTAGAGACAATTAGGCCCAATATTATTATGGCCATAACAGTAGTCCCCCCGGGCCCAAGTTGACCAATGGGTCGACGTAGGGACTATTTAGTTATTTCTGGGCTAAAAATTAAATGTGTCAGGGGGCCAGCCCAAATATGTTATTTATTAAACCCTAAGTTGGTGCTCTATATAAGACACAAGTATTGGGGAGTAGGGTTTACTCAAAAATAGGAGAGAGCACCCGGGAGGCAAGCAGTACAAGTGACCCCAGCAAACAGGACTCTCCAACCTGAACCCGGATTTTCCAACCGCCACAAGTAAGTACTTTTCACTTGTTTATACACTTTAGAATGCATGGATTAGGCTTAAAATTTTTGTGTTTATTATTGTCTTGCGTGAGAACATGTCAATGCTTGCACATATGTTCCCTTTGCGAATTTATGTATGAGAGAAGAGGAAACATGCATGTGTATTCGGTTGTGTTGGAAGAAGAAATTCAGGGGTGTTCGAGTGTGATGGAGGGAGGAAATTTGACTGGGTGAGCTGCTATGCATGCGAGGGCTGCCCTGGGCGCGCAGCGGGCTCGCGGGAATGAGCGGGTTCGTGTGTGCTCGGGTGTGCAGCCCTTGTGTGTGCGTGGGAGCTCCTGCTGCGCCCAGCGCACGCGGTCGAGCTCCTGCAGCACCCAGCGCACGCGGGCGAGCTCCCGTAGCGCCCAGCGCGCGCGGGCGAGCTCACGCAGCGCCCAGCGCACGCGGGCGAGCTCACGCAGCGCCCAGCGCACGCGGGCGAGCTCACGCAGCGCCCAGCGCACGCTTGCGAGCTCACGCAGCGCGCAGCGCACGCGGGCGAGCTCCCGCAACGCCCAGCGCACGCGGGCGAGCCGCTGCGCCTCTTGCACGTGCGGGCGAGCTAGCGTGTCCCATGGTGCTCGGGGGCGAGCTCCTGAGGCGCCGGGGGCGCCTGGGTGGCGAGGTCCGGCGACGGGTTGGTGCTGCATGCTGCATGCAGCGTTTGAAAAGTCCAAGGGCTTTCTTGGAAAAATTTAAATAAGTGCAGGGGCGTGCCTGCAATTTTCGAATATAATTTCGGGGGTGCTGGTGTAAAATTTCAAACCTTTTACTTAAAAATTGCGGGGGTGTTTGTGAAAAGTTTCGAAACTTCATTTTATTTCGCGGGGGTGTTCCCGCAAATTTTCAAACTTCAAAAATTATTTCTCCACGGGGGTGTTTCTGAAAATTTTTCAAACTTAAATAATTTTGTCTCCGCGGGGGGTTTTCTGCGAATTTTCAAACTTAAATAATTTTTTCTCCGCGGGGGTGTTTCCGTGAATTTTTAAACTTAAATAATTTTTTCTCCGCGGGGGTGTTTCGGCGAATTTTTTAAACTTAAATAATTTTTTCTCCGCGGGGGTGTTTCCGCGAATTTTTAAACTTAAATAATTTTTTCTTCGTGGGGGTGTTTCCACGGATCCGCGGGCGTGATCCCGCGGATTTTTCAGATTTGAATAATTTTTCTTCCGCAGGCGTACTTCCGCGGGTCCGCGGGTGTGCTTCCGCGGACTTTCAAGCTTTAATAATTTTTCCTCCGCGGGTGTGCTTCCGCGGACTTTCAAACTTGAATAAACTTTCCTCCGCGGGCGTGCTTCCGCGGATTTTCAAGTTTCAATATTTTTTCTTCCGCGGGTGTGCTGCCGCGGACATTCTAACTTTGAATACTTTATCCTCCGCGGGTGTGCTCCCGCGGACTCTCGATACAGTCCCCCAGCAATTTTTTTTTTTTTTTTTACTCACCTCTTCCTTCCCTCAGTAGACTTGGTTTGATGACTAACGACTCTCTTTGACTGTGCAGATGGCTAGAGTCAAAACCACTGTAAGGTTGATACGGGGGGAACCGAGTCATCAAACCCAGTCTTCCAGGGACAAGGATCCAGCGACCAACCGTAAAGAAGTTAACGAATTTTATCAAAACTTCTTGGGTCTGGATCGGGAGTTGGGACAAAATTCTGTCAACCATGAGGTGGTAGACACTGAAGGGGACAGCGACTGGACGTCCTCTGCTACCTCGGATAGCGAACCGGAGGCCGAAAAGTGGTGGGAGGCGGACCATATTGATAACCAGCTTCCAGAAGACCGATTAAAGACATATAGAGCCCATTTCCTTATCCCCGCTTCAGTCATCCTGTTTCTTCCAAGGAAGGGTGATCGGTGGAGTAAGCCACCCCGCGGTGTCATTGGTTTAAGCTTAGAGCTATTGAGAGCTGGTCTCCGGGTGCCTTTTGATAACTACGTTCGCCGTATACTCGATGCTATGGGCATCGCTCCTACCCAACTGTCGGCCAATGGGTGGAGGCTTCTGATAGCTTTTCAAAGTTTATTCAGAAGCGCCGGCCTTGGCGACCCTACCACCAATCATGTTAAGCACATATTTGCCATTCACCCGCCGAATGGAGAGAAGACGGGTTACTATTATATATCCCAGCGAGGGAAGACGGATGACCCCAACCGCCTTTTTGGCATTCCTTCCCATGTGAAAGAATGGAAGTTTAAGCAATTCTGGTGTGGTGGCGGTTGGAAGTATCAGGAAGGTGCTCGTCCAAAGGGGGAGAAGTTGAAGATTAGGAGGCATTTTGGTGTTTGTGGTACCATATTATAATGGCTCCTTATCTGACTTTGTTATGACCACTCTTGATCGACTGACATTATTTTCTGTTTTTGTTGCAGCTTCTTGGACCAAGCGTCCGCTGTTGTCTCAAAAAGAGAGGGACGACTTGCAAGTGGTGCTTAAGCTACCCGTGGATGCGAAGAACGTGAATAACCTCACTGATCGGGAGCAGTTGGCCCGTCTTGGCTTATCACCTCCCATTCCTCCGGAAGGTAAGCTGGGTCATTACTTTTCGATCTTACTTCATCAAACATGTGCTTGCAGTCTTACCAGTTTTATTTTCGTGCAGGACTATTCCCATTACATCCTACCAAGAAGCGGTTTGCTCAACTCGTAGCCAAGATGCCACTTAAGCCTTTCACTCATGACAAACCTAGTTCATCCCAGAAGAAGCGGAGTGGCAGTCCTCCAATTCTCAGACCTCCGAAGAGGAGAACTAGTAGTCACAAGGAGGCTCCTGTACGGAAGCCAGTTCCTGAAAGGTCTGCCTCCGTTCAGCCTGCGGGTGAAGTGGGAACCTCCCAGCCTACTGGGAGCTGTTTACCTTCAGCCACTCAGCTACCCAAGCGCTTTACTTTTGACAGTACGGGCTTTCAGGGCGGCTCAACATGTGGAGACTACCTTCAGGAGTTGTCTCAAAATGCTGCACGCCTCATGCCTACCAATGTCTTTCCAGGAGACGTAAGACTCTCATACTTTGATGCGATCGCCGTCGGGATGGGCATCATCCTTCAGGTTAGGCTTCATTGAAACCCTCTCTTCCTTTTTTCTTTATACTTTGACAGTCATGCCTTAACTCCTTCCCTCTCCTTGCCTTCCTTTCTGTAGGCGACAGGACCCTTGGCTCAAGGGGAGTCTACCAATACCAACCTCCTCAAGGAAGTAAACCTTCTCACTTCCGAGGTTGACGACTGGAAGGCGAAGCATCTAGTCTGCCTTGACAACTTAACCGAGACGGAAAGTAGAATGGCAGAGATGAAGGAACAGATTGGTAGGCTGAAGGCTGACTTGTCCGAGGCCAAGAAGGAGGCAGCTATCCAGCGTAAAAGGGCCAATGATTTTAGCCAAGAACTTCGAGAGAGAGCTACTGCTGAGCAGGGTAGGATAGGCAAAGCAGTGGCTCGCTTCCGTAGGGGTCGCATCTACCAGCAAGCTATGGAACGCTCCTACATTGAGGGAGTCAATGGGGTGCGTAGATGGTTCCATGACCGCCATCCAGAGATTGATCAGTCACCCATAGCTGAGGAGTTAAACTTGGTGGAAGAGCCTATCCCTACAGCGAACCCCGATCCCGAGCAATTCCGTCGCCTCACCCTTAAAGATGAGGATTATGAGTCGACATTGGACACAGCAGCTTGGGAGGCCAAGCAAGGTGACTCTACCTCACCGTCTTCAGACGAAGAAGGAGGTGATGAGGCCACTTCTTAGGGATAATTGGAATTCTTCCAAGTAGGTAGATGCTTATTCATAGGAATAACCATATCACGGCTGCTCTCCAGGCCTTGATTTTACTTTTTACTGTCTTTACTTTCGATTCAATGTACTAGTTGAGGATGTGTGGCATCCCTCAACCAATTTTCAAATAATAAGAACACTAAAATTTTTTTTTTTTCTCTGGTGTTGTATTCTTTTACTTGTTCCATCTCATTGCTATTTGGTTATACGTGTGCTTTAAGGAGGTACAGTCACAAGAATTCTGAATAATCTGAGCACTTTATTAATAACCTCTTTATTGGTCTCCCTATGGGAGTTGTTACACATGCATAAGCTCCTGGGCGGAGTCACTGCATATAGAGAGGCGTGCGCATAACTCCTGGGCGGAGTTAATACATATAGAGAGAGGTTACAAGTAGTATTTCTTTGAGTGCTCGAGATTCCACGGACGAGGGAGCAACCTCCATCCGAGGTGACCAGTCCGTATGTGCCTGGTCGGGCGACTGCTTTGACTCGATGACAACCCTCTTAGTTAAGCCATAATGCTTCGTCAATGGGTTCTCGAGTATTTTGTGGCACTTGACCGCCTAGTTTATGACCACGGGAGGTTCTCCTCGGATTGTTAACAACTTATGTGCCTTCTCTTTAAAGGCCATATTGTAGCACTCTCGGGAGGCTCGCTGTTCACCCCTAACTTCTCCTACAACAGTCGGTGTTGGAAATTTTAGGACATGATGATAAACACCCATCACGGCCTTGAAGTCATAGAGTGACGGCCGACCAAGGATGGCATTATACACTCCCGGATGGTCTACCACGAGAAAGTTTACCATCCTGGTTGTTTGCAGGGAACCTTCTCCCAAGGTCACTGGTAATGGAATCATTCCTTCAGGAATGACTTTTCCTCCAGTGAATCCTATCAGGGAAGTCTGGATGCCTCTCATATCTTTGCGGTTAAGACCCAACCGATCAAATGCATCCAGTGTCAGTATGTCAGCCGAGCTCCCGTTGTCAATCAACACTCTTCGTAGCCTTTTATTGGCCACTATCACAAGGCATCACAATGTGGATGATGGATGCCCTGCGCATCTTGCGATGAGAAGGAGATAACGTCATGACTTCCTACATTGGTGGAAGAGGCTGTCAGGTTGACCTCGTGGTGAGTGAGGTCGTTTCTTACTTGCCTGACCAGATGCCTTCGGGCTTGGGAGCTCGAACCGGCCACTACTCCCCCAAAGATTGTGGCTACTTCTTCCAACGGCTCCTTCCCTTTGTCATTTTTGTTAGATGACTCAGGGGGCCGATAAATATATTCCTGCAGCTGGCCATCCTTGATGAGACTCTCGATCTGTCTCCTCAATTCGAAGCAGTCGGTAGTATTATGACCATGGGCCTGGTGAAAGTAACAATACTTTCTCTTATCCTTTGTTTTTGGATTTGTCCGTAAGGGAGCAGGTTCTTTCAGGAGGCCTTTATCCTTGATTTCCTTAAGGATATCCTGTTGTGGCATGGTAAGCAACGTAAATGTACGGTGCTCCTCCTGAGGTTGATCATGATGCTCTTGACGGGGTCGGTTGGATGACCCTTGTAACAGGAAGTGATCATTTCGGATTGTGTTACGTGCAGAGTGTCGGTCCGAAACTGATTTACGATTTTTATCGTGAGGCGTTCCTCTATGATTATCGTACGGTCTTCTATCTGTACGCGAGGAATTGGGTACCACCGGAGTTTGCCCAGGGTAATTGGCCTGAAAGATTTCCTCTGCATCAGCATGGCTAGAAACCCTTGTTAATGCTTCTTGATAGGTACATGGGAGGTTGACGGAGAATTCCCATGCTAGAGGGAGCTCCCCCCTGATTCCTTGAACCAAGCCTTGCATGGCGTAACCATCATGAAATAGGTCAACTCGTGAAACCTCCCGCTGATATCTATTCAAGAACGCACGAAGGGTTTCATTGCGACCCTGCTTGATTGAAAGAAGGCTCTGCGCTGGTCGACTCCGCATTTTCATATTGTTGAAATGTGTGAGAAAACTGCGGGCAAGTTCATCAAAGCTGGAGATGGATGCAGCTGGTAGCCTTCTATACCATTGCCTAGCTGATCCTCCAAGGGTGAGAGAAAAGGTTCTGCACATGATTCCCCCTGAGACCCCTTGTATTTCCATATGCGAAACAAAAGAGTCTAAATGCTCTCTGGGGTCTGTCGTCCCTTGATAAGGCTCAAGTTGCGGCATCCGGAATCCATGTGGATATCTCTCCCTTAGAATATCCTCAGCAAATGGTGATTCCCATTGTGGACGACCATCTTCTTCACCTCCTGAACGTTTAACCAGCTTCTCCAGTTTATGGATTTTTTCATCCATTTCTCGTTTGAACTCCGCATAATGATTGTCTGATGTCCCCTCCTCCGAGACATGCATTGAGGAATCATCTGGGCGATGATTTTTAACTCTGGGAGGTGGACTGGGGCGATTTCTTTTTAACCGATAATTACCTCCTGGAACGTAAGGGCCATGATAAGAATAAGCGGGCTGGTCAACATGACTTCCCCTTGGTACATGTTCAACACTCGTATGGTGCCTCTTGTTCAGGGAGTGTCGAAGGTCCACTGCTGCTAGCTGTTGTTCAGATACAATGTGTGAGGGAGGGGGAATCTGTGGGCGACCATACCCCCCTTGAACAACAGGATGGGGAGGATTTGGTTGAATTTCCTGATGGCGAGGCAATCCCGTAGTCTGGGCGACTAAATCAGGACGTCTACCAACATCTGTCTGGTCATTCGGTTCTACCATGGCACTCATTGGGTTATTCCTAGCGGTGTACGCAGCCTGTTGAGCATTTTGTCCAAATGCTTGGCTAAACACAGTCACCATACGGTTCATCTGTTCACTGAAATTCCGCATGGTATGTTCCATGGCAGTTAATCGATTCGCCTTACCCCTCTTCGGTCTTCTCAGTGGAAGCCGGGGTTGCCTGAGGTTAGGCCCTACCCCAGAGGATATAACTAACGCCCTCCCTGTATCGACTACCCTTCGGCGTCGGGGAGGCGCTTCCACCTCAATTTCTTCATCAACCTCTAAGGAGGTCGAGTGTTGAGATTCGTGACTCATGATGTTTTTGAGTACGTTAGGATGAGAGCAACAACTAAAGAGGCTTAGATTGTCGTTCCCACAGACGGCGCCAACTGTTGATGCACGATTTCCGGACGGCCGGGGGAGCGGGTCGGAGCTCGGGTCGTGTGTCGGGTACGGTCCTGCGAGCACAGAAAAACGGTCAGGGGTGCCGGCGCTGGTGCCGGCGGTGACCCTCCGACGCTCAAGTCAGTATCCGGCACTCCGGAATTCTCTGAGAGAAATTCCTAGAGAGAGAAGCTCTCAAACTAAAGGAATTGTAGAGAGATAAAGAGTTCAGAGAAAATGTGCATTTGTCAACATGTAAAAAATTACCTTGAGCAACGTTCCGGAGGGTATATATAGGAGTCGGGATGGGCTATTGTGGAACCCAGATAATAGGCCCAGAAGATGGGCTACAGTAATGGGCTTACTGTAATGGGCCCATGTAATGGGATACGGTAATGGGCTTACCGTATGGACCCGGATAGTAGGATACAGTAATGGGCTTACTGTAACGGGCCCAGATAATGGGATACAGTAATGGGCTTACTGTAATAGGCCCAGCTCATGGGATACAGTAATGGGCTTACTGTAATGGGCCCAGATAATGGGATACAGTAATGGGCTTACTGTAATGGGCCCATGTAATGGGATACGGTAATGGGCTTACCGTATCATAAATAATTGAGCTGGGCTGGGTCATTGTGGGACCCAGATAATGGGCCCAGATAATAGGCCCAAATAATGGACCACAGTAATGGGCTTACTGTGTTAGAGACAATTAGGCCCTAATATTATTATGGCCATAACATTAGTATTACAGGTGTATTAATGCAATGTAATGTAAATCATAGATCATGACATGATTGTAATTATTGAGTTTCAACTGCCAATACAAAATGCTATTTAGGAAAAATATTCGATAGCATTTACGGAGAAAATAATTTAATATAAAACTTTCTCAAATATGATTTTTAAAATGACCAGGTGTGCCGTGTAAGATAATAGGAGTGTATTTATATAATATTAGTTATTCTTCTTTATCAATTTAGATTTTTGTAATTTAATTTTTATTTATTATGTGATATATAAATAAAAAAGTTGTATATTAATGGAATATTAGAATAGAATAAAGAAAGTAAAAAGGAAAAAGACGGTGACTGGTGAAGTGAATATGAGAGCAGTAGAAGAAGGGGTAAGAGATGAGATGAACCCAAATCTACAAAAACAATGTGATTGGTCGGCAGAACATCTGACGCGAAGTACAAAGGAACAGAAATCCATACTAGAAAGCTACCCTTGCTCTGTCATCTACATTTTATCCAACTCTTTCACTTTGCCTTAACTTAATTTGTCGATAAAATATTAAAAAAAAACTGATAATTTTAACTTGTGTCGTTAAAATATGTATTAAATTATTTTTAATTATATAGATTTATTTAAAATTTGTGTATTTAATATTTTTAAATAATTTATAAATTTTGATAAAATGTATATAATTTTCAAGATATTTTTACAATTTTTTGAAGATTTAATACGCATGTAAAATACAGATTAAGCCTATGTATTTACATGCTTGTCATTTTCAACTTTGTAAAGGGCCAACTAATGACTTGGAACAGCTTTTCATGCCAGAATTCTCACCAACCTTTCAAGGAGGAGAGATTGATTTATTATGTTATTTTTGTTCAGTTAAAATCTTTCACATCATATTTTATCAAAAACTTTTACTTTACCCGCGAGCCGCTGGGTCTTGAAATGATGCACAAGGTGGTGAGAGAGAACAGCCAAATTGCATGGCAGCTCGTCCTTATCAGTACCACAATCATATATAATTTTGTGGGACAAGAAACTGTACCATACATAGACATGAAAACAAAGGCCAACTCAACTGGCTCTGGACATTATTAAATGCCTCACGAGTGAAGCAAAAGACGTTGATAGCAACCTCCATATGTGACAATTTACATTTTGATAATCATAGCCACCACGAACTCCACTTGAAATTAAGGTACATACCTAGACCCCAGCCAGCCAGCTTGCAATTAGTTAAGTTTTCTATATCTTAATAAAGGGTTGTCTTATAAATTGATTTTTTTTTTAACTTTTGCATTATTATAACCCAATCACATCGTGAGAACCGTTAAATTTGACATATGCTAGTATGCTAGGCTACTTTTAACAACAATTTGCATATATATCAAGTTGGATATTATGCGCACATGAATCAAGAGTGTTAAATCAATAAAAAATAAATTAATAACATATATTAACCCTAAAGTTTCATATAATATCATTTAAAAATCTAGTTTCGTGTTTGTATCATTTTATTCTTTAATAACGTATTTGTATTATTTAGGTCTAATTAACTTATTCATCTACATTTTTATAAATAAAAAAGCAAAAAGTTAATTGTATCTCTAGATGATTCTGTCTATACATCTTATTAGCAACTGATCTTTTGCTTTTCCGTTTATGAAAATGTAAACAGAATCGATTAATTGATCATAAATGATATAAATATGTAAACTTTATAGACTAAAAATGATACAAATTCGAAACTAAATTTTTAAGTGATATTATTCGAAATCTTAAGGTTATAATATAATATTACCTCATAAAACAATGGAGAGAAAATAATAACAAGAGGGTATGAATGTGGCGTTTATGAATTGGCGTGGGACCCATGTTTGCAACAATTAATTAATGTCATATGTGGATTAGAAAATAGGAGAAGATATCATGTTCATGAGATTCCATCAACCGCTCAACGGCAAAAGGAAACAATCAAATAATTTATCAAGTTTTTCCAGTGTTTCAAACTTTCAACAAAAGCTTCCAAAGAAGAGATCTAGATACAAACATGAAACATAAATACAAATATCATATAAATACAGCCATGCATGCACGCATGCATGGGATCATGGATGGTAACACAGCTAGTAAGATGCAAATCATTCAAGGTAGGGACACCATATGGCTTGATCAGTAATGGGTCGCACGTACGCCGATTAAATGCTTGTACATCATGTTATGGTATAGCCTAAGTTGATATATATCCATCCCCTATAAAGCAAGGGCATGCTTGCCATGATTTAAGCTCCTTCCCCGTTAATTTCTCTGCGCAAAACATATTGACTTCACTTTAACCTATGCAAGTTATTTGATATGATTATGATCTCCTTTTTCTTGTTTTTCTAGCACGAAAACATACGATTTAATGAGTATGTTATGCTTATAATTTATTTATAATTAATTGATGAAAAATAAAAATAAATTAAAAGAAATTAAATATAATTATCTATCTAATAGTATTTTGTCAACTCAAATTATAGAAAAAATTTATTGCAAATGAGTTGCAAGTATAGTATAATTCGAGTTTAATTCATATTTTTATCAACAAAATTACCAAACTGACTAATTATAGTTGGTAATCAGTGCCTTTCCTTCAATTTCAAGTGGTACTTGATCTACTATTATTAGGTTATTCGGTTATGTCACGTTTGTTTTCTGAAAATAAAAGCAGAAGCAATTTATTCATTTTTGTTCTCTTCCTAATGAAACAAAATGTGGGTCATTCTTAATCTTTTTCAGCTATGGTTATAAACATGCCGATGAGTGTTGACAAACATGTTATCACGCAAGCTGTAAGCATCCCAATTTGGCATACAAATAATCCAAGTAGAAGCAATCAAATGCTACAAATTTCAAAGATCAAAAAGTGTTTGAAATGAATGCCGTCAGGGGCAGTAACTTGCCATAAATGCAGTAAATAATAAACAGAATAGAAAAAAAAGTAGCAAGCGGTAGAAGAAGATGTACTGATCATGAACAGTATACTTGTTTATTAACTAGTAATATTAGACTTACTAAGAAAGTCTACAACTCTAACTAGATATAATAATTTAAATAACAAAAATGTACAAAAATATAATGGATAAAAAAATTTATACTTCTAATAAAATTTTATTATTTAAACTATCAAATTAAATTTTAAATTTTAAATTATATTTGGATTAGATTGTAAGTTCATTATTATTATGATTAATTATATCAAACAAAATAATAAAAAAAGAGAGCGTCTGCGAAAAATATAAAGGCTACATTAATATGAGTTTAATTTAGAATTATTCCGCGGATCTTGGTCTAAAGCTGTTTAGGCTTTTGACAAGCTCATCATCATTGCTTTGGCGGCACTAAACCAAAAGCGAGTCGATTATTAAATTAAATTAGGGCATTGAATGCGAGGGAGTGGGTGACAAGGCATCAATCTCCAACAATGAAATTTATTGGCAAATGGGGTTTGGTGGGTCTACCGATTGCTGGCATGAGTTGGTATTTGTATCGTTTTATTTTATTTTTATTTATTTTTTCTTCTTTTTGATACTGTTTCACAGCTTCGGTATAACGTCTTAATTTTGGATGTCCTTCCAAGTCTTTGACTTCAACAAAAGCTGTTTAATTTGAAACTTGTCCGTCCCCTTTGTTCTTTTGTTAATGTAGTTTGGCCTGAGTTGCTGACCTACTTCTCTCGTCTTAATTTATTTTTGCAAAGAAAATAATAGTACTTGTGAAGTACTCATTGCCACACGGATTATTTGGACCTTTCATCTCATTTATGCTTTTCTGAGCGGGCAGTAGCTGAGTTGAATGCACTTTTCGCGGAAAGAGAAGGATACGGGAATTTAAGGGTTGAAATTGAACGAAGAGTCTACTCGAATTCAATGCACAAAATATGCAAGTATTTACATGACCCATTAATGGTGCGTGGGAAATTGGTCACTTTGCGTGCCGTTCATGCCACTCCATAGGCCCAAAATCAAATGCCAACCCAGAAACAATTTTATAGGTCAGCCATGTACAATCTTCACCACAATGCAAGTGAAGCTCTCTCTTTCTTTCATTTTTGATCTGTCAAGTCTCAAACGACAATCCTCTGGATCCGGAAGATGAGATGAGTTGAAACTTGAAAAGTAATCTGTCTGATACAAATTAAAGTTTCACACCTTGGCTCAGTTATTTAATATTTCAAAATCTATATTTTAACGATTAAGCTTCTAATTTCGCTCACCTCAAGATTGGAGAGAATTTGACTCGCGTTCCGGGGAATTGGGTTCGGGGGTATAATTGTAAAAAACTTAAAATTAATTTTACGAACTAAAAATGTTGAACGTTTAGTTGAAAATAGTTGATATTATTTAATAAGACTATTGGGTAACCAACAAAACTAGAAAGTGTTTAAAACTTACACTTCTTGAATTCGTATTCTACTTATCTTGAATCCTTCTTCTAGATTCAATGATGCGATATACATCTGTTTTCTATTTTGTATAAGTTGAAATCAATTTGTAAGTGATAATGAAAGCACATTGAGATTCAACTTCACTAAAACTTATATGATGACTTGTGGTGGAGATCAAATTTGAGCCATAAGTTCGTGCAAAAAGTCTAATTCAATGACCTTTTTCGAGAGGGCATTCAAACGCAAGGCCCTGAAAGGAGTTGGAAGTTCTCTTTGTACTTTGCGACTTGTGATGACAGTAACAGGCATTTTTTAACAGGCCTTTCATTTCTCTTCCACAATTTGACCAAGTTGACGTTCTTGATAGTTTACCTAATAGTATTGGTAAATATGACATAAAGAACATTGTGGACGAGGATAATGAGCTGGCCTCATAAGAAAACTTATCCCAGCCAGAGGAGAGGGCATAATTGCTTGGGCTGAGCCTGGCTGAGATCAGCCTGATTTCATGAGTCCATAAGAATATAGTAATAACCTTATGGAGCTGTCACCAAATGCATGACTTCCTCTGGATCATAAATTAATAAGAATAGTTAGGTCCAACCTAAATTTTTTAGTAGACTGAGCTAAACACTAGTGTCCAACCCAAAACACAATCATTGTTATGGAATTGATGACACAACAAATCTCAAAATTAGAATATAGGTGGCTATTAGCAATAAATGTGGAAAGGGTACAAAAGTCACTCAAAAGGAGTCTCCAATGTGCTTAGCGATATCAAGAAAGAATCGATTATAAGCTTTCGGGCACAATGCTATTGGTGCCAAATGGTAGTAGCTATAAACAATCATGCGTCTGGCCCTGCAATGAAAATAAGCTTATCTTATTACCCGAGTATTTCTCATGGGAGCCAGCATCCATAATGAAACAATATGCAACATTAACCTGTATCCTTTGAGGTTTCAGCTTGGATCATTGAGCACTCAGAATCTAAGGGCTGCCCTAAGGCTAAGCGATCGCCCTATAAATCATAAGAATATAGAGTCAGAAGGTGTTATAGGAAGTGTTTTAACTGTTGAGCGATTCCATCAAAATTAATTTCTCTGAAGTGCATTTTTAATGTAACAAAACTATATTCTTGCGTGTTACTTAGGCAATCAAGTGCGTCCATATAGAAGGAACAAAACAGGTTTCGCCCAAAATCATGCATGTTTTATTATGTAACAAAACTATATTCTTGCGTGTTACTTAGGCAATCAAGTGCGTCCATATAGAAGGAACAAAACAGGTTTCGCCCAAAATCATGCATGTTTTATTTGGCATATAGATGACAAGTATCTCAAACCTTCCCATCATGTACAGAGTTGCTCAAAACAATTGATGTGGATTGCGGTTCTGAGGAGGCCGACTCTGGGGGAGAACAAGCAAACTGCCAATGGATAGCTCAAAAGATTATCATGTTTGTCTTTCAGCACTTCATAAATTAAATCTGCAGCCAAAGAATACCATCCAATTACCTCTGAAACACAGGAAATGGAGTTATTCTTTTCTCTCAACTGGCTGTCAACTAAGTTATGCTCTTGACACAGAGGTGAAGCTGAACTTCAAATTCAAAAACATAGCCCACCCCATGAGGAGACGTTGTCTCCAAACTTTAGAAAGCGTTCTTGCCGTATGCATGAGAAACAAAAGAAATATTGTGTGTGCACATGTAGTTATCTTCATTTGAAATGACTACTGCACATTTTGTCAAGTGATTTTTCCATTTGCCGCCATTGCTCATGGAAGCTGGCTTCAGGATGACCTACTGTCTGCAGCTAGTACAAAAATGGACTCCATGGTTCATTTTCAAATGACAGAAACCAATAATGGGATTCCTTCTCCAGAGTGGAAACATGAATATGCATTTCGGTGCTTGTTTACTTAACCATGTATATCCTACTGCAGGGCACATAATTTGTTCTAGTAAATGAGAAATAACAAAAAAGAAATGACACCAAACCAACTCATCGTGGTACCAGAAAACAATGGTCTTGACAAAATGTTTTTTCCTCTTGTTACACCAGCAAGCTTAACTTATCTTTTTCACAGGTTCAATCCACTTTCAAAATGCAAATGCTACATATATCTAAACGTGATTATAGAATATCCACACAAGGCCAGGTCTATGAACGTATGGCAGAGTTGAATTTCTGATACTTTACTTAGTTCCTCTAAGACTAAAACTCGCGCAGAGAAAACACCAAAGAGAAGGAAGCAAGGACCTCTATTTTCTGGAACATCTATACTGGAAGCCTTAGTTGGTGATCTTTCTCCGCTATTTTGTATCACGTCTTCAATCCTGGTTGCAATTATCAAATGAAGACTATTCAAATTAAAAGTACATATCAAGAAAGAAAATTCATGGTACATTTTTTCGCATTTGTTTGGATTAACAGTTAACAGACAGGAAAAGGACTACTCTCATGACACTGCAGCCTCTTCAACACTTCATCTTCAATGAAATTATGAGAATTAAAATTTGTGCAAGTACTATAGCAACAGACGCTGGTTAATTAAAATTTGCACAGTATTCAATGACTAACACAGCAGATGTCAAGAAGTATATCCACTTACCTGTTAACATTGTTTGGTGTACCCACCTCACATTCTTCTTTAAGCATTAGCACTTTGCTGAATACCTTCTTATCCTGGCTCAGGAATCAATATCATTTCACAAAAACAAACAAATTAGTCGAGCACCGAGTTACTAGAGATATAAATCAACAGTTTTAGGAGGTGCTTCACTAAGAGAAACTTCAAGAAAATATTGGATAGCTAATCCAGGACATGGCACAAATTGAAATCAAGAAAATAAACAAAAAAAACAGAGATGTTATACTGAGCAGACTGAGAGATTATATAGACCAATACGCTGGGAGGAGTTTTGAATCAGACTTAAAGATGCAATGTCTAATGGAAGCATACCATCAGAAGGAATAGTTCTCTACTTACATGCCAGTAATAAATCAACCAAGCTTTTCCATGCTTAAAAGGCCTAATAGCAGTGCTAAGAGTTTCTTAAGATTTAAGAATAAAAATTCATATCACCCGTTTATTTGAAGACTGCAATATTGGAGGTCATCAAATTAATCCTTGTCTGACCTCTTGATTCATATTAGCAACAGCCTCCCAAATTTTCTGCAGGACATTTCCTAAACTCCCCACCTCCAAAAGCAATGCCTGATTATAACATTTTTTAATTATACTACAATATTAAAAATATGTACAAATGTAATAAACAATGACAAATTTTAAATTCAAACCTCCTTCTCAGAGATCAGATTCTGTATGACTATATCCTTTGCTGATAGAGTTTTCTGGAGGTAAGGCCAGTTAAGTTCACAAATTTAAGAAATATATTAAGCTGACAGTTCAATTGCATTTTGAGAATGAGCAACAGATACATCTTCAATGGTTCTTTGGATATCTCTTCAATTTGGGCTTGGCTGTTATTACTAACTTTTTCTGCTTCCAGCTCTGCTTCTAGGTCTGAAATAATTTTATCTTTTCTTCTAAACTCAACCTCATCATTTCTTAGTTTACTTTCCAGGAAATGGATCTTTTCTGCATAAATAGACTCAATTTCACATCAATAAGTCATAGAAGAAATATGCAGCAGTTTTGCTTTTTGGAGTTTCATATTAGGCAAACAATTACTAGTTTATGAATAAATAGAACACAAGAGGACTGTTTCCATTTTTTACAGTAATTGTGTTATTATGATCCTGAATTCCTGACTGATGCAAGGTTAGCTGACTAAGTTCAGCATGAATTTTTCACTCTGGTCTGACCAGTAACCATAAAATAAGTTACAAATAATTATTTTCCAAAAAAATTATAAGTTCACTATGAATGAAACAAGTCTCTTTGCGAGTCCACACATTTATAGATGAATTATACATAAACATTTTATGGAATAGAAGCTAAGGCAGGCAATAAAATCTGGGAATTACCAACAAATATTTTTTCAAATGCAGAGACATTATCCATTTTGCTCTTTAAGGCGGCCACTGAAAACAGGAGAGGTTAAAGGACATTATACTTCAACTCCAATAATATTACCAGTGGTTTACACTGAAAATTCACAAGCGTACACCCGAAATAACTCATAAAGCTACATGCCTACTTCCTCTTTCTCACTCACAAGGCGTTCCACATTCTCCACAACTTGTTTGATGGAGAGTGCCTCCTTTTCTATTGAATCAAATAATGTCAAATGAGAGTTTATCTTCGCAGATAGGACATTGACCTTTCTATCTCTGGTTTCAATTGAACGTTTCATGTCACAAGTAGATTCCTGCTCAAAATATTTACATCACTAAACAACATATCATCGAATAACTTTCTTGAGAAGATGAAGTTTCTAACAACACATTTCAAGTTATCAATAATAATGAATAATATCAATACAACTAGCTATCAACAAACACAAACCTCATAAGCATTAAGGAAACTTTCCCTACATTGAAGAAGCCTATGCATAGTTTCCTTCAAATCCTTTTGCTTGTTCTCTAGTAAAGCATTGTCGTTTTGAAGGAAGCTCACCTACAGAAACAAACAAACAAACAAACAAAACAGAGAAAGAAAGATAAACAAACATCTCTAACACGCATTTCTACAAACCCTTGGAAAGGCGAAATTCACAGACCTGCCTTTCAAGCTTTTGGCGCAGTTCATTAGACGAAGCTAATTCCGCTTGCAATTCCTGTACGCTTCTAGAATATTCCTCCTCCGTTTGCTTTTGTCTCTGTATCCAAACACCAGACTCATTCTTCAATGAAAACAAATCAAGCACTAATTATTAAATTAATAAATTACTAAAAACTTAACCTGGACTAAAACATGAATTTGTTCCGTTGCCGATCGCTCTCTCTCCTAAAATTAAAAAAAAAAAAATTTGACAAAACATTAAAAATTCATAATAATAGAGGCTAGAGGTAGATGACATATAGAAATTCTAACTTTGAGATGTCGAGCTTCGGCGATCAGAGCTTGAAGCTGGAGTTTGAATTTAGAGAATTTAAGCAGCTCCATTTTAGGATTTGAATTGTTCAGAAACTCGTGAGTTCTGTTAATTATTTGTGAAAATTGCTTTCATTTTTTTTAACTCTAATTCGTTTTTATCTCTCGATTTTGATTCTCTGTCAGTGCCCGAAATGAAGTTCTTGTTTCGCTGACAAGCTTTTCAATTTTCCCGCCCTGTGAAGGATTTTGACGAAGTTGACTTTCAACTTCAAACTTGAATGTGTACGTGGCACTCGTAATATTTAACACAGCTTTCAATATTTTAATTCATATTGCTCTCCAGTCTCCTGTCGATTGAATTTATCTTTTTGAATTAATTATATTTTTATGAATTTAAAAAAAAATTTTGAAGTGAACAATCTTAAGAGAGAGTTAAAAAAAACCTGGTTGAAAGAATTAATTGTTTTGAATTTTAATCCAATCTTAATTTTTTTTAAATGACCTAAGTAAATTGTCGAATCATTGTCTACAACCTACTAAACATTTTATTTGGTTTCCCGTTAACACTCCGTAGGATTTGTTATGGTATAACATATATACCGATACGTGAAATACAAAAATTATATAAAAATTGTAAACAAGTATCTAAAAATTATAAATTGTATTAGTGTAATTTTTAAAATAAACTTATTTACAATTTTTTTATAAATTTTTCATATGATATATCAGTGCATTTGTTACACCGTAGCAAAACCCCTAATATTAAGTAACCCCTACTATGACAATTTTCCGCATTATTCAAAAACTCAAAGTTTTGATTAGGGCATAACAAAATTAGATTCCACTAAATTTTAAAATACACCTTATGTTTTTTTTTTTTAATATTGTACACTTTTCCACTAGGGATATCAAAAACCCGGGGTCGGGTATTGAGGCCCAGGGAAGGTTTTTTGATCT
Organism: Boswellia sacra; assembly: GCA_013180625.2. Lineage (NCBI taxonomy): Eukaryota > Viridiplantae > Streptophyta > Magnoliopsida > Sapindales > Burseraceae > Boswellia > Boswellia sacra. Next base: position 343,826 of record SNVD02009484.1, on the reverse strand, counting down.
CCATCCTCGTAAATATACATATAAGTGTTGAGTGTCAGATGATGCATCCAACACTCGACACTTACATATCGAGTCGTGTCGGATTCACAACCGACACTCGATATCAGTCTATTTTAGAAGACACTTATATGTCGAGTCGTATCGGATTCACAACTAACATTCGATATCAGTCTATTTTAGAAGACATCGAGTGTCGGATGCATCATCCGACACGCGACACTTACATGTCGAGTCGTGTCGAGCTTATCGAGTTTTCTCAAGTTTTGTCTAGCGTTTTGGCAGGTTGCTTGTTTATATTGTCGTAAATTAAATAAATTAAATAAAATATATTTTTATATTTATTCCGGGCCAGGGCCGGGCCGAGGAGCCTAGTCCCCGGCCCCTGCCTAGCACCGGGCGTTCCCGGGATTACTCTTTCCGTCCCTGGCCAATCTCCCCGAAAATTCGAGTAATTCCTCGGTAATACCGGACCAGGGATCCAGGTACCCGACCCCACCCGGACAATTTTAACATCCCTATTTTCCACCCATCTTTAGAATTTCTGCACATGATAATTTGATGATAGTTTTAGAAGAAAGAAAGAAAAAATTAGGGCTAAGTTGCTGTCACATCCAAAGCCAATTCTGTGATACATAAAACTGTTAGTGCATTAAGATAACAGCCACAAAAACAATAATTTTGGAGTCCTGTGCTGAAATCTTGTCTTAGTGTTTTCCATTCGCAAGTGTCAACTCGGCCAGTCAGGCAAGGGATATCTGTCACATTTTCCGATCGGACAGGTTGATAGCTCAGGTTCAACTAGAAAATAATTGAAGAGAGTCCAGAATGTTGATTGATAATACTCTATAGGGTATTGTAAAATCTTCAAATAATTGGTTCATCAGGGTCCATTCAATGGGGCAATGTCCTCCAATAAGTCAGGTTGTGGGTCACATAGCCTAAATCGAACTGCCCCCAGGTTAGATCCCGTTGTCCCCATCTCATCTCCCTCTCCATCATTGTAGTTGGCACCCCTCTCCCCTCTGCCAAGAGCAACAGCTATATCTTCATTCCTATCCATCGAAATTAATAATCGCTCAATGTTATCATATCAATATGATAGCATTAACTGCTTGTCTAATATATTATCATATACAACTATTTACCATATTTTAATTAGTAAATGTATAATTTCAAAAAAATATTTTATTGAGAGTACGACTAAAGTCTCGTATCGTTTATACATGAGGAGAGTTATGAGCATATAAATATGGATAATATCTTGTATGATATCTTTTGAGTAGAATACAAAAACAAATCTATAAGAATTTAGGTTTAAAGTAGACAAAATTATACAAGTATGGAGTTTTGAAGAGCTATAATCACAATATACTTATTAAGCATTTGAAAAAAAGGGTAAACTTAACCGTACTAGATAGTTATTTCATCGTTGAAGAGCTCATCAACTCACATTTTATAAGTTTAAAAGCTCAATAGCCATAAGCAATCACCCTTAGCAGTTGAAGGGACCTAACTTCTCTAATTGATTCATTTATGTAGTGTATTTCTTTTTGGTAAACCAGTTAATTTGCATTTGTATTCAATTCTGAAGCATCAAGTCGTTGAATTTGTTGCAGCTTAATTACCTTTTCTTATTTTAATGGATGGTTCATTGGGACCATCTATACCCACATTAATTATGTAGTTACTTTGTATGCTAATATATAAGAAGAATTCACGTATCGATATGATGGCCTAGCTAGCTGTTCTTTTGTCGTGAAACTTCCATTCAAGGTCCACTCAATATTTTATTCCCCTCCCATTACAGTAATTTAGATTCGTAATTTAGATTCTTTTAATTACTGTTAGAAATTTTTTCAAATAATTATTCAGAGAGTTTATTGTGTTCTAGTCTGTAGTATCGGACTCAAATATCTAAAAATCAGAAAATCACTGCTCTAGCATTTGGGGACTTGTTTTTCTCAGTAGAATAGTCACTGCAGAAGCATCTGGTTAGCGTAGAGAATAGGATAACAAGCTAGCTGAAATCTAAAACAAAGCCAAGTTGAAGCCTGAACAGATTGGACTCATTGCCATTTTAAGTACTTAATTTGGCACATGTCATGTTATATTTGAGGCAAAGATAAATTTTTTCTGATTCTGAATCTGATGTAACAGGGGAATTTCCACAAGTTATGTATATCCCACATGTGATTTTACAAGAATCGAAGTTGCCACATGCCTAAAATACCCATCATCCTAGAATGGGAGTTTGGCACCAAACACGCGGCTAATAAAGCTCTACTTGCTTCGATGGTTACCATATCCATCGATTTGGATTGGACACTACAGAAGGGATTAAAGTTTTGCCCTCAAAAACGTGATGAAATAAATTGTCTGCACGACTTGATTTTCTGGTATCATTTTGAGTAAGGATAAAACTAGTCTTTCTGGTGTTTCGTTTCTTTGCCTAACTAAATATGACATGGAAATGGCAAAGTTCGGCACCACCGCTGCATAAAGCTTTGTTCTGTTCACATCAACCACTTTGAGAAAGCATTTATCAATGGAACCAAGGTAGGTCAGTCCAATGCAGGAGGTTGAAGTGCTTTTAAAAGAAGAAAAGACTGACTAAGCCAGCTAGCAAGATCCAACTTGAAAACCATTCTGCATTGTCCAATCAACGAAGATATGAGCACATTGCAAGTTAATAAAAGGGAAGTTTCAATGTAAATTTGATTAATTTGAGAGGTTTTGTTGGCTTTAAGGCTTTCAAGTACATAAATGTATCAACTGTTATTAATTAACTTGAGATTACATTTGATAGAATTGCAGCACCTGAGAGTTTGTTTCATTAGAATGAAGTAGAGCGGTGTATTTTTAATTATCCTGACCAATTCCAGAGAAGATAGAAGCAAAAATAAGAGAAGTAAATGTTAGATAGCTGCTCAGCCCTTTTCATACACGTGAGGAAAAAAAATTTGTCAATCGCAATCTGTAATGCGTTGCTGGCAAGCATTGCATAGTTGGTGGTGGATAATATCTTTTTATTCCCAGTTTTAAAAGACATGTGAAGTTACCAATTTTGGTGTTGATGAGAAATGTCAAAGGATATTGCCTATTTGTTTCTACATATGTTTCGTGGTTACACTATTACACCAATGAAGTCATGTGGAAAGGTTTTGTTTTTGGATTCACTCCTTCTAAAATACACGCGCCAAAGTCCAAACAACAACATATCTAACTTCTAAGAAAGAGGGAGATGAATGTAAGGCTTTTTGTTGGAATTTACATTAATTTACACTGTAAAAACAACTAAATCTTGGTTGGGAAGTAGCTAGAATTAAATTTGATAGATTTCTGACTATTCTTCGGAGGACTCTTTGTCCACCGGCTTATCTGACTTTCTAAGAAGTATATGTCTTTTCGTGCCAACAATTATAGTCTGCAACACAATAAATGTTGAAGATGCTCATATAAAATATAGTTTTGTTTTGATTACTGTTACTAATTTAGTTATAACAGTTAAGATAAGAAATTTGTTTAACAAATGGAAAGTAGAGCTTTCGGCTTAACCAAAGGCTCCTGATGAAAAAATTTAGTCTATTTTGAAGTGTCCACCAGCAAATAAGCTGCATGGCTAATACAAAGTTTGCATGAAAAGTCATAGTTTGGTTGCAATTAAAAGGCAGATCCCATTCAAAAACTATAGACAAAACCATCATTATTGATAGCTTTACAATAAATAGACTCATTCCAACTTCATTTTAACTAACAAAATGTCATAATCACAGCAATCATTACAAAGGTTGGAACTTTATTAAGAATCATCAGCAACTAATCACTACCCATAATCACTAATCACTAATCACCAATCAAATTTCTGTTAATCACCCAAAATCCATCACTTCATTTCTAATAATATAACAAAACCCCACCTTTTAATGTTGTACAATGTACATGTACTTGCGCTAGCTAAGGTACGTGACCGGTGACCCCATCGAGAACTGCCCGTCCACCACCCTCTTGAGTACATGTTACATGTTTCCACCAACCGTTAATGGTCGTTGATTACTCATTGACAGGCAAGTCAGTAAATCAGACGGTGCAAAACTGAAGTAAATGTGCACGTGAGTGAGAGGGATGTAAGGGTTGGACCCCACGAGAAAGCCTCACTGGAAGTGACTTAGTTTGCAACTCCCGAGGTGTCGTTGTCGCTCTCTCTCTCTCTCTCTCTCTCTCACAGTCTCTTTCAAGAGCCTTCAAGTTGTGTGGGACTGGAGAGAGAAAAAGGGGAGCAACGCAACACGGTGGGCACCAACCTCCACTGTCTATGGAGATCACACAACACAAGCCCATCTCGCTTTAGATTGCTCTTAATAACTTGCTTATCTTTCCATCTCTCTCTAACTCTCTCCGTTGCTCAGCTTATATTAAAGTAATGCTCTTTGCTCTTCTCTTCCTTGGAAAAGTCACTTGAAAGTTAGAGCCAAACTGACCCAGTTGAAGAATACTGAGAGTTATCTTCCAAGTTGTAAGCTTTTGAAATACAGCTGGTGACTTGTTTTTTTAAATCTTTGTGGATAAATGCGAAGACCCTTTTGGGGGGATTTGGAGTTTTGGGGTGAATCTTGAAGATGGATCCGCCTGCTATGATGAATGAGGGTTCGTACAACTTTGCAGAGATCTGGCCGTTTCAGGTTCATGGAAGTGGTGTGGTGAATGAATCTGGAGGTCTGTTGGGACTGAGGGGAGTTCAGTTTGGGCAGAATTTGAGTCAATTTGGGACTAATCGAGAAGTCTCTGGTGATGATCCGGTAAGTTTGGAGCATAAAGTGGCTAATGGGAATGGTGCAAGGAAGCGGCGTGAAGTTGAGGATGAGTCAGCTAAGGTTGTGTCCACAAGCAGTGGCAATGGCAATGGCAACGGGGTGGTATTTGTCTTATTTGTTTATTCATTTCCAACTGTTATTTTATTTCAAATATGGATTGTTAATTCTAAATTTCTAACAATCTGACTTCCTGATTAAGAAGAGTTTTATTCCACCTTGTTTCTGATATAGAATGCTTAATAATTTGTCTATTGAGGAATGTTAAACAGAAGTAGGATTGTATAAATGATAATAAGAATTGATCTGGAGTGGCCTAGAGAGTGATTTGACTTAATGACTTGTGCTTAACCATTATATTTTTCTAATTTATGGTGCTTATATGGGAATGACATCTAGAATTTTGAGGCAGAAATTGTGAATTTAGGCTTTTTGAATTCAAGTTATGGAAGAGCTGGGATAGTTACATGACAGTTTTTTTATGTTCTAAATTGAGCAGAATGATTCTGATGGAAAACGGATGAAAACATCTGGTAGTAGAGATGACAATCAAAATTCCAAAACCGAGGCAGAGCCCAGTTCAGGCAAGCCTGTGGAGCAAAATAGTCAACAACAAGAGCCACCTAAACAAGATTACATCCACGTTCGAGCAAGAAGGGGCCAAGCTACTGATAGCCACAGTCTAGCAGAAAGAGTAATTTTCTCAATCATTAAACTCGTTGCAATCCAAACCCATGACAAAACCTTTTATATGTTTTTAGTAAAATTTTCTAGAACTAGTGACTGAGTTTTCCTGATTTGAACCATTTGATGGATAGGCTAGGAGAGAAAAGATAAGCGAAAGGATGAAAATTCTACAGGATCTGGTCCCTGGTTGTAACAAGGTAAGCTTTTTAATTTTTCCTAAAAGTTTGCTGGTTGTCAAGTATGCACGGTTTGTACAACATATTCAGCAAGCAAACGACTGCATGAAGTTCCTAGTCCCATCTCTCATCTCGATTAATGGCACTTGCTAGCTTTCATCATTAACCAATACTGTTGAGAATTCTCTTCAATTTCTAGATAAGATGGTTTCTTTACACAACTGTATTCTAAGATAGATTTTTGAAGTCAGGTTATTGGCAAAGCACTGGTCCTTGACGAGATAATTAATTACATCCAGTCGCTGCAGCGACAGGTTGAGGTGTGGAATACTTCTGAATATGGTCTTTACTTTTCTTTTTATCATAGATTTTCTTTCTCACAATCTTGAACTTGACTGTGCAAATTTACTGGAAATTGCAGTTCTTGTCAATGAAGCTTGAAGCAGTCAATTCGCGAGTGAACCCTGGTATTGAGGTGTTTCCTCTGAAAGATGTAAGTCCTAATGCTGTGAATCCTTGTTGGAGCCATTTCTGGATTCCTTCGCTCCACCTCTTGACATACTATTTGTGTTGCATTTCCACTTTAGTATTGCAAGGATGAGTTATGTTATATTAGAAATACATGTCACAAAGCTTATTTTGTGTGTCATCCTTGCGCATGTGGGTAAGTCGAGTTCTTTGAGAATCATTTACCTTGAGAGGAAGTCTAATTCACAAATTTTACAAATATTAATTCATTTATAGGATATGGTTGGTAGATTTCATTTTGTATTTAAGAAGGCAATGTATGTATGATTATGTGTTATAAGAAGTCAAACTACAACTTGCTTGCCATAAGGTCTGTTGAAAATACAGGGTGTCCATTATTCTTTCTCTTGAACCTTCTTTACGTTCTTGCCCATCCCCTTTCATTGCCATTAATTCTGCTTCTCTGCATGTGACTTATTGCTTTAAGTTTTCCTGTCAGTAGTCTACTTGGTTGTTGGGACAAGAACCTAACTGTTTACTTTTATAGTTAATTATGTTTTGAAGAAGTTTCAATTTATGCATCTTGTTCCTTGTTTCTTTTCTTTTGCCTCTTAACAATTAAAATAGTTCAAAAAGAATAAAAGTTTGTATTTCTAGATGAATGTTGCACGAGGTGGGTCTGATCGATGCATGTTCTATCTTTATACCTTTTCCTAGTTTGCAAATTTTTTATGGATCTCTCCATTCTTTGTTTCCATTAAATGAGAGATATTATATAGTATTTTATTATGTTGAGCAGTTGTAAGTATAATTATTTTCATGATAAGACAGCAGGTGTGAGAACCAAAACTAGGGCTGTGCTTTATATTAAGTTACGGAAAAAAAAAAAAATACTATGGCTCCCAAGTTTTGCATTCTAACTGATGTTGTTTGATTTATAAATGTCATGTAAACATTAAGTTAATGTGGTAAGTGATATGTGAATTCCTAAATTAGTGCCTCATCACTTAGGATCTATAGGATTACTCTTAAGAAAACGAAAATATTTAGAGTTTTTTTTTTCTTTTTTTTTCCGGTTATTCATGGTTCATATATAACAAAGCAATTTGTCATTTCAGTTTGGTCAACAGACGTTTGATACTGCTGGCATTCCTTTTGGTTCCCAAGCTGCAAGGGATTTTGATCGTGGTACATCACCAGAGTGGTTACACATGCAGGTTGGTGGCGGTTTTGAAAGAATGACATAATTGCAAAAAAGAAAATCTTCATCAGTGAATAATAAGAGCATTAAGCGATTATGCATATCCTCCTTCAGTGGCTGTCAAAAGTTATACCCATAATACTATATCTGAGTCCAAATTCTCAATTTCAACATCATGGAGCATAGTGATATCTAAAGACTTCTTAAATTAAAGTCGCGACATAAGCATCTTCATCATTTGCTTGTGTTTTGGAAACTGAATTCTTTACCCCGTAAATCTCATTTTACCCTTCAATTTGTACTAATACATGAACAAATATCAAAGAACAATTATGCTCTTGTAAAAGAATGTTGCTTATTCAGAATCTCTGATACATCCTGTAAAAACTGTCTTAACATTGGGTTTTGTTAAGAAGCTGAAGGTGTGCTCAATAAATTAAGCCATTTTAGTGCTATGTTTTCTGGTAGCTCGCTGGGAGTTTACAATATCTAAATTCTCTATAGTATAAAATTATGCTTGAGTTTCCACTTGTTTTTGTCAGTTATATACAACTTGAATTGGCACTGCCCGCCAAATTTTGTGGTAATTCTTCAGTTTTGCCTCGATTATTGGCTTCACTGTTCTGTGGAATGTTATTGGCTTAGGTTAGCTAAATTATATATATATATATATATATAATTGCTTCAGCCCTGGGTGTCTGATGTGTCAACTCAAGTAAAATCCTGGTCATTCATAAGCAGTAAGCAAGGGCAAATTGGTTACACATATAGTATCAATGAACTAGAATGCAATAATTTGCGTTAATTGTCACTTTCTAATTGCATATACTAGAAACTTCAAGAATGTTCTTGGCCCCATATTCAATTCTTTCTAAAATGATCCTGTGGTGTTTCTGTGGAGAATATCTAAAAGAGCTAGCTACAGCCAAATCACGATTATGTTATTGGCCCTATGTGGTACAGGAGTTTCCACTACGGTTAAAACTGTTTCCATTTGACTGAAAATAGGACTGGCTGCCCAGACCAAACGTATATGCAAGATTGCCAGAAATACAGTTCCCCCCAGAGTGCATACAATCTGCAGACAAACATTGGCACCGTATTGGTAGGTAGCTCGCTTCCCTTGTTATTGCACTTAGGTTATGCAGCCGAATTCTAATGCTAAAAGGAAATTGACAAAGAATTGTTTCTGAAAGAATGAGTTTGACCAAATATACTCCAAAAAGGATTTTGCTTGGCTAAGCACAGCAATCAACTATTTCTTCCAGAAATAAAGGTTATTTCAGTCTATCAGTATGCTTGTCAATTTGTGAATTATTTGTTTCCAAATTAAAGGGAATCACATTACATCGTAAAAGCTCAACATTTCTCGTTCCATAACCAAAAACATGTTTAGATACCGTATGCACAAGTTATGTCACAAATACTATATTGGAAACATTAAAATCATCAGAATGAATCTGGGATGACAAAACTATATACAGACCTCAAGAAGGGCTCTGAGGATGGAGAGTGAAGCTAACAGCATTATCCCATTAACCGCAAAAGATCCCTGCATACTCATCAAAAACAAATTTAAGAAAAAGTAAGAAACTTATATTCAATTAAGCGGGGTTGCTGCAATTCAAGAACACAAAAACTACCCAGATGGTATTTCTTTCGGGGGTCCATACGGTACTTCTATTCTCTAGCTGTATGTAAAACTTGACGGATTGATCAATTAAATATCTTAGCAGGATCTATATGTTGTAATGCAGATTGCATCAATGGTTGCAATCACTTACTCATCAATTGTCTTTTCAAGAAATTATTGAAGACCTAAATATTGGGGTTCATAGCAGACAAACCTAAGTTTTTAAATGAAATGATTTTAAGCGACATATTAAACTCTTAAATATTAAAACTTAAACTTTTGAGAAAGCGGTAACTTAACATAAACTTAACTTTAGTTAGTGATTTGAATTTTAGGTAATAGTAACCATAAAAAGCTAGTAATTAAGTTGCATATATCATATACGACAACAAACTAGTGATCACCAAGGCAAAGTTCGTTCGCATAAAAGAAAGGTGAGGAATAGGAGTGGCAAAATCTGGCCGGGGGCGGGAGAACACCTAGCCTCTGGGGGTCGAGTAATTGTCAAAAATGAGGGGAATAAAGCCGGGGATGGGGCGAAATTTTCAAACCCAAGGCTGTCGAAGGCCAGGGCCGGGGCCGCGCAGTATGGCCCCGGACCAAGGAAAAAACCCACAATTTTTATTTAAAATAAAAAATATGTTTAATTTATAAAAATATATATATTGAAATTAATTATTCTAGAAGTCTAAGCCCACTGCCACCAGCCGCTTAACTTAAAGAGTGAACCCAAACAATTTATATTTGCCAGCCCAAGCCTAAGCCCAACCCAAAAAATAAAATCTCTAAAATAAAGTAACTAAAAATAGACCCAAAAACGTCAAATCTCTAAAAAAGAGTAACTGAAAATAGTTATAGGATGGACTTAAACCTGTGACATGCTTTAAAAAAGGGTTAATTCTAATTTGCCCTTTGAGGTTAGGCCAAAAGAAAATTGAGGACCTCAGTTTTCTGAAACTCAAAATTACCCCCTGAGGTTACTGTAGCACCGTTAGATTTAACGAAAAATGTATTAAATAGTAACTTAACGCTTTATAAACCATTTAGAAAAGGGTATTATAGTCTATTTTACTGCTTATTAGCGTTAAGTTATTATTTAAAATATTTTTTGTTAAATCTAATATTAGCATTAAGTTATTATTCAATATATTTTCTGTTAAATCTAACGGTTTAATACATTTCCCGTTAAATCTAACGATGCTACAGTAACATCAGGGGGCATTCTAGATTTCAGAAAACTGAGGTCCTCAATTTTTTTTAGGCCTAATCTCAGGGGGCAAATTAGAATTATCCCTTTCAAAAAAGCCATCCAGCAACGTAGCCACTAAGCTATGAGGCCTTTACTAATGAAATGTGCTAGAAATAATACAAATACCATAACAAAAACTTTACTCAAGAAAAAATTTACTGCTAAAGTAGACTGTTTTGTATTACTTGGCTAGTACTAGTGAGGAAAAAAAATTGGGTTTTTGGGTGGGTGGGGGTGTACAAAACAGTCTCAGGACTACCCAAGAGAGCCTCGGCTTCGTCTTACCAACTGATATTGATTTCCTCACTAGGAGTGGCATAATCTAGGGATGGGGACCCAACCTCGGCTAGAAATTTTGTCCCCGACCCTGAGAAATTCCCCACAATTTTTTCCTAGGGCTGGGGTCAAGCCGGGTTTTCCCGGCTTATGTTATTCTTAGGTCGAGGCTTGCACCTATTCTAATTTAGGACTTGCTGTTTCAAAAATAGCCTTTTTGCCCTCTGAGGTTTGTCCGTTAACAAATAACTTAATCGAAACCAAATGAAAAAGGGTAAATCGATAATCTCACATTGGGTCAGAATTTAAAATTTGAAAATAATCTACATTTGAAACACAAACCTCCATGAACGGAAAGTTCAAACTCATGATCCAATAAAAATCATCCTATTAAAATAAAATACTAAATTCAATATATTTTTATTGTAAAATACTATTCAAACAATTAAATTAATAAAACATTAATTAAAAACTAAAAAAATAGTTTCATCTTCACCATCACTTCCAGGGCTTTTCATTCACTATTGCTTGACCCACACCACCAGAACTCTTCACCATTTCTTCACCCACACCACCAGAACCCTTCATCATTGCTTCACCACACTGCCAGAACGCTTCACCATTACAACCTCTTTCCCAATGACACAACTACTGTAGTAACCAGCAAGCAACCATACAAAAAAATAATCCAGCAAGAAACAACATACCCATCAAATACCTAACAGGCAACCACATAAAAAATAAATCCTCCCATACTCTTATACTTTCAATTTTTTGCAACTTATATCCAACATCCAAAATCCTCCTAGATAACAACTCTGATTAGACTATGTTAGAGGAACTAACTTCTTTCCTAGGATAAGGAAATTAAATTAAGGGTTAATTCTAATTTGCCCCCTGAGGTTAGGTCAAAAGAAAATCGAGGACCTCAGTTTTCTGAAACTCAAAATTACCCCCTGAGGTTACTGTAGCACCGTTAGATTTAACGGAATATGTATTAAATAGTAACTTAACGCTTTAGAAACCATTTAGAAAAGGGTATTATAGTCTATTTTACTGCTTATTAGCATTAAGTTATTATTTAATACATTTTTTGTTAAATCTAATATTAACATTAAGTTATTATTCAATACATTTTCCGTTAAATCTAACGGTTTAATACATTTCTCGTTAAATCTAACAGTGCTACAGTAACCTCAGGGGGCATTGTTAGATTTCAGAAAACTGAGGTCCTCAATTTTTTTTAGGCCTAACCTCAGGGGACAAATTAGAATTATCCCTTAAATTAATAAAAAAATTCATATTGCAGAAGCCAGCAGAAGGGGACTAAGATATGATGGAACTCAACGACAATGATGCAACTCGGATAAAAAATGAAATTATGGAAGCACATGGAAAATTCAACTAACCAAAAATTATAAGTCTCCCAAGAGTCAGAAAGAAAGGAGTGTCACCTAACTAACGAATACCTAATTGAGAACCACTTTCAACATATAATATAATAGAGTATAAATAATTTACATACCAATTTAGTGTCGTGATATGATATACCTTAGTTAAGTATTTTAAAAATAAATAAAAGAAAAGAAAATTTTGCACCAAAACTACAACAACGATAACAAATGATACCTTTGTCTAACCATCTATAAATTCTCCATGTTATCCTAAATATTTACAATTATTTCTGAAATCTACACACCAATTTAAGAAAAAAATTAAAAAAAAAGTTTACCATTACATAAAAAAGAAAAAAAAAAGCATTATACACTATAGTGTTATAGTGTGTTTGCTTATGAATTTTGCATTTTTATTTTAAAAAATTAAATATTTAAGTAACAATACACTACATTGTTGATATTAAATTTTGAAAATAATATTTGAAGATATTTATTTTAAGTTTAATATTTGAATTTAAAATATATTAAGAAATAGAAAATGGTTTCCAAAATTTCGTAAACAAACAAAACAATCACAAGATCAACATTAATTTTAAAAAAAAAATTGAAGGAAAACATATATGTGAGAAGAAAAACCCAATAGAAAAAGGCTCAAAATACAAAATAAATTAAACTTAAATAAACAGAGTACTCATCTGTATAACACATCTTTCTAAAACAAAACAGGGCACACATTTTGTGTTACGCAAAAAAATAGTAGAGAAAGTTGAGATAATCGTGAATTAACGAGAGTGAAAACGGTAGGGGTATTGAATTTCAAAGAGAGTTATCTCATCATAAGGCGAATGAAAGAAGGAAATCAGTTGTTTGTTTGTAATTGTGCAGGCAAAGGCAACAATGAATTGGATGAGTCGATTGATATAAAAAGAGAAACGCACCAGAGACATCATGGTGAATAGAAAGGCGAAGAAGAAAGAGAGTTGCAGTAGTTGCTTTCATTTGCATGTCCACTCTCCTTTTTACTCTCTCATGGACCATATGTTTGTAAGTGTACATTGGAGGATATGAGAAAGGCAGTTATTGGGTTCAATAAGAGTGATAGGGTTACATTCACCGAAAGAAAAATTAAAAAAAAAACCTCTAAGTTTAAATGTTTAAATGTGGATTGAAAAAGCTCTAAGTTTTAAATGTTTAAGCATGGGTTATAAAAATAACTCCATTTTCAGAAATTTACATATTATGACCTCTTGTCGAGCGTCAGATATTCCTGTTGGACACTGTCAGACTTTAAACAGTATAATAGCATACAAATTTTCGAAAAAATAGTTATTTATCAAAGAAGCCCCTAATTTGAGTTATTTTCTCAATCTTCCCTTAACTAAAACTAGAAAAAATCCAATTTGCCCTTCAAAGTTATTTATTTCTGATGGTTTTACCAGTCAAAGCTGGGATTAGGTATTGTTTGTTTATGTTTTCAAAATTTATTTTTTTGAAAATACACGTTTATCAATATATTTAAATCAATATTAACTATATATCACTTCAAAATTGAAAAAAAATTAAAAAAAAATTACATCCTTTTAAAACTTTTGAAAACAAAAACTCAAAATAGACAAATTAAAAACACCCGTGAATTTCTTGGTCAAGGAAGCGGATGAGAACTTATTTTGGTTTCTCGTTAGGCCACTGGGTACAATGTTAGTTTCATGCCTTGAAGTCTAATTAGAAAGCCCAAAAGGCAAGATCCAGTCTAAACAAAAGACAGATTAAGGAGGCCTAATTCAGCCACGAGGTTATCGGTCCAAAAAAAGATTTTGGCCCAGTTGATTCCACAAGCTCAACTCCGACTCCATCAAGATTACATGCCAAGGCATGTGTCCACATATTAAGCGAGCTTAGTAAAATGAAGTCTGTTGTACAAATTCCAGAAAAGCTAAGCAAGTTGTTAGTTACTTAGGCTGACTATTGCCAGCTCAACACTAAAGTTAGAAAAGCTACAGCTCAGCTGAGAGTTGGTTTAAGATACAAAGGAAACTGGTATACAATTGTAACAAAATAAGAAAGAAAAAGAATTCTTGAGAAACTTGTGCTCTGTAACTGACTACCTCTAGTTTTCTGAAATTCTATTATTTCAACTTGGTATTAGAGCTTCGATGGATCAAGATCATGGCAAATTTTCCAAGAAACAATACTAATTTTCCAGGAAATTTAGCTACTGAAATACTAATAGCAGCTTCAGATCCTTCACAAACTATCCACGATCATGGAGGTTCAAGCTCTGTAACAGCTTCTGGAAATTCTTCTTTAGCTGTGATGATTGCTTTGCCTTCAATGTTACCTTCAATAACGATCAAGCTCAGCTGAGGAAACTATGGATTCTGGAGATCTCAAGTTCTTCCAACACTTGGAGCCTACGATTTTGATGGCTATGTTACAGGAGATAAGTCTTGTCCTCCTCCTTGCTTATTTTTACCTGTTTCAAATAACACTAATGAGATAATGAATCAACCAAATTCTGATTATGTTACTTGGAAACGTATAGATAAATTGATGTAGGACGTATTAGATTATAAATTAGGAATTTATAATTTTAATTTTAGGGATTTTAATGAATTAGGGATTTTGACTTCCTAAATCGGGAGTAATCCTAATTTGAGTTATTTTCCTAAATTAATAGTTTACTATTTTATTTAGAATTTAATTTTGGTATTTTCTAGTTAAACTAGGATTATGATTCTATTTCCTAATAGGATTTTATTTCCTAGTAGAATTATACTTTAAGGTCCTATAAATAGGAACCTTCAGTTATGTTATTTTCAGATTTGGTTGTTATTGTTTTTTTATCTTTTAGTAAAAAGATTATTTCTCCCTTAATTTTCACTCTATTTCTTCCCCAAATTTCTTCTATTATTTCTCCCATTTCCTCTATCTACATCTCCCTCCCTTTCTGTTAACTTGAGGAACCCCGTTCCTCATCAATTGGTATCAGAGCGTGGTTTTGATCCCCTCTTGTACTATTTATCCTTTAAATTTTTGTTCAATTTATAAACCCTAAACCTCCCACCACCATTAACTTACTTTATACCAATTTCATCTTCCATCACTCCTCAAAAAAAAAAATTATAGTTACTGTTCATTACGGATACTGTTCACCGGAGTTACTGTTCATTAATAGCACATAATTCGATTTGACCTTTCTACCCCTTCGACTTTTGTTCTACTTGTTGATTTTGTGGGTATTTGAGTAATTTTGCATCAATTTAGCCGAATCTTATCCCATTATGATGACTAGAAGCAAGAGAAACTAAACTGAAGACCCTGACACATCCGAAACCTCAGTCCAACAACCTGAAATACTAGAAACACTTTAGCTAATGATACAAGCCTCAGAAAATAGGACAAACATTAGGATAGATGCTTTGGAAAATAAATTGGAAAACAAAGTGGCAGAACTAAGCAATTGTGAAATGCTTACAAGCTTATTTTCTCACCATACAAGGCCCTAACTTGGAGCCATCCCCTAAGCATAAGGATCAAAAGGATAAAGGGATTTTGGGTACAACTTCAAAAAAAGAGGAAACTCTTATAGGTGAAAATAATATCTCTAAGTTAGAAGTTGATCTTGAAAAAGCCAAAAGTAGTGAGGAGGGTAGTCGTAAACATGTTAAGCATAGTGATAAAGCATTAAAAGATGAGTATGACAACGTCACTAAACATGTTAAACAAGATATTCCTGAATTTGATGGTAGGATGGATCCTAATGCATTCTTAGATTGGGTAGCTGCTATAGAAGAATATTTTGGGTGGTTTAACATATCGGATGAGTTACAAATTCGTCTTGCTAAACTTAAGTTGGTCGGGCTTGCAAAACAACATTGGCAAATTGTAGAGCGAGAGGTAGAGCGTGAAGGGAAAGTTCTTACTTGGGATGACATGAAGTCTAGGTTACACAGAAAGTATGTACCCCCTACTTACAAAACCCAATTGTTTTCCCAAATGTTTAATCTTAAACAAGGATCTTTGAGTGTCACTGATTACCTACATAAGTTCAATAATCTTATGGTTAGGAGTGGGATTTCTGAAGAGGATGACATCACTAGGTCTAGATTTATCCATGGGCTCCGCTTTGATATTCAACGACTAGTTAATTTGCATTCCCCAACGACTTTAGATGAAGCCTACTACAAAGCCATTGAAGTAGAACATTTTCTTCAATATCCTAACCCGAAGCAAACTCCCATGCAATCACTTTCATCAAGATCCTTTGAGAACTCAAACACTTTTTCCCAACCCAAGACTACCCAAACAAACACAAATATGGAAAGGTCATTTATCAATTCTAGTTCTTATCCTAGTAATTCCCAAATTGTGTGTCACCATTGTCATGTCAAAGGTCATATTGCTTCTCATTGTCCTCATCGCACTTTAGTGCTAGAAGAAATACATGACCCACCCATAGGAGAGATTCTTGAATCTTTAGAAGCTACTGATGAAGATTTGGGGTTAGATGATGATATACCTCAAATTAATGTTGTGAGAAATACTTTAGCCATGCCCAAAAGAGAAGATTGGAGACGTAATAACATTTTTCATACTTTTATTCCTTGTAAGGGAAGGGTTTGTAAGTTAGTGATTGATAGTGGAAGTGCTATGAATGTGGTTTCTAAATCCGCAATTTCTAGGCTACAACTTACAACCGAACCCCATCCACATCCTTTTAAAGTAGCTTGGATTGATAAAACTTTTTTGGATGTCACTGAAAGGTGCTTAGTTCCTCTAATATTTGGATCTTATCATGCCAACATATATTGTGATGTTGTTTCTATGGATGTAGCTCATATTCTTCTTAGAAGACCTTGGCTTTATGACATGAATGTTACCAATCGTGGGAGAGATAACACCCATACTTTTTCTCACAATGATACAACCATCACTTTAAAGCCTGCCAAGCCCACTGCCCAAATGTCAAGCAACCATAGCTCTTCAACTTTGCTTGTTCAACCTATGCCCATCCCTAGGCTTGAATTGTATGCTTCTTTATCTCGTGTGCCTATGGAATTAACTTTTAGTTCAATGGTTAAAGAGGAAGAATTGTGTGCTTACAGAGGCCATTCCAAGCCTCCAATGCTTTCTTATCTCATGCTTGCAGGGCCTATTGTCTTGTCCCAGCTCTTGAAGAATTTATGCTATGTTCGAGATATACTTGGCCGTTTCCTTGTTTGTTTGGCACATCCACCTCCGGCGCTTTGATGGAGTTTTTTCTAGCCAACTCGTCAGGAGTCGAGTTTTTCAAGAGGGAGAGAATTGATGTAGGACGTATTAGATTATAAATTAGGAATTTATAATTTTGAGTTTAGGGATTTTAATGAATTAGGGATTTTGACTATTATTAGGGATTTTGACTTCCTAAATCGGGAGTAATCCTAATTTGAGTCATTTTCCTAAATTAATAGTTTACTATTTTATTTAGTATTTAATTTTGGTATTTTTTAGTTAAACTAGGATTATGATTTTATTTCCTAATAGGATATTTCCTAGTAGAACTATACTTTAAGGTCCTATAAATAGGAACATTCAGTTATGTTATTTTCAGATTTGGTTGTTATTTTTTTTTATCTTTTAGTAAAAAGATTATTTCTCCCTTAATTTTCACTCTATTTCTTCCCCAAATTTCTTCTATTATTTCTCCCATTTCCTCTGTCTACATTTCCCTCCCTTTCTGTTAACTTGAGAAACCCCGTTCCTCATCATAAATTCATAGGTTGCTCTCATCCATCACAGAGGGAATGTATGGTTATGTTGTTAGATGTCAATCCTTATTGAGTGTTTGGCAAACACTGGAAAAATTATTTCAAACTGAGTCTAAGGCAAGATCTATGCATCTTAAGCATCAGCTGCAAACAACTAAAAAAGGCTCTTTGTCTATAAATGATTGCTTTCTTAAGATGAAGGTGATTTCAGATACCTCATTTGCTATAGGTACTGAGATAAATGATGCTGATTTGCTATTGCATTTTCTAGATGGATTAGGACCAGAATATGATGCAATTGTAGTCAGTATTGCATCCAATATAGGCTACGTGTCCTTGGAGCAATTCCAATTGCAGAGTTATGAATTGAGGTTAGCTCAACATCTTGCAGTTCAAAACATTAATGTTGAACATACTGTGAACATGGCTCAAAGGGTAAATCAATTTCATGTTTCTAATCAGTCATCTCAGTTCTCTAGGCCTCCAAGTGGTCAAAATTTTAGAGGATGGGGTAGAGGAGGCAGAGGTCAGTATGGTAGGTTTAATGGAATAGGTGGAAATACAGGAGGAAGGAATGGTTGGAACAAACCTATATGTCAACTCTGTGGTAAAACTAGCCATGTTGCACTAAAGTGTTTCTATTGTTTTGATGTTAGCTTCCAGGGTAATCAGAACTCAACAGGACAAGTGCAAGCTAATCTTTCTCAACAAAGCACTCAAAATTTCCCAAAACAGTCTCCTCAGTAGTCTTCACAGCAAGCTTTTAGCTCACAAACTATTGTTACTCCAGCTACTATTGCAAACCAGAGCTGGTATCTTGATACAGGGGCAACAGACCATATTACAAATGATTTGAGCAATCTTAATGTCAAAGAAAGTTACAATGGTCCTGAGAATGTGCAAGTGGGAAATGGTAACTTTCTTCCTATCTTGCATATTGGCAAAGCATTTCTAAATTGCATGCAATCTTCTAAGGTTTTGCTCTTAAGTAAAATTCTTCATGTACCACAAATAACAAAGAACCTATTAAGCATCTCAAAGTTATCTGCTGATAATGATATTTTTGTGGAATTTCATCCTTTCATCTGTTTTATTAAGGACAAACATTCCAAGGCAGTTCTTTTGGAAGGTCAACTTGAGCAGGAATTGTATAAACTTTCTACTCCAGTAGCCATTTCAGCTCCAGGTTCAGAATTTGATAATAAGAAGATTGTAGCTAGACAACTCTTTTCTACCGTCAGTTCTTCCACTTCTCTATTAGGTTGCATAAATAATACAAATAATGATTCTAATGATAGTTTATCTCTTATTACATGGCATAGACGCTTAGGCCATCCCAATGAGCATCCACTTTCCCCTATTGCTAGAGTATCAAAGTTGTTCTCCAGTCATATAAATAAAGTGTGTTGTGAAGCTTATAAACTTGGGAAGCATTGTCAATCTTCTTACCCTTCATCCAATAGCAAGGTTAATTCTCTTTTAGACATAGTATATGCTGATGTTTGGGAACCAGCCCTTGCAAGTCTATTGATGGATACAATTATTACTTTTTGTTGGTTGATGGATATTCTAGATATAGCTGGATATATCCTCTTCATGCTAAGTCAGAAGTCTTAACATTCTTCAATCAGTTTTTGGCCTTAGCTAAAAGGCAATTCGACACTAAACTGAAATGTCTTCAAAGTGAGTGGGGTGGTGAGTTTCACCCACTTAGATCAGTTCTTGACAACCTGGGAATCGTGTTTAGACATTCTTGTCCTTACACTCATCAGCAAAATGGAGCGGTGGAGAGGAGACATGGATCTTTTGTTGAAATTGGATTGTCACTCTTAGCTCAAGCTTTTATGCCTTTGTCATATTGGTGGCACTCTTTCCATACTGCTGTTTATCTTTTAAATTGACTACCTACTCAGATTTTAAACTTCTCTACTCCATATCATAAACTTTTTAACAAAGTCCTAGATTATAAATCACTTAAAAGTCTTTGGTTGTGCCTGCTTCCCATATCTCAGGCCTTACCAAAACACAAGCTCTTCTTCCATACTTCATTGTTTGTGTTCACTGGCTATAGTTCATATCATAAAGGATACCTTTGTCTTCATTTTTCTGGTCATGTTTATATTTCAAAAAGTGTTGCATTTCATGAAACACAGTTTCCCTTCCAAAATACCAGTTTTATACCGTCCAAAAGTCCATCTGTCATTTCTGATATATCTTCATCCTCTTGGATATTGCCATCTCTAGTTTCAAACACTACTTCAGATTCATTAAACATATAAGTCTAACCCTCATTCTTGTTACAAATTCTCTACTCCACATTCTAGTCCAATTTTTAATTCTCCAAAGTCTATCCCAAATGAAACTCCAGCATCTCCATCTAACTCATATCACAATATGTCAACTTCTGAACCAGTTCCTTCACAATTTGAGTTCTGCACAAACATACATCCTATGCAAACCAGGTCCAAAGCTGGTATATTCAAACCAAAAATCTTCGCAGCTGATACACTACTTACTTCAATTCCTACCTCAGTCACTCAAGCTCTAAACAATCCACAATGGAAAGCTACTATGCAAGCCGAATTTGATGCACTAATGGTCAATGCTACCTGGTCTTTAGTTCCTTTTCATCCCTCAATGCATGTGGTGGATTGTAAGTGGATATTTCGGATTAAATACAACTCAGATGGAAGTGTACAAAGGTAAAAAGTCAGGCTTGTTGCCAAGGGCTTTCAACAAGAACCAGGGATTGACTACTTTGAAACATTGAGTCCTGTAATAAAGCCTTCTACAATTCATGTTGTTTTCTCTTTAGCTGTCACTTTTGGCTGGGACATACAACACATTGATCTCAATAATGCTTTTCTCAATGTAGACTTACACGAAGTTGTTTACATGAGTCAGCCACCTGGTTTTATCAGTGATCTTCAGCCAAGTTATGTTTGCAAACTTCATAAATCATTGTATGGATTAAAGTAGGCTCCTAGAGCTTGGTTTGATAAGCTCAAAGGAGCTCTACTTCAGTGGGGGTTTAGTAATTGATCAGCTGACACAAGTCTATTTATCTATAAGGAAAAAAGACTTTTGATCTTATTGCTAGCGTATGTTGATGATATACTTATGACAGGGAGTGACAGTGCAAAAGCAAGTTATTACTGATCTAAATAAAAGCTTTGCTTTAAAGACTTTAGGATCAGAAAGTTACTTCCTTGGCTTTGAGGTTCAGAGAAATAAAGGTGCATTGCTATTAACTCAAAGTAAGTATGCTACAGATTTGTTGAAAAAGTTCAATACAATGGAAGCAAAGAGCATACAAACACCAATGGTCACTAATCTAAAACTGTCCAGTGATGATAGTGAAGTCTTTGAGCAACCAACTCTATACCGAAGTGCTATCGGTGGATTGCAGTATTTGGCAATGTCTAGACCAGATATTTCATTTGCTGTAAATAAGCTGAGCCAATTCTTGCAAGCTCCAACAAAGTTACAGTGGCAAGCATGTAAGAGGATTATGAGATATATTAAAGGCACACTAAATTGTGGTTTGTTATTTGAGCCCATGCAAAGTTTTAGTCTAATTGGCTATAGCGATACAGATTGGGCTAGTTCAATAGATGATAGAAAATCAACTTCAGGATTTTGTGTTTACTTTAGAAGCAATCTTATATACTGGTTGGCCAAGAAACAGAAAGTAGTTGCCAGGTCCTCAACTGAGTCTAAGTATCGGGCATTGTCACAAGCAACTAATGAGATCATATGGTTGCAAAGCCTATTAAAAGAATTGAAGTTTCAAGTAGATGCAGTACCAATTATAGAGTGTGACAATAAAGGAGCAGAGTCATTAGCAGCAAACCCTGTGTTCCGTGCTAGAACCAAGCATATAGAAGTTGATGTGCACTTTATCAGAGAAAAGGTGTTAAGGAGTTGGAAGTTAAATACATTCCCACGGATTTGCAAATAGCTGACATAATGACAAAACCACTAGCAGGAGCTAAATTTGAAGAGCTTAGAAATAAATTGAATGTCAGGTCTAGCAACAAGTTTAATTGATCATAACGAATACAGTTAAACTTGAGGGGTGGTATTAAGCGAGCTTAGTAGAATGAAGTCTGTTGTATAAATTCCAGAAAGCTAAACAAGTTGTGAGTTAGTTAGGTTGACTATTTCCAACTCACACTAAAGTTAGAAAAGCTACAGCTCAATTGAGAGTCGGTTGAGTATATAAAGGAAACTAGTGTACAATTGTAAAGTAATAAGAAAGAAAAAGAATTTTTGAGAAACCTGTGCTCTGTAACTAACTACTTCTAGTTTTCTGAAATTCTGTTATTTGAACTCCACAACACGATATGCCAATGAAATGAGGTTAGAAAACCACAATCTCTAAGCAGTTCTTGTCAATGAAAAGCTTGAAGTCGTCAATTCACAAGTATGGAATCCTGGTATTGAGGTGTTTCCTCCGAAAGATGTTAAGTCCTAATGCTGTGAACCCTTATTGGAGCCATTTTGGTTTCCCCACTTTACCTCTTGACATATTGCATCTCCACTTTAGCACTACAAGGATAGATTATATATTCTTAGAATAAAAAGCTTAACTTGTGAGTCGTCCTCACCCATGTAATGAGCGAAATTGTTTGAGAATGACCTACAAGCATAGCTTGGAAATGCATCAAGCATTCATTCATTATAGGAGATATAGATTTCATTATGTGTTTGTTGTTTAACAAGGCAAAGTATGTATGTGTTTTAACAAATTAAACTACAACTGGCTTGCAATAAGGTGTGTCAAAAATACGGGATCCATAATTTCTTTCTCTTGGAACTTCTATTAGGTTCTTGCCCCCCCTCCTTCCTTTGCCATTAACAGTACTGCAATTCTCTGCCTGTGACTTACTGCTTTAGGTTTTCCTGTTAAGTAGTTTAATTTTCCACTTGGTAGTTGGGACAGGAACCTAACTGTTTACTTTTATGATGAATCCTATGATTTAGATTTCTTGGGATCCATGGTATTACTCCTAAGAAAATGAAAATGTTTAGATTTCTTTTTTTTTTTTTTTCCTGTGATTCATGGTTCTCTTGACAAAGCAATTTGTTGCTTCGGTTTGGTTAACAAACTTTTGATAGTGCTGGCTTCCCATTTGGTTCTCAAGCTAAAAGGGATTTGACCGTGTGCATCCCCAGAGTGATTACATAAGCAGGTTGGGTGTGGTTTTGAAAGAATGACATAATTGCAAAAACAGAAAATCCTCATTAATGGATAATAAGAGCATTAAGTGGTGATGCTGTCAAAAGTTACCTTATATCCATAATATTATATCTGAGTCCAGATTCCAAATTTCATCATCAAGCATGGAACATATGATTGATATCTAGCTAAAGACTTCTTAATACAATCAAGTCGCTACACGAGCATCTCTTCGTTTGCTTGTATTTTGGAAATTGAATTCTTTACTACGTATACATTACGCTTCATCAAGTTGTACTAATACCTGAATAATCTCAAAGAACAATCGTGCTCTTGTAAAAGAATGTTGCTTATTCAGAATCTCTGATAAATCCTGTAAAAACTTTGTCTTAACATTGGGTTTGCTAAGAAGCTGAAGGTGTGTTCAATAAATTAAGCCATTTTAGTGCTATGTTTTCTGGAAGCTCGCTGGGAATCTGCAATATCTAAATTATCTATAGTATAGTACTAAACATGGATTATGCTCGAGTTTTCACTTGTTTTGCCACTTATCTAATAACTTGGATTGGCATCGCCTGGCAAATTTTTTGGCAATTCTTCAGTTTTGCCTCAGTATTACAGCTTCTTCACTGTTCTGTGGCCTGTTATTGGCTCAATTTGTGCAGTTGTTAATATATATATATATATATATATATATATATATATATATATTTTAGAACAGTTGTCACAAAAATTGCTTCCCTGGATTGTTAGATCTTCATCCTCCTGGTGTGATGAATCAACTCAAGTAAAATCCTGTTCATTCATAAGCGTTATAAATGGGAAAATTGCTTACACATTTAGTGTCAATGAACTAGAATGCAATAATTTGCATTAATAATTCTCACTTTCTAATCACATTTACTTTAAACTTGAGGTATGTTACTAGCCCCATATTCAATTCTTTCTAAAATAATCCTGTGGTGTTCTGTTGAGAATATGTAAAAAGAGCTAGCTAAACCAAAATCAAGATTTTATGATATTGGCCCTATGTGGTGCCGAAGGAGTTTCCACTCGGGTTAAAACTGTTTCCATTTGACTGAAAATAGGAAATCGCTGCCCACACCAAACGTAGTAGCAAGATTGCAACAAATACAGTTCCACCCAGAGTGCACACGACCTGTAAACAAACGTTGGCACCATATCAGTTTTTAGCTCGTTTCTCTTATCGCACTTCTGGTTATGCAGCTGAATTCTAATGCTAAAAGGAAATTGACAGAGAATTGTATCCGAAAGGTTTTGTTTGACCAAATATGGTCGAAGAATATGGATTTAGCTTGGCTAGGCACAGCAATTAATGAACGATTTCTTCCACAAACAAAGGCAAAAAATGAAATAAAGGTCATTTCAGAATGCTTGTTAACTTGTGAATTATTTGTTTCCATATCAAATGCAATCACATTACATCATAGAACCTAAATATTTCTCATTCCATAACCAAAAGCATGTTTAGATACCGTATGCACTAGTTGTCACAAATGCTGTACTGGAAGCACAAGGCATCGGAACTAGTAAAGCTATACATATACCTCAAGAAGCGCTTTGGCGATGGAGAGTGAAGCTAACAGCAAAACCCCATCAACTGCAAAAGATATCTGCATACCCACCAAAAAGATATTAAGAGATTTAAAAAAAAAAAAAAAAAACAGCGACATTTTCAATGAAGCACGGACGCTGCAACTCAACAACTACCCAGATAGTATTTCTTTCAGGGGTCCATATTGTAACTCTCTTATTTAATGCGATTGGAACTTGGATTGATTGGTCGATTAAATCTTTTAGCTGGATCTTTAAGTTGCATCAATGGCTGCTATCACCTATCTATACGGGTTTGTGTCAACACTCTTTTCGAGACACTAACTTGAAATTCGAATTTGTACGAAATAGGTACCATCAAAAGCTAGTAATTAAGTTGCATGCATTTGCATATTTACAGTCACAAGTTACTGATCCCCAAAGTTCGTTCGCAAAAAGTAAGAAAGTTGAGGAAATTAATATATACCAGCTGGTAAGATATGGCGTTTGGTAGGATGGAGCGAGAGGCTTTCTTGGCTCGTTTCGAGACTTTCTTGCACATGGCTTGCAAGAATCTGATCAACAAATCGACACTGCTCTCCGTGTCATCCTCATCATCACTACTGTAATCCACCATCACATCATCATCATTGCCATCGCCAAATAAAGCTTCGCCAATTCCATGATAAGGGTAGTCTTCACCAGCTGAATTACCATCCAACTGACAACATGCATGCATTGTTAGCAGCGAGCTAGCTAGTATGATTATGATAATTAATGAGATAGAGAGCGAGAGATGGAGACCTGGCCATGGCAAATATTGGAAAGCCTGGGAGTGGGGGTCTTGTGGAGAATTGTGTGGTGGTGGAAATGAAAGGTTTGCTCACTGAAGACGAGACTTGCAGAGTGACGGAGCTTGCTGCGTGTGAGACTGGTGATAAATGGTGATGATAAGGTTGTTGCTATTGCC
Organism: Boswellia sacra; assembly: GCA_013180625.2. Lineage (NCBI taxonomy): Eukaryota > Viridiplantae > Streptophyta > Magnoliopsida > Sapindales > Burseraceae > Boswellia > Boswellia sacra. Next base: position 318,475 of record SNVD02009484.1, on the reverse strand, counting down.
ATTTTGAGATGATCGTATTCGTACTGTAACCGTAAGCCACAGCCCGGGATTATCTAGTTTTAAGTGGGCGTTAAATGCTAAGTTGACTTTCAATTTAGGATTAGTTACATTTACAAAATCTTTTAAATAAATTTATTATGCAAACTATATGATTGTGTCCCATGATTATTGTATTATTAATCATCATTAATATTATTAATGTTTTACTTTTAAAATTTGATCATTCAATCCTCTCCTATCATACTAATATTTTTTAAAGTACATATTAAAAATAATATTATTTCCCTCTTTTTTTTGTAATGCATTTTCGCATTACTTATTAACATTATCATGTCTAATTCTACTATTAATTATTACTAAATTGTTGTATAATCATTTCAATACAGTCGGATTTAAAATAAAATTATAAGGTATTACCTATTTAATATAATTTTTTATTAATTTTTCTAATTTTACAATAAAATAAATTATACCAAATTGCACAGAGGATAATTGCATGTTTGATTTTACTTTTATTACATAATAATTGATGTATAATTAACTTACTACTATTGTACTATTCGGCAGCTGGAATTTTGTCATTTATTTGATAATATAAGTAGGCATATTCATATAATAAAAAATGAAAAATTGAAAAAATAGATAAAATTAGGAGCCTTAAATGAAATTTAGACACATCCTGAAAAATTTTTATGTCATGGACACTTTCTTAGAAAAATGACTAAAATATCATTTGAAACTCAAACTTAAAAAAAAAAAAGACGCGTTTTATCGTGACGAAGAGGGCATTCGACATGTCGAATCATGTCGAATGTTTCAACCGACACTCGACATTATCATTGTTATTCACTCTACGCTAAATATAACGTGTCGAGTCTTATTAGATACAGTCCACCTGCTGTATCATACAACAGATACCTTCTATTCTAACATGTTATACATGTTATAGTAACAATCTTTCTGTTGAATAATTAGTATTTAGTGGCAATAATAACTTCTAACTCTATAATCATTAGCCAACAATTGATGATGAACAGATTATCTACCAATCCGTCCTGGTTGCTGATCGGCTAAATACAAAACCCAAATAGTCCACAACAGAAATATCACACAAAACGACATCGTCGGTTCTCTCATCGAGGAAGATGTCCTCTTTGGTACCCGTTGACATGTAAACAAGCACGCGCCAGCCTCCACGTCTAAACTGGTTGATCCAACAACGAAGTAATTTGATGGGTCCCACAAATATACTTTAATACGCCCCGTTGTGCGATTCGTGGTGGAAAAGTAGTAAATTTCAAGTCAGTAAGATAGCGAGGCAAAATAACGCGGTTTTTTTAATTTTTATTTCATTAAAAACACGAACAAATAATAAATGGAAAGAGGGCCAAAAAAAAAAGGGACATAACTGCCAAAAAAAAAAAAAAAAAGAGAACAGAACAAGCAGGGGTCCTCTCTTCTCGGTTTCGTGGTCCGTACAAGAAAGCACTGGCTTTAAACGTATTCCAAATTCGAATTGAATCAAAGAAGAAGAGGCGACACACAGAGTCGATCGAATAAGCATTGATTAACGCGATCGACTTTGACTTGGGAGTTGCGACGACTTTCGTGTTATCGGCGTTTGGATCGGGAAGAAGATGAGCGGATGGGACAGGGTTAGGGGCTCTCGGTCGAGATTGGGTTCAACATCGAACGGTCATCGTCGATTGCCGTCACGTACGGTTACACTTGGCCGAGTCCAGCCGCAGGCGCCTGGTCACCGCAATATACATTGCAATGACCGCGAAGCCAATCAGCCTTTCAAATTCAAGGTTTTTATCTATGCCTTTCTCTCTCTGTCCACGTTTTTTTATCAATGATATGCATGATAGGTAGCTGAACTTTGTGATTAATTTATGCATTTCCTCGCTTAGGAAAGGTAGGAACTTCACTGAACTTAGTATATCAAGATCCAATTTTTTTTCTTAATTATGTTTATATTTTGCTTGAATATTATGGAAAGAAAATAGATTGAGTTTGTTAGGGTTTTTATTTGGGATGCTAAGCAGAGGTCTATTGCCATTAGTTTCTTTAAATTAATAGCTGCGGAGGATGACATGTATGTAGTGGTGAAGCAAACCAAAAACTAGCGTCGTGAGAGCGAATTCTGTAATTATTTTGAGACCACTTAATTAAGAGCGTATTTGGTCCGAGGGAGAAGAGAAGGAAGGAAATATGCTAGAACGACAAAATTTCAAGAACATGTGCCCTCATAGTGCTTTTGTTTTCCATTTTCAATATCTCTTTCGCCATGCTAGTCAATGGTCCACCAATGCAACTTTGTAGTCTTCCAACAACTTATACTGCATAGAAGAGTGATAATTGCAACAAATAAATTTACTATTTGCTCATCTGCTTGTCAAAAGAATATGATTTTAGTTTATGCTCCACAGATGCACTCGGCAAATAGGATTTTCCCAATGTTAAAGTGCAGTTTTTCTTGATTAATAATTTTGCCATAAAAGGATGAGGCAAGTAATGCTACTTTATATTTCTGCGTGATACTTGTCTAGACATGTTTACTCTATTTTGGGCATGCATTGTTAGTTCAGAGGCTCTGCTATTCATGGCCATCCTTGAGTAGGTTGAGAAGTGGAAATCAGAGTAGTGATAAATCAATTAATTGTAGAAACAATGTTTTCTCTCACTTAATCCGATATGGTAACCTTGTCTTTATACTTGCATATTAATATTTGAGCTATGATATGATTTGTTAACTTCATATGGTATCAAAGAAATGACAAATCTTTACGGTTGTGCTGAACTTATGTCTTTGCTTTGCTTATGGTTGTATTCAATTGCATGTGGTTTTGATTATTGTTGAATAATGATTTCAGGGAAATTCTATATCAACTACGAAATACAATGTTTTTACCTTTCTACCAAAAGGGTTGTTTGAACAGGTAACTTGGATTTGAGCATGCTAATATTAGAATGAATATGATATGTTTTATTATTGTATGCATTCATTAATACTGTGTTTGGAGCCAACGAAGATGGTGATTACTTGAACTATTAAAGATTACGTTTTTCTTGATTTTTCTACAAATTCAATTTTTGTTATGCCAGTAATACCTGTTATCATCTCTTAGCCTTTGTTTGGCAAGCTGCTGTAAGTTTTCGATCGTCTCATACTTTTAGATGTCACCATTTTTTTTCTTTAAAAATTTTATTTTAACGTTTACAAGTCTATTAATTAGAGCTAGTGGAGAGTATGTTTGACATTGGCTTTTGTTACCAGTTGCTCTTCAAATGCCATTGTATGCTGTATCTATGTTAAGGGAAGAGAAAATCACTTAACTTTGCTCTATCAATTGTTAGTGTCTGTTTTAAGATTATGGTATCTCTTTGCTGGCAAGAGTGCGAAGTGTCATATTTATATATTTATCTTTTCAACATAAACTCCTGTGTTTATAGACTTATGGTAGCTATATGATGCAGTAAAACTCTTTAAAAGAATTCAGTGTAAAACTTTGTTATACCTAATTTAAGGTAGGGTAGGATTACTGTCTCCCATCCTTGTTTGCCAAAACTAAGTCAAGGAGTGTGGTTGAATATTTAAAATCTTGTAAAATTGACCAAAGTTTTTCTACCTGAGTGCGTCAATATGGACCTGTGCTGGAATGAGTAAACTGGAGTTACTTAGCCTGAGAATGGGTGGCATTATCATTGCCAAAAGTCATTTGCCAAATGCATGCCTAAGCTTATTCTGGGTTTGCTTTGGGGTCTGGAATTAGATAAGATTGGATGATTCTATGCTTGAAAACTATAATGGAAAGATGTGTAACGAACTGTGATTTTATATCGGTTACATTTGTTCCTGAAACATTCTTTGTTTACTCTTGACAGTTCAGGCGGGTGGCAAATTGTTACTTCCTTATGATTTCAATTTTATCAACAACACCAATGAGGTATGGTTATTCAAACCGCAGGTGAAGTTTAGGTTTTTAGACTGTTGTATGAAGTGCATTCATAGTGTAGGGACATAATATTTGCTTTGTTTGGTTATCTAAATGTTTTCTTGAATATGGCTAATGGAAGTTTTGACAATGTCTTTTTTAAACATAATCCCAGATTAACTTTGCTAAGCTTGGTGGCCTTATTTCTCACATTTAATAAATATTCACATATCTGTGTGTAACACTCATGTTTGGGATGCAATCCTGACCAATAAAATTTTATTTAAATATAAATTATACTAATTTGATATATCTGTAGAATACTAATATATAAGGTCAATAGACATATACATTGGATGTGTTACATATAAAACATGCAGCTAATAACATTTCAGTCGAACTTTAGAATACCTTTATTTTTTATCTTCATTCATCATAAGTTTTAAATTTTTATTCCTCTTAAGTTTTATAATTGCAATTGCACAAACTTTTGGATTGCTGTTTTGCTACCACAATTGCATTAGTGATTAATATAAGACTGAATATTTCTGGCTAGCAGTTGTATTTTTATCTACCTTATTAGTATACTTCTCTGGCATGCTGTGGCCATGTATTATTGTGGTTGTAAAATGAATTAATTATCCAACTAGTGAAAATCACTACTTGGTGTTATGTTTCCAAAATTGGGATACTAAACAAAGTTTTTGATTGTGCAGTCCTGTGAATCCGGTGACAAATGTGGTGCCTCTGACTTTGGTGCTTTTGGTCTCTCTAATTAAAGAGGCATGGGAGGACTGGGTGAGTACTGCAGTTTTTGCTTATGGTACCGTTCGCTTTTGAATGTTAGGAAATATCTGTCTTGAATCATGAAAGTATAAATAGCTAACTGCTATTTCCCTTTGAGTGTTGATTTTTTTTTTTTTTTGGCAAATTATATGCAACAGAAGCGCTTTCAGAATGATATGTCAATAAATAATACTTCTATAGATGTACTGCAAGACCAGAGGTGGGTACCTATAACCTGGAAGAAGCTGCAGGTTGGAGATATTGTCAAGGTGGGTTTGTTGCATTTTTTGTGCGTTTTTAGTTTTGGATGTTTGGTGATTTGTCATATGATGATATATGGTTTCTTAAACCTTAAGAGTATTGAAGGATATATCTGTAGTGCATTTCAGGGTCTGTTGATTATACCATAAAGGACTAGTATGTTTTCCATATGTTCCAGCCATCTCAATCAGCTTTATTGTATGCTATTGTGGAGATAAAATATGTTATTGATGTAGCATGATATCTTTCCTTTTTTTCCTTTATTGATATAATTGGACTTTATAATACCATGATGAATGTTGTAATATTAACTTATGCTATATTAGTTGACCATATGGATATCATCAATAAAATAGAAGGAGCTTATGTTTATCATATACCTTGTGACATCTTCTAATTCACCTTCTGCTTCTTTTCTCCTTTCCCTCTTGAGCAGGTATACCTTTTTTGTATACATGTTTATTTCCTATCTTTTGGACTTTTAGGATTTAAAGCTTTTTGAATAATATTCAGTTACTCTGGCAATATAAATTTTATTATTATTATTGTTGTTGTTGTTATTATTATTATTTTTTGTTGCATATGTTGATTTCATATTTTATCAAGTATGATATCAGAATCGTATCGAATTTTTTATCTGTTGCAGGTTAAGCAGGATCAATTTTTTCCTGCAGATCTCCTTTTCCTGGCTAGTACAAATGCTGATGGCGTCTGCTATATTGAGGTGCTGTTCTCTTTGTAGGATTATTTTAATATTCTTTTACTTTCAGTTTTTTCATAAAGCAAGTGCTCTGTTGATGTTTTATTTGATTCCATGGTTTACATGTTCTTTAAATATTTTGTTTGCTTGCAGACTGCAAATTTGGATGGGGAAACAAATTTGAAAATCAGGAAGGCATTAGAAAGGACATGGGATTATTTGACTCCTGAAAAGGCATCTGAATTTAGAGGTTGAACTTATTATTATTGTTATTTTTTTAATTGTTCCAGTTATCAGTTTTGAATGCCTAGAAACCCTGATTGTACAGGCAGTATATTTAAGTTCTGCAGCATTTTTGAAAATTTATAGTAACTGGAAAAATTTCTGTCAGTTATGAAATTTAGATTCAAATGCAGGCTGTGTTTAAGTCATTTTCTTAAGGTGACTAAGAGGATGATTGGAAGAACAAGATGCGCAAACATGATAAGGGCAATAGCTTATGGGATTCTGGTTGTGTTGGATCAATCATTGAAGGATATAAACATTTTTAGCATTCTTTTCAGTTCTTATACCATGTGTTGTAAATTCTATTTTATTAACGTCCCTTCTGGTCAAATACCGGTAACAAACATTTTGTCACTCTTTTTCTGGGATTCAGCACTCTCAAGCTTTACTTGGTTATTAATCTCTGCTTCCTACGGCAACTGTTTGGCCATTTTTATGGTTATTATTTCCTTGCTGAATTCTTTATGTTAGGCTAATTATGTTAGGTGCTGACTTATTAGTTGTTGCTGCATTTGTTTACTTATTTCCTGGAGTCAGTATAAAGTTTGAGTTTGACAGAACTTGATTCTCTATATCCATTTGAAATTAATTTTCTTTGTTGCTTGCCTCTTTATTTAATGTCTTATTAACAATGAATTTGCTAATGTCAGCTGAAGTGCAGTGTGAGCAACCGAACAATTCATTGTACACTTTCACTGGCAATCTTATAATGCAAAAACAAACATTACCTCTCAATCCAAACCAGATTTTACTGAGAGTATGCTCTCTATTTCCTTTTGCATATTGCTAGCTTTTGTTTTTTGTGTAGTCTGCTTTAAGTGTTGAACTTAAGCTGGAAGGTCATTTATTAATGCTTCTCTTTGGATTTATCAACGGGCCCTTGAATCTTTTAGAAATACAATTTGTTGGTCTTAGATATTCTGTTGAACCTTTTGCATGAAGGAAATTCTTTTCTTTTGGATTGATCACAGAATATGCATTTCTTGGAATCCCTTTTCCTATAGTTGCTCTTTATTATAGATATTGTTTGTAGCCAGAATCATTGAAAACTGGAATTGCTTTGATTTCAGGGATGTAGTCTCCGGAACACTGAGTTCATCATTGGAGTTGTTATTTTTGCTGGTCATGAAACGAAGGTTTGTCATGATGAAGTGCGGTGTGATAGAAGATGCTAATATTCCTTCTGTATACCTGTTCATAATCATACATGCGAAAATTTTACATTCATAGTGATATTAGTTTTCTGTGTAGCGGAAGTGATACCATTTATTAATGTTGAGTATAACAAACTTTCCAGTAAATTACATACTTGGATCAATTCTGAACCATGGTTTTAAGTGCTTCTTTTTCCATTTGGTTGATGGTATGAGGTTCTGCAAGTATCTGGATTTGTTTGTTGTCCACATTGTTCTCTTATTTTCTGTCTTTCGGTCTATGGCTCCTATTATACCTTCTTTGGTTTATTGTGATTTGGTTTGTGTTTGTAGGTTATGATGAATTCAATGAATATTCCTTCCAAAAGAAGTACGTTAGAGAGGAAGCTTGACAGACTTATACTTGCTCTTTTTGGCACTCTCTCTGTTATGTGTTTGATTGGATCCATTGGAAGGTTTGACTCTTCTTTAGTCTGTAGTTTTATATTTTATTGCTATTAGTTCTTTTTCCTTATAATCATCTTTTTCATTTTTCTCATTTCATTTAATTTTCTCAAGTGACAATTATTTTCACTTAAATTATGCAGTGCTGTATTCATAGATAGCAAGCATTACTATTTAGGTCTTCATAAAATGAGTAATAGCGTGGAGGATGATCAATTCAACCCTAACAAACGTTTTCTGGTACCATGTGCTTGCTATAGTGCTTTTGCATTTTTTTTTTAATATTTTAATTTACTTAGTTGGTTCTGTTTTGTTGGTTCTACAGGTTTTTGTGCTGAATATGTTTACATTAATTACTCTATACTCGCCAATTATCCCCATTTCTCTATATGTTTCTATTGAGGTACGGCCCTTTTCCAGTTATCAATTTGAATGCCCGCTATGCCCAAAGAGTTTTCTTAAATTGTCTCTTTCTCTTATGTAATTTTAGACAATCAAGTTTTTCCAGTCCACACAATTTATTAACAAGGACTTAAGTATGTACCATGTTGAGAGCAATACTCCTGCATTGGCTCGGACTTCAAATTTGAATGAAGAACTTGGACAGGTAAATATGCCATGTTGACTCTTTTTTTTTCTTTGTAAAAAAAATTCAGTTCATTTTCGTTTCTTATATTAAATAGCAAAAGTCTAAGAGGAAATCAGTTAAAGTGGACATATCATTAGATAAGAGAAGAGATGAGTACAATAGTAAATTAACAATCCGTGGGAGGAGAAACCCCTTGGAAAGAGTACACCATGCACATCTTTGGGTGATTTGAAAGAAGGAACCACCTCTTTGTGAATTTTAGCAGGAAGGGAAGATCACCAACAAAGAGTGGGATAAAACAACCAACTGCTAGCAAGTGTATATGCTACTGGATTCCTTTCATAATAAAAATGAAAATAATCAATAGTTTATATTGTTCGAAGAGATAGGCAAATGGATTCATCAAGAGAAAAGAGTACTGAAAGAGAAACATAGATAGAAATGAGGAGAAAGAAAGGGGAGAAACAGTAGAAGAGCAACAAAGTGGAGCAAATCAGAGGAATTAGGTTGGAACAGAAAAACTTACAGGAGAAAATTTCCAGTCCGTTGTCAACCAATTAAGTCTGTTAAGAAAAACTTTGAGAGTTGTGGGTCCTTGCTTCTTGTATGAGTGGTAGCTCATGCTCAAAACTCCTCCGACTTTAGTGCTAGTCATTGCAGTACGGTCCGTTTCCCCAAATAAACAATTAAGGCCCTTTTTTATGGTGGCTAGATTTAATTAAACTAGGGAATAAAAGATCTACTTTTAGTAGAAAATAAAACGTTGTCTAAGGAAGAAACATAAATTTTAGGAAGATAAAATAAAAATAAAACATGTAATAAAGTACTTTAATTCCTAAAACAAACTACTATGTAGAAATACCACCAAAACTTAAAGGCTGATTTTCATTAGTCATGCTATTCATTGAACTATCTTGGGCTCTAGAATATTCTCACTGCACTGCAGGAATCATTCTCATTATTTTAACATAGAAAGCAGAATGAAAACCATGCTAATATGTAAAAACACGAAAAAGTCCCACTGCGATTTAGAATATTCCACCACAAGGTGCCCTTAGAGCGACCGCTTGTGCACACTGTCACTCAAGGAGAGGGTGGAGACTTCCGGATGATAGTCAAATCTGAGGTGCATTACCATAACTAGGTCAATCCCCAAAATAAGAGTATATGGGAGGATCATTAGAGTGCCTAAATTGGCCTGGGCAGTCTTTCAGAACAATTATTAGAGCTTTACAATTAACAATGGCTTAAGAAACAGTTGCCTCCAAATTATCTAACTGTAATATGTTCCTTTTCATATTGACTTTCTCAAAAGAGTACTGAGTTTTTGCTATATAATTGTTTGTAGTCTTGCTTTTGTGTGTACTGTCAAAGTCATGATTACTTTGGTTTCTTCTGTGCTTTGGTCAGGTGGAATACATATTTTCTGATAAGACTGGAACCTTAACAAGAAATCTAATGGAGTTCTTTAAATGTTCGATTGGAGGAGAAATTTATGGAACCGGTGTTACTGAAATAGAGAGGGGTGTTGCAAAGCAGACTGGTGTAAAAATTCAGGAGGTATAATTATTGTCATCATGGGAGTAGCCCCTGATATTTTATGGTACAAAGATCATGCTTGTCCAATGACATTGTACTTTAACAGGTAAAAAAGTCAGCTAATGCAGCATATGAAAAAGGTTTTAATTTTGATGATGCTCGACTTCTGCGAGGTGCTTGGAGGAATGAGCCTAATCCTGATGCTTGCAAGGTAATTTGCTTTGTCATATAAACAGAATGCTATCTGTACCAGTATATTCAGCATGGATTGTGTATAAATGATGAATTTTCGTACTTGCATAAAATAGTAAAATTATTGTTCCTGCATCCTTCTGTGAATAAGTTAAAATTCATTATTACTTCATCATTGCTGATTTAATTTATGTGGAACTTGAATTTGCCTTTGACATTTCACTAAGAGCACTTCTGCTTTTGAAGGCTTTCAAAAAAGTTGTAAAAATATTTTGATGTTATGCTTAATTTGCTTGATACCTAGATTGTGCACTTGCTAGAGCAGGGATGTCCGTGAATTCAGATTTATTGAAGTTATAGTTTTTGCTTATCATGTAGGAATTTTTTAGATGCCTTGCTATCTGTCATACTGTACTTCCTGAAGGTGATGAGTCCCCAGAAAAAGTCACTTATCAAGCTGCATCCCCTGATGAGGCTGCATTGGTTACTGCTGCAAAGAACTTTGGTTTTTTCTTTTACAGGTTTGTAGTTCTAATTTCTGCTCTATGCTTTGTCAAGGAAATGTGATCAGCTTCTTCTTCCTCCTCCCCCCCTTTTTTTTCCAAAAAAAAAAAAAACTCTGCCTATTGCTTTGCTTCCACTGCCAAAAGACGTCACAATAATTTGGCATCTGGTTTGGGTGAAAGTTAAAAAAAGGGAGGGAGCTTTTGTTGTTTGAGGTATTTCAGCTTTATTTGGGGCTAATACTTTGAAATTTTTTCAGGCGTACGCCAACCACAATATATGTTCGTGAATCTCATGTGGAGAAGATGGGTAAAATGCAAGATGTGTCCTATGAGATTCTTAATGTGCTTGAGTTTAATAGGTGGGCACATGTTCTTACTCAAATATATTTATTTATGAATTTTCTGGTTGATAACACTAAAGTAAGTCTTAATCCTTGCTGCATAAATAGTACGAGGAAGCGCCAGTCTGTTGTTTGTCGTTATCCTGATGGTAGACTTGTTTTGTACTGCAAGGTAATTGTTTCTTCTTGATTCTTACATAGGATAAATATTGCTAATTGCAGTTGGTAAAGGTAATGACCCTTGGCCAGAAATATGCCTTTCACAGGGTGCTGATACTGTCATTTATGAGAGATTGGCTGATGGAAATGAAGATTTAAAGAAAGTAACTAGGGAACATTTGGAACTATTTGGATCCTCTGGGTTGCGCACCCTTTGCCTGGGCTATAGAGATTTAACTCCTGATGTGTATGAAAGATGGAATGAGAAATTCATTCAGGCTAAATCTTCTCTACGAGATCGTGAGCAGAAATTGGATGAGGTATATTCTGTATGAACGTTTAAAAAAAAAAAAAAAACTAATTTCTTGTACTGTTTTCCCTTTAACTAGTTATTCAGTTTTTCTTTCCGGAAAAGATGTCCATAGGTGTTCTGTTGTTGTTAATATTATTTTGAAATTTTTTATTTCAAAAATGCTGTAAAGTTGATGCATTTTTGGTTAATCGACAATGGTGATTTATTGTTATTCCTATCCTTTAGCCAATCTACAATGGTGATTTATGGTTATTCCTATACTTTAGCCAATATGCTATATTTCTTATGTCAAGTTACTTTTTAGTAACAGGCTTGATGGAAAGTCAAAATGAGAGACATTGTAGCGTACACATTTTGATGTGTATGGTGCTTGACATTTCTTCCTGGTTGCTTCTTTTTCTTGTGAATTAGTTTGATAATCCATATATGGAATTTTTTGTTAAAAATGTACCCATATTATATTGATGATTCTTTTTCTACTGCACAAACTGCTTATACATTAGCAGTTGTTTACTAGTTCAGATGTTTTGATTAGTGCTCTGCTAAACGTTTTTTAAGCTAAGCTTCAGATATTGAATATTTGGAAATGACTTAAGTGAAAACAGCGCCGTTTATATGGTTATGAACTATTGTCAGCGGATTCTTGTCAAAATATGTCAAGAATGGAGCATTATTTAGGCACACTTTTGAATCGGCTGTTTCAGTTTCATTTTGTTTGACCTTTATGAAAATTTTATTTTGAGTTGTTTCACAGAGGTAATGTGAAATGTATGCAGGTGGCAGAACTCATAGAAAAGGATCTTATTTTGATTGGGTGCACTGCAATAGAAGACAAACTTCAAGAAGGAGTACCAGCTTGTATAGAGACTCTTTCTAGAGCTGGAATTAAGATTTGGGTGCTAACTGGAGACAAGATGGAAACAGCTATAAATATAGCTTATGGTGAGTCGGTAGTTAACTATTGGTGCTCTCTGCGGACCTTTTTTTTTTTTGGAAAAAAATTTATTTTTTTATTCTGTTATTTCTATCCTTCACTTCAACGGTTTTCTGCTTTTAATTTGCTTCAGCGTGCAACTTAATTAACAATGGAATGAAGCAGTTTATCATCAGTTCTGAAACTGATGACATTAGAGAAGTTGAAGACAGGGTAAGTGGCATTTCTTAGTTAGCATTGGATTTAGAAGCACAAGAAAATTATAATTTTTTACCATTTCCTAAGCTCTGTTTGTAAGTTACATGGTAAATTTTAAGTTGAATACCTGTTGTCAGGGTGACCCAGTGGAGATTGCTCGCGTTTTAAGGGAAGAAGTTAAAAAACAGCTGAAAAATTGCCTTGATGAAGCACAACAATATATACACTCTGTCAGTGGACCAAAATTGGCTCTCATTATTGATGGGAAGTGCTTGATGTACGCATTAGACCCAAGCTTACGAGTAATGCTGCTCAATTTGAGCTTGAATTGTAGTTCTGTTGTCTGCTGTCGTGTTTCTCCTTTGCAGAAAGCACAGGTAGGATTTCTGATAGACTACATTCTGTTGCTATTGATTTGCGCGTTAAGAAGACTTGGTTTTAAAAGAGTTTCATGTTGAAGCTCCATGAAATTCTATTGTTTTATAAGAATGAGCTTTTTTAAAATGTAACGTTGCAATTCCAAACTCTTAATTTTACTGTGCTTCAGTTTGGATTCATTCTCTCAAATATGTCGTGGTGAGCTTCCTATTATTAATCCTATCAAAAAGTTCATTTCATTGAGAGACATGGATCTAGGTATAAAAGATACACTGATATGCTACTTTCTACTAAGAGATGTGGCTGGTGCCTCACTTGAAAAATAAAATTTACCACTGGCATTCGGTTTTGTATTACATATACTCCCTAAAAGCTTGTGAAGCTGCCAGAGTTTGCAATTGTAGCCTGAACACTGTTCCTAATCTGATTTTTCTGCCATTTATTTAAAATGTTTGGATTACCTTCCTTGTGAGAAATAAAAGTTCTAGAATGAAGTTACTTGATACATATTTATAGGAAAATTGTAGTTTGGTTGACAAGTTGAATCAGTTGTAGTAATTTAAGATATCATCACTTTTTTAGGTGACAAGTCTAGTCAAGAAGGGTGCGCGGAAAATAACACTTAGTATTGGTGATGGTGCCAATGATGTTAGCATGATTCAAGCTGCTCATATTGGCATAGGAATAAGTGGACAGGAAGGAATGCAAGCAGTGATGGCTAGTGATTTTGCAATTGCCCAGTTTCGCTATCTTACTGATTTACTTCTTGTGCATGGACGTTGGTCATATATTAGAATATGCAAGGTTTGACTTTGTTGCACCTTCACTTCTTTGTTAAATTCTATTTGGTTTGGGTTTATAAATGCATGACAATTTCTGATCGCAGGTTGTGACATACTTCTTCTATAAGAATCTTACATTCACTTTGACTCAATTTTGGTTTACGTTTAACACTGGATTTTCTGGTCAAAGATTCTATGACGATTGGTTCCAGTCATTGTATAATGTCATATTTACATCCATGCCGGTTATAGTACTTGGACTTTTTGAGAAGGTACTGCATTCATTATAATATTTTACTTGAAACTTTTACTGCTCCAGAGCAATTACCATAAATTTGGGGTGTTGCTTCCATTGTCAAACATTATGTTTACTGTCTTGTTAATTTAACTGGTAGAAAAGTTGGTCCTGAATGTTTTAATGGTTTTTGTTTTCCAGGATGTTAGTGCATCCCTTTCGAAAAAGTACCCTGAACTATACCAGGAAGGAATAAAAAATGTCTTTTTCAAATGGAGAGTTGTAGCAATCTGGGCTTTCTTTTCTGTCTACCAATCTCTAATCCTTTATCACTTTGTGGCATCGCCGAGTGCTGGAGCTCAAAATTCATCAGGGCAAACATTTGGTATCTGGGATGTCAGCACAATAGCTTTCACTTGTGTTGTTGTAACTGTTAATTTGCGTCTTCTTATGATGTGCAATACAATTACAAGATTTCATTATATAACTGTTGGAGGCAGCATATTATCATGGTTCATATTTGTTTTTATATACTCGGGTATTATGACTCCACATGACCGACAGGTGATTGTTCTACCTTCTGTTTTATTGCTTAGTTAATTTTTGTTTTCTGATGGCAGATATCTCTTGAATTGTTCTGTGTGCTCATTGTCTCTCTCTCTCTCTCTCTCTCTCTCTCTAATATTTTTTTTTATATTCATTGCAGGAGAATGAATTTTGGGTCATTTTTATCTTGATGAGTACATTCTTTTTCTACTTTACACTTATTCTTGTACCTGTCGTGGCACTTCTTGGTGACTTCATTTACCAAGGGTAAGGTTTACGAACACATTTTGAAGCTCTATGCTGTAATATGTGAAATCTCATGTGTTTTTGGTGTAAAGTAAAATGTAGTGCAAGTATTTCATTATCTTATCCCACTGCACCCTAGACAGCTTTTGTTGGGATCAACCAGAAGCTCCCTATTGGTGAGCCCAACTATGGAAGTTAAGACACTTTTATCTAAACTGAGGATGGGTAAGATGTACCACTTAGACTGACTACTGAGTTGGAAAGGTTAGGTCAAGCTGGCCAATATTTTATGAACTGACTGGAATCGCAGCTCCAGTGATCCTAATAGTAATGTGGATAGTTTTCGTGCTTCAATTTGCTGATTTTGCACATGCAAGATTTTTGAAGGGAGGATATTTTTTGCTCAAAACCTGGCCATGGTTATTGCACAGCCAATTTGACACCAAATGCACTTATGCATGAGTGATCATAACAATTTGCTCTGTTTATAATCCTCTTGAGAATACGAAATGCTCCTTATTTTCAGGCTGTGCCCTGATATTCTCTTATTTGTTTTATGACTTTACATTGTGCCCGATGTATAAGTTTTACATGATTTTAACACTTTTTTTTTTTTTTGGGGGGGGAACTATGACTGCAGAGTTCAAAGATGGTTTTTCCCGTATGATTACCAGATAGTTCAGGAAATGCACAAAGATGATCCTGATGATAGTAGGAGGACAGACTTGCTGGAGGTGGGTAATAATCTACTTACACCTGAAGAGGCGAGGAGCTATGCAATAGCTCAACTCCCACGAGAGTTATCAAAACACACTGGATTTGCCTTCGATTCGCCTGGCTACGAGTCATTTTTTGCTTCACAGTTAGGTATATATGCCCCACAGAAAGCATGGGATGTAGCTCGGAGGGCCAGCATGAGGTCACGCCCCAGATTACCCAAAAAGAACGAAAAGTGAACTGATGCTAGTGTACAAAATTTTTTGATGGTCCGCTTTAGAGTACTTTGTAAACTTAGCTGTGCATATTTTATGTTGTCTCCTAATATTTATTTTTTTCTTTTCAATTTTGTACCACCACCACAAATCTGTTGCTTTTTTAAGGAAATTTTGTCATGGATGTACAGCTACTTAGAAAGAAAATACGACTAGAGATGGTTGTTTTTGATAGTGCAATATCGTTTGATTCCGACTTCAATTTGAATGTCAATTTTATTGGAGGGAGGAAATTTCAGCTTAATCACTTATATTTTCATTTGTGGCTTTATATAATATATTTCATGTTTTGAGTTGCCATTAATTTGGGACCCTACCCTAACCACCATGTCTTTTTCCCAAAAGATGCCGCTTCTTGATCGGTTCTTCCCCTTGTTTCTCTATTCTGTTATTATGACGTTACCATACATACACATTAATACTAAATATATAATTAATTTATACAATCATTTATTGTATGATATAATATTATTTATAACAT
Source organism: Boswellia sacra (assembly GCA_013180625.2). Taxonomy (NCBI): domain Eukaryota; kingdom Viridiplantae; phylum Streptophyta; class Magnoliopsida; order Sapindales; family Burseraceae; genus Boswellia; species Boswellia sacra. Next base: position 302,476 of record SNVD02009484.1, on the reverse strand, counting down.
AATTATTGAAATTCTTTTATTTATTGTGTATGTTTCATTCACCAAAATTTTATTGTATAAGGATGTATAATTGGGTTGCGCATGTATGGACCATGGCATTAGGAGTGCACTTCAAAGTATATTCTGATAAAGTGGTAAAATACAAAATAATACACCAAGTTAAGAGACATTTTCTAACTCGTTGTTACAAACGAAATGGATTCAACTGAAAAAAATATAATGTAGTGGACGGGGAGTGGGTCCAATATTGTTTGTTTATATATCAAAAAAAAAAGTTTAATTAAAAAACATTATATTCTTTCGTTGTAGACATCTGTACCTAGCACACTTATCTCGGAAATCGAAAATCACTCTCTCTTACACCTTAGTCCATTATTTTACATAACCTCTTAAAGTTGCAACCGCCGCTAATATCGTTGTCCCTCGTCTTTGGATCCCATGGATCAAAATTTAAGAGCGAACTCCAGCGAAGTGGCACAACCAACTAATCAACAATATAATAACAGAAATAACAACATAGACAAAAGCGAGGTAACCCCAATTTGCTCCTCCTTTTCCTTTGGCTTTGATCTCTTGCGTTTTTTCTTCTACTTGGTAACGCTGTTCAGATATTTGACCATCTTCTTCGAAGGAGCCAAAAAATTTTGTTAATTTCTGTGAGACAGATAGTTGGCTTTCATCTAATGACTCCTCATCCCCATCATAATCATCATCATTCTCATACACCAGATAAATCCCACATTTCTTCAGCTCAACCCCCTGCCTGAATGGAGGGTCTTGTTTTGTTACCTGTATCTTATAGCCATCTTTCAGCATAGAAACGAATGGATTAAACGCTGGATATCGGCACAAGTGAACCTGATCCTCGTTTGTCCTTGGTACCCCAAGCAAAGCCAATGTGGTGTTAAATAAAGTTTTTTCCGGAGTGATGATCTTTGCTTTAATGTCCACTATTTAAGGGAGTTCATTTCTCGAGTCATCTGGTATCTCATGGTTAACAGAGACGACAACGCCTATGATCACACCTTTGATCTCGCGGTTTTTGTGTTCTGAGTATCTAACTATGTCTGGAGAAAACCATTCTGGAATTTTGCTTCCAGGCATACTTAGATTGAGTAACTTCTTCAAATGAACCTGCAATAAAAATTGTCCAAAGTACACAACCTTCTTTAAAGGAAATTTGAATTGACATAGAAATTTTATTTGCACTTTTCATAAACCAGTATGTTAAAAACATAGAACAAGTATTACAGGGTGAGATTAGAGAACCTTGGAAAGTCTTGTCTTTGCCGCTGAAGAGCATGCACTGCAGCCACTCATGTACAACCATAACAAGGACTTCAAACATTCAAGGCCTGGGATATCCATCACTTTCTCGCAGTTTGTAAGATTCAGTAACTTTAAGCTCTCCAGGTTTGAAAGGTCATAGATACTTTCCAATGCAAAACAGTTAGCAACATCCACTTCTTCCAAACTCGAGGGAAGAGGAGGGAGAGACTTGAGTTCTTGGCAGTGAGGCAACCGAAGCTTTTTGAGGAAGGAGAGTCCCCTCAGGCTAGATGGAAGACTGCAAAAATTGTTGTTGCCCAGGTCTAAGAATTCTAAAGATGACAACTTCTCAAAATCATCAGGAATTTTACCACATATTCCCCAAGAACGGGCATCCAGATCTTCTAGCAAGGAGAGATTTGAGAAAGATGTTGGAAGTACTACATACTTGGGTTTCTCCACTGTACTTGAATTTGTAGCCCCAATCGGCCTGGAGTTTACAGGCATTCTAAAAGCCGGCCTTTTTCTCATTTTCAGTACCATTAAGCTTGAAAGCATGCCAAAGCTTTCTGGTAACTCTGTCATGGCAGTTTCCTCCATTAACAAATGGACCAAAGACTTCAATTTCCCTATTGAATCTGGGAGTTTCTGGAGCTTTTTACATTTGTTCAATCTTAGTAGAACAAGATTTTCCAACATCCCAATTGATTCGGGTAACTCTGTGATATCAGCATTGTACAAATTTATAGTAGTGAGACTCAACAGGCTTCCTACTGGTTCAGGTAAACTTTTAAGAGCTTTACAATCCCTCATCTCAAGCTTGTCAAGCATTTTCAAGCCACCAATCTGATTTGGCAGATCAATGATAGATGTCCCATCTAACTGAAGCTGAACAAGTGAAACTAATCCTTCAATTGAGTCAGGCAACTTGCTCAGAAATTGACAGTTGCTGAGTGAGAAAGCCTTCAAATATGATAATGAACCAATTGAAGCTGGCAGGTCTTTGACTTTGGTTCCATCGATTGAGAATTCTATCAAAGACTTGAGATTGCCAATAGCACTAGGGATTGCAGTTACTGATTTACACCATATTAAACTTAGTTTCTCAAGGTTTCCCAAAAATCCAACAGAATCTGGTAGTTCTTCTATAGCAGAATTATTAAGAGAGAATTCCTTAAGTGCATCCAGCTTTCCTATGCATTTAGGCAGTCGTTTCAAAAGTTGGCATCCATCTAGATTTAGTCTCTCAAGTTTTACAAGTCGGAATATGGACTCAGGCAGTTTTTCTATAGCAGTTTTGTCAACATGAAGTTCTTTTAAAGATCTCATACTGCCCAATTCCTCTGGTAATTCTTTTAATTGAGAGCAACCAGAGAGGATAAGCTTCTCGAGATGTTTCAGCCCTGAGACATCACTTGGGAATTCCACAAGGTTTGAGCAACCTCTGAGGTTCAAGTGAAGTAGTGTACTTATATTACCAACTGATTCATGAATTTTGGTCAGTCTAACGCAATGCTCAAGTACAATCTTTTCCAGGATTGGATGCCCTGATAAATCAGGAATAGAAGCTAGATTCCAGCATTCGCGCAGATTCAAGACCATCAAGTTCTTAGCCACCTGAAAAAACAACAAAATTTTCTTCTGTGATGTAGGAAACAATCATAATGAATTGATTCAAGAATAAGCAGAAGAAAACCCAAGCATTTTAGTGGCTTTTAGTGACTTGAATAAAGTAAAGCAAGCAAAATATGCAGCAGCCTGGTCAATCATGTCATTCCTGCAATCTTTGCCAAATCTATTATGAGTACTAGTGATTAGTGAAGCATACCTTGCTAGTATATGAACCCCACAAATGTTCAATCCCACTCTTTGAGAGATCAAGAACAGCAAGTTGTGAAGGACAGAAGTCAGAAGGAAGAGTTTTCACTGAACACCTTTTCCACTGCAGCCACTTCAAGTCAGCAGGAAGAAATTTAAACGTCCCTTCCAATATTGCATGATTGATTTGAAGCAGTCTTAGACTAACCATTGATTCAAAGGATTTAGTGCAGAGTACTGCCTCTCTCTCATTTTCTGGTCTATGGTAAAGATTTTTGTATGTTTCTTTCAAGAATGTAACCGGAGTGAGACTTAAGTTCCTCGCAGTTCTTTCTTTAAAATCTAGGATGATCCCCTGTACGCTTCTTGTTCCCTATAGTGAAATACATCGATACTACTTTAAGACAAGAAAACTGGAAAAGTAAACAACTAATCCCAATTCCAAATATAACTATAAACAATGATTAGTATTTGAGTATGACCAAATAAAATTTCACTAAAAGAATAAACCCTTCCTTTGAACAATGTGCATATTTGCATCATGCATGCACACTCATGAACTTCAGAACTTTTTGAAAATTAAGTAGCATTTCCCTTTGTTAAAAATCAGAATTTAACTAATTTTTGTTTGCACTGTTTTATACTTTATAAAAAAGAAAATTTTATACTACAACAACATAAATGAGTGGAAAGAAAATTTATGTATTCAGCTCAGGGAGAGTGGCAACTGGAGCAAGCTCGGGTACCACTACTATGGCTTATATGGAAGTATGCGTTACCATTTCTTGCCGGTTTAAACTGACATAATACTGTCTCTAGGAAAAGGATGGAGCTTGCCACGCCAACATAAGAGATTGGTGAAACTCTAATTCATTCTTGTTATAGCAATGATAAAAAACTCAACTGTAGTTATTCTTGTTATAGCAACGATAAAAAACTCAACTGTAGTTGTAAAAAAGGTAAATATATTGGGGACAGGTATTTTAGCTGCAAAAAACTTTTTGTAGTCCTTACACACTAAACTCTAATGAAAGGATGTATTTAAGTATGTTGAGAGACATTATGCTCTTATCCACTACCTTTCGCTGTTTTAACACAGACATGATTTCATCATGATCCCAAAGTCTACTACGCTGTCCAGCATCTGAAAGGTTCTCTTGTTGAACAATTTGTCTGCCCATATCTCTAAGTTGATCATGCATCCACAAAGTATCATCCTCAGTGATCTTTATGAGAGATTTTGCCGTGAGGACTGTGATTGCTATCTCACCTCTAAATCCACAACCCTTCAATATGTCAATTACATCCTCTCTCTTCATTCCCATCTTAACGAACAGACATGCAATGTCAAGAAATATACACTTGTCTTGCTCATCTAGCCCATCAAAGCTTATCTTTAATACTCCTTGAACATTATCAGGACGAATCTTTTTCAACTTTTCCAGAGCGTCCTCCCATTCTATGATCCTCCTCTTATCAAACAAGAAGGAACCAAATACTTCTAGCGCCAAAGGTAATCCTCCTGTAAGTGACACAATTTGCTTAGACAGATTCAGAAACATGTCCGCAGGTTTCTCTCTTCTAAGTGCATGGTAACTGAAAAGTTTTAGTGCCTGAGAGGAGTCCAACTTTTGGACCTCATATAGGTGGTTCACATAATTTTCAGGTAAAACACCTCTATCTCTTGTGGTAATAATAATTCGACTTCCTCCATAGAACCATTCTTTCTTTGCATATAGTGCAGTAAGTTGGCTTATATCATCAACATTATCTACAACAATGATAAATTTCCTTTGTTGAGATATAAAATCATCAAGGAGGCCAGAAATTTCTCTAATATTTTCAATGAAACTGTGATTCTCAAATTTTCCAACTAATTTGTTGTAAACAGCCTTGGCAAGGGTTGTCTTTCCAACCCCACCCATCCCATGAAGACCCAGAACCAGAACACTACTAGATTTTATGTCTAACAACCTCATAATTTCTTCCACACGAGAATCAACTCCAACTGTATAAGCAGCCACCCTTACTGGAGTATTACTCAATTCAGCCAAAACCCTTTTGACTAAAAGTTGAACCAGTTGCTCTTCATCACTGCCAATTAATAGATATGATGATCAATTTATCAGGTAAATGTCGAAGCTTTAGCTATATGAATATTTGGAAATGAAATGGTATCATAAGAACTTTGAACAAGACATGTTTCATTTCCCATTTACCCCACATGGATGACAAAAAAGAGCACATATTAGCAGGGTTCAATACGTGAAAACAGAAATGTAAATGAAGAGGATACAAAAGCATTTTTTGCAGTCTATCTCTTTGTTAATTTTGCTGTCAAACTTTAAGAGTATTTTGCACCATCGTGAAGTCTCTCAGCCTAAAAAATGGATTCCAACAGCTAAGTGAATGATAAAATACATAATTTGGACGTATTAATGAAGAATTATTTGGACCAGTCTAACCCATAGACAGGACATCAGAAGTCGACAACCAGTAAGACAATAAAATATAGAGAGAACTTTTTCCATTTCCCGGTTCACGTAGTTGATTATAAAACCTAACCTAGTTGGTGAATTCCATGAGGTTTCTTCCTGATTTAAAATTCTACTAATTGTGAAAGTCAACAAGTAGAAAATGAAATACATTAACCAAAGGGTTCCTTTCCATTATAATAAAAAAAACCAACTGTCAATTGAATAACAGAATTGTCTGCTTCCCCATTTTAATTAACCAGCAAACGGAGAAGCAAACGTAGTTAGACGAAGAAAAACGTCTAAAATAGGCACATGCAGGCTGGGCTGACGCCTCTGCTGTGCGGCAGATGAGTACGCACTAATTAATCCGTATCTATGGTGAGGGCGATCGGAGAATGTATTGCAAAGTAGATCCGAGAAATCGTCCAAATAAACATAGGGCATAGTGAGGAGGAAGGTCAGAGAGACCTGAACAAATAGACATGCGAAAAAATCGAGATCTGAAGGATCAACTCGGACTGCTTGAGGTCAGATGGAGGAGACCGACCAGAGTTTAGTGCGTTAACAACGGGACCTGAAATAAGTAGACACTGCTGCGTAAGCAGTAGAACAACACTCTAGGCTGCCAAGGCGAGGCAGAGGTCGGTTTGGTCATCCGTTCCCAATGCGTTCATGCGCGGGAAGGGCCCCCTAAATACATGACACAATACGCGACCGACTAATCATCGGTATCCCAAAAGCACTATCGGGAAGGTTTGGAATTCTAATGCGTGTGCCGAGAGTAGAGCGGTAAAGTACAGGAAAACTACGAGAGTCGAAGGGAAACGAGGCGGTGTCCACCTAACCAATGGACCATGCCTCCAATCACTCGGAAGTTAAGGCATAACCACATGACGTCGATCGGGCGTTATTTCTAGCTATCCACAGTTAGGTATAGCCAATCATGTCAAGGGACAGAGTCGCCGTGGAATAGGCAGCCCTGTGGGAACCAAGAACCACCATTTATTCCGATCTGAAAGTATGATTACCTCTGTTAATGGGCTGAAGGGGGAGGAAGCGAGTTCACCTCAAGAATGAACAATTTTCATAAAGGAGGGTTGTATCAGAATATTTTACGTCTTCAATCCCTAATCTGGCAAGTCTTTTCCAACGGTGTGTACTTCTTTTCATAGTCAATCAGAGTTTTGCTAATGAAGTACATAGCATACTGATGAATCAACCGTGGAGATCCTAGAACTAATAAGCAAATCCAGATTGGTGTATTCAGGGAAAAGATCGATCCTAGCATTGACTCAGCCGTGGCGAGCAAAAGGTCTACCTAAATTCTTACGAGCAAGAGGAACTATCTCTTCTTTACGTGTCAACCAAAGCTTTGATCGCTGTGCTTCCCCCTTGTTGTTAGCCTAATAATTACAACAACTTAAAATAAAAAATATATATATAAATTACCTGTTAATGTTATAAACCCACCCAGAAATCCCGCCAACTTTCCCCATAGCCTTCCTCCATTTCAAGACCATTTCTTCACCAAACCTCTCTTCATGCCTCTCAAAATCTTTTCTAAAAGGTCCTTGCTGTCGCCTGACATGAGAAGGATCAACTTGGTAGAACAAAGGGAGGATCAGTCTATTTAACTCGCATATTTTAGACAGTTCTTCAAGGCACCACCTAGAAGAGCCATAGTTTGGCGAGAGGATGATAATGGAAGCAGCCGAGTCATAGATGGCGTCAATCAAACTCGGGGCTATCTCTTCCCCTCTGTTCAACCCGTCGTCGTCTCTGAAGACTCTGACTCCTTGACCCTCAAGTGCGTTGCACAAACTCTGCGTGATGGTGTGGCGCGTGTCTTCACCTCTGAAACTCAAAAACACGTCCCAACGGAGCCTGAAAGATGCGGGAGAGTATGAAGCAGCTTCAGTTGCCATTTGGATCAAGGCTCAGATCGTCAGAAGAGTGAAGGGTGGAAGTGGAAGTGGTTATCATTAAAAAAGAAAGCTTGCTTAGTATACACTTTTTGCATCTATAAGAGTCTTGTCCAAGTCCGTGTCCTCAACAGAAATGAAAGAGACTAAAAGCTATACCTGTATTAGTGCGTAAGAGTAATGCTCGGTCTATAATTGAAATATAGTATAAAGTCACACTCGATGCAGCGGTCTGTGAGATAAAAATTCACGTTCTTTTTTTATGGGAAGGAAAAAAAAAAAAATTACACCCTCGCCTTCGATAAGATTTTATCACCTAGTTACTGATTATATATTTTAAATTATAAATTTAATATTACTATACTATTCTTTTCTGACCATTTAACATTCAAACCTTTTCACTTTTCCGTTCTCTTCCCCTAAACAAAGGTTTCCTCGTATCCTTTTTATTTTGTTTACTAGGTTCTTTGAATGAAGCTCAAGTTATTCTATTTCTAATTTCTAATTACAACGTAAGGATTAATAGTGTTTTTGAAGATAGATCAATGTGAAATGGAACTGAAACAAATTATTATCAATTCAAGGAGTAGCAGCAAGATTAGAAGTAGATTGGGTTAATTTCGTTACCCATCCTGTCATTTTGGTTTAATATCATAGAAAAAGTAAATGAAGAACGAATTTCATTAAATCATTTTCATCTCTCCTTAAAAAAGTAATTTGACAAAATCTATTGATAAGAATATTTTTTAATCATTTTGAAAACACATTGAACGAAAACATCTAATTTTTTAAACTTTGTTTTGGTTTAATATTAAGAGAAAATGACTCCAATATATGATTGGAGTGCATATGAATAGGAGAACAATAATTTGATTGGTCTACAAGGTGGCAATAAATTTGGCTAGTTTCATTGATACTGACTGTTGGTTTTCAGCCAATGATTCTTCATTATCGTCATCGTCAGCATCATCATCATGTTCAAAAACCAGATGAATCCCGTATTTTTTCAATTTTATTCCATTGAAGCGGGGTGGCTCGCGTGTTACTATCTGTATCTTGTCAGCTTCTTTGAGCAGGAGAACCAAAGAGCTGTAGTCCACATATCGACACAAGTGGAGTTGATCATCATCTGTGTCAGGAACTCCCGTTAAGTTTAGTGTGGTACTTAGTATTGCAACATCACCTCTTATGATCTCTGCTTGAATGTCCATAATTGTTGGTATCTTATCTCTCAAATCATCCTGTTTACTTTGGTCCAGGGATACAACAACGCCTATGATCATGCCTTTGATTACACGGTTTTTGCGGCTTGCAAAACTGGGGATCTCTTGAACAAACCAGTCTGGAATTTTGCTTCCTGGGACACTCAAATTGCGCAAATACTTTAAAGCAACCTGCATTGTGATCAGGTGGACGGATGTCACTTATTGTACAATTTGTGCGTGCAGTAAGTCTTCAGAGTTTCATAGATGTGTATTGTGCTTGAGTGCAAGTGTGCCCATGGAAAGAGAGAGAGAGAGAGAGAGAGAGAGAGAGAGCGAGAGAGAGAACCTTGGAAAGCCTTGCCTTCACTGCCGGTAAGCATTCATTGCAACCACCCATGAACAACCTTCTCAAGGACTTCAAGCATTGAAGTCCCGGGATATCCAATATCTTGGTGCAATTCGTGAGATTTAAGTCCTGTAAACCGTCCAAACTCGTTAGATCGGATATACTTTCCAATGAACTGCAGTTTGCCAAATTCAAGTTAACCAAACTTGAGGGAAGTAAAGGAAGAGACTTAAGCTCTTTGCAGTGGGCCAAAACAAGTTCTTTGAGAAATGACAAGCCTCTCAGACTCTTTGGGAGGTGGCGAAAATTGTTGTGACCAAGATTCAATTCCTTCAATGATGATAACTTCTCAAAGTCATCAGGAATACCAGATAACTTCCAAGCAAGAGCATCCAACTCTTTTAGCAAAGAAAGATTTGTGAAAGAAGTTGGAAGAACAATATGCTTAGGGCTCTCTGGAGTAACTGAGTTACTCATCTGCGAGCTTTCTCCAGTGTCTCGAGGCTGCCCAGCATTCAGCTCTTTTCTCATTTTCAATCTTGTTAAGCTGGTGAGCATACCAAATTCTTCAGGTAAATTTGTGATAGAAGTTTCTGCCATATAAAAGTAGCGGAGGCTTTTTAAATTACCAATTGAACTTGGTAATCCTTGGAGCTTTTTACACTTATTCAGTTTCAGCCTATTGAGTCTTTCCAACATCCCTATTGACTCTGGCAACGCTGTTATCATGGTATTATCTAAATCTAAAGTAGTGATGCTCAACATTTTACCAATTGATTCTGGTATAGATTTGAGCTGTTCACAATTTGCCATCTCAAGCTTCTCAAGCAAGTTCAAGGAACCAAGCTGATATGGAACTTCTGTTATTGGTGTTCTCTCGAACCGTAACTCAACCAAGGATACTAGACCTTCAATAGAATCAGGCAGTTTGCTTAGATGTTGACAATTACTAACTGACAGGTCCTTCAGATGGGACAATAGACCAATAGAAGCTGGTAGTTCTTTGATTGGACTAAAATCAAGAAAAAGTTGTACTAATGATTTGAGCTTGCCAATGGAATCAGGAATTGCAGTAAGTGATCTACATCTCATGAGATTCAGATTTTCAAGGCCTGCCAATGATCCTATTGAATCGGGTAGTTCTTCCACTCCTGAACTATCCAAAGAAAGCTCTTTGAGTGATTTCAATTTCCCTATGCAATCAGGAAGTCGTTTCAATGACCGGCAATCTTTGAGACTGATCCTCTCAAGTTTCTTGAGGCGGAATATGGACTCCGGTAGTTCAATTATTGCCGTCCAGTCAATGAGAAGCTCCCTCAAAGATATCATACAACTCATATCCTCTGGTAGCTCTTTCAGTTTTGAGCAACCAGAGAGGATAAGGCTCTCAAGATGTTTTAATCCAGAGACATCACTTGGAAATTGAACAAGGTTTGAACAGTTTCTCAGGTTCAAATAACGTAGTTTATTCAAGTCACCAATGGAATTTGGAATCTTAACCAGGGCAACGCAATTCTCAAGATTCAGTTTTTCCAAGACAGAGTGAACAGAAAAATCCAGGAGCTTCGTCAGATAAGGGCAGTTGTGGAGATCCATAACTAACAACTTCTCAGCTATCTGTTAATTGTCAAATCAAAATTTTCTATTACTGAATGGGGGACGCAGATTAAAATAAAAGATAATTGGGTACAAAGCAAAGTGATGCATGCAAAGTGAGCCAGACAGTGTTTCTGGCCAGTGAGCACTCATATTTGATTATTCTTCTTTTAGGCCCTTTTTACCTAATAGTACCAAATCAATTTTTATACCTTCATATATGCAAATAACACAACGAAGTGAGACCACGTAAGTTATGACTTATTGGTTTGATTCAAGCATTAAGAATGGATGATTGTCCTTGAAAACAATGCAAGTCTGACTTTTTCTATCCCCTTAAGATTTAATGGCATTTATACAGTTATTTGGACTTTGTGCTGAAGGATATACAAAGGCAAATATTTTCTCATTAGATATGCATGTGGAGTGCTAGAAAACAGGTAAATAAACAGGGAAGTTTTAAGGCTAATATATTTTGGTAGATTTGGCCAGGATTAAGCAATGTGTATTCAATAGTATAATTCCGAGTAAAACCTATTAAAATTCAAGGTAGAATCCATACCAAAACCATAAGGAGGCCTCTGTAAAAACCAAATTAAATTGGATCTGATAACAGATAGCTTAGAGTTATAATTTTCCATAATCTTAATGCACGAGGAGGCGTGGGTAATATTTCTTACATGCGACGTTCCATAAATAATCACTAATAAGAGAAAAGATTCTAATGAAAATAACCAAATATAAATGCTACATGTTTCAAAATATTTATCTAAAGTGATGTCTCCAACATAGTATTTTATATTACTTTCGCGTTTATTATACAATCTCATCATATATGTATTACTTTCATCTAAAAATGTGTCACTTAAGATGAAACCTTTGGTATGATATATAAGATCTCTAACACTGTTCCTAACCAAATCCCATTGAACTATAACAAATGACAATAAGCTAGTTTTAATTTTTTTTTTTCCTTATACTTTTTTTTCCAAACTTATCAAATTAAAGCTACCATGACAAGTCGATAATCATACCATGGGAGAGATTTTATCCCAATATTATAAGAGATTTTACTAGTTTGGGTTAATTTTTTATTTTTTTAGTAATCAATGAAACTTTCATTAGAAAATAAAAGAGTGAGTACGAAAGTGAACAAGTTGTGCACTTAAGATCCAATTAATAGATCATAAAAAAGTCAAAACAGTTAACAAAAACTAGCATTCCACACAATTAATCCAACTCTCACTGACCAGTCAGATATGATAGAGTTATTTTGGATACTGAAAATTACCTTGTTTCCATTGTACCAATTCCGCCATCTCGACTCTTGCACCTCTGTGATTTCGCTATCTGAGAGGTCAAGGACAGCAACATGCTGGGTGAAAAACTCAAGAGGAACAGTTTTCAGAGAACATCCCTTCCATTGCAGCCACTTCAATTCAGCAGGCATACATCTGAAACTTCCAATTAATTTCACATAATTGATTTGAAGAAGCCTTAAGGCAGCCATGGGTTTAAATGAACTAGTGCGCAACACCAAGTCTTTCCCGTTACTTTCTGCAAGGTTAAAATAATTTTTGTTTGCTTCCTTCAAGCATGCAAACGCAGATGTAAAACTAGCCCTTGTTTTGAAGTTCTTCCAGTGCCATTGCTGAGAGCTTTGCTCCCTCTTTTTAGTGTCCAAAGCAATGCCTTGAATATTTCTTGTTCCCTGAAGACAATAAAAGATATAAAATATATAAAATATAAAATAAAAAATAAAGTTTAGAACTGAAGTCAAGCCATTTAAACTAAATGGATGACGCCAGAAAAACCTCATGTAGTCTATTACAAAATAATGCTCTTAACACCTAACACCTTCTGAGACTTCAATATGAAAAAGATAATATCCCAGCAATAGAAAAGCTAGTAACTTCCAAATTCAATTAAAGAAAAGTACTCTGTTCCATCACCTTGGCAGAGCAAAGCTAAATTTTCAAATTTTATGAAAAAACAGGAGCTAGGACACTATGTCAGGTGATTGACTACACAAGTTTTTGTAATATACTTTATAAATTTTTTTGACTATTTTTAGAAAGTTTTGAAAAAATAGTACCTCAAATTGGATGAGATCACCTTGAGTTGAATTAAATTTATCTTTTTCAAAGACCACAATTTTAAGCGGATCGCCCCTCATGAAAATATATCAAAAAAATTTAAGTACCCAGAAGAAAATATAAGAATCATGTGGCAGAGATAAACAAATCCAACCTACAACTAAGAGATATACCGTTTCATTTTTCAGAACATTGATGATATCATCATCATTCCAAAGTCTACTTCGCTGGCCAGGGTCTGCAAGATTTTCCTGCTGAACAAGTTGTCTTCCCATGTCCCTAAGTTGATCATGCATCCACAAAATATTGTCTCCCACAACTTTAACCAGAGACTTTGCAGTAAGGACTGTCATCACTATCTCGGCTCTGAAACCACACCCCTTCAGTATGTCAATTGCATAGTCTCTCTTTATCCACATTTTGACAAAGAAACATGCTATGTCAAGGAATACACACTTTTCTTCTTCATCTAGGCCATTAAAACTTATCAGCAACACATCTTGCAGATTACCTGGACGAATTTGTTTCAACTTTTGCAATGCTGCCTCCCAATCTACTTTCCTCCTTTTATCATACAAAAAAGAACCAAATACTTCTAAAGCCAAAGGCAATCCTCCTGCAAGAGACACCATTTCTTTAGAAATGTCAACAAAATCTTTGGCTGGTTTATCTCTTCCAAACGCATGATAACTGAATAATTGCAGCGACTCAGCAGCTTTTAATTCTTTCACTTCATAAAATGTATTTACAATGTTTCCAACTAAAATTTCTTTGTCCCTTGTAGTAATGATGATTCGGCTTCCTTCACAAAATGAGTTTCTTTTACTAGGCAATGCCTCAAGTTGCTTTACATCATCAACATCATCTAGAAAGACCAAAACTGGGTTTTCTTGGACTAGCTTTTTGATCTTTAACATATTTCTGCTAACCTCATCCACTTTTCCCGCTGCATTTGAAGAAAAGTCATCAATTAATTTCTTCAGCACTAAACCGCTATGTTGACTCCAAGTTTCCCTGACATTTGGAACAAAGCTACGGTGTTTGAAATGGATTACAAGCTTATTATACAGAGCCTTGGCAATAGTGGTTTTTCCAATTCCACCCATACCATGTAATCCTAATACTCTTACACCATTGGCTTTCACATCTATCATGCTCATCAATTCTTGTAGGCGAGAATCCAGTCCAACAGGATATTTAGCCACACCTAATGGAGTATTACTCAATTTAGATAAAACCACCTTTACTAAAGATTGAATTAGCTCTTGCTCGTCCCTGACAACAATAAATTAATAGTGATCAGAAGAAGGAAAAAAAAAAAAAAAAACAGAATAGGTCAAAAATTTGTAGCAGAGATTGGTTAGTGCATTAATCTTCAGTAAGCAACTCTCTTATTAAACAATAAGTTTTCATTTGTTTATTTACGAAGCAAACAAATGCATAAAACAATAAACAACGATGGTGATAGTGGAAATAAATATAATTAATTGAGGGACTAAAATAATACTATGAGGATTCAGGAATGCTCTGTGGATTAAACAAATCCACAAATTGTTATAGATAAAAACAAATGAGAAAATAGTCAACTTTGAAAAAGTCTACTAAAGAAACTTATTTAATCGATGCAATAAACTATACTGAATGCAAAATAATAATAATAATAATAATAAACCATATGATTTACAAAGGGAAAGGATCAATCCACTACACAAATTATAAGTCATTGGATTAATAAAATTTCCATAATTGAGATCGATTCTAATGTACATAATTAACACTTTTTTTACAATAACAAATATCAAATTTAATCTTGACCGTTAATTTATGAATTTGTATAAATTAAAGCGTAATAAAAGTTTAAAATAAAATGATTATCTTCAATCGAAACACTTTACTTACCCTTGATCCTAAACAACCAACAAAGAGAAATGAAAGAACAAAAATTGTTAAAATTTGAAGAAATAAATAAAATTACCAAATCCTAGAATCCCAGCCAGAGATTTCACCAGCCTTTTCCATAGCTTTCCTCCACCGTCCAACCCTCACTTCACCAAACCTTCCCTCCAGCTTCACAAAATCCTCCTTAAACGGGCCCACCTGCCTCCTCACATCCGAAGGGTCAACCTGGTAAAACACGGGGAGCAGAAGCTTTCTGCACTCCACTATTCTTGCAAGCTCCTCCAGACACCACCTGGAAGAAGCATATCTCCTTGAAATGACAGCTATAGCAGCTGCAGTGTCCTCGATTGCCTCCACCAGGCTGGGCGCGATCTCCTCACCTCTCCGCAGCTCCTCGTCGTCGCGGAATGTACGTATTCCGTTGCGCGTAAGCTCTCTGTAAAGGCTTTCCGTGAAGGTGTGGCGCGTGTCTTCGCCTCTGAAACTTAAGAACACGTCCCAACGGTAACGGAATGAAGGTGTTGAAGAGAACTCATCGTCGTCGTCCATCAGGCCAAGTCCTCCGAGTTCGATGTATTGTTGAGATTCTAGCTTGCGTGCTGGTGCTTACTGATAAAGGTAAAGCATTTATACATGATTGCTGCTGCATGCTCGTAGCTGTACTTGTAAGAATGAAGGACATGGCTAATTACATCCTTAGCCTTCATTTTTTTTTTTATTAAAATTTGAAGTATCCCTAACTTACTTTAGTAGCTTTAAATAGGGTGTCAATTTTTGACACTGAGACGCGGATACGTATCCTTACACAGAATATAAATAAGTCAGAATTATATTGAAAATATTCAACATAAAAATCTATTATCAAATTTTTAAACTCATTTACGAATATAAATAAGTATATACTTATAATATATATATTATAAAATTAAAAATTTTATATTATAAAATAAATTAATTTATATATTTATAAATTAGGATGATTTTAATTATTTTTTATATTTTAAAAAATAATTTTAATTAATATAAAAATATAGAATATAATATATTATATATAAATAAATTAAATAATTAAATAAATTATGTAAATTAAATATGACACGATCATAATACGTAGATAACACATTTTTTAATCTTACTATACCTACCAGCTTACTTTAAAACTACAATTGGTTGTACCTTGAACGCGGACCTGGAAGATGCTGAAGTGCACGAAGCGACCTCGCTTGCTATTGCTATCGGGTTTCTCAGCAATTGCGTGACGTCTGAAGAAGAACGAAGAACAAATCCTTGTGGAAGTTCTTATGTATCCACCAAAGAGGTCAATTACAACACAAGTTAATTAGCATTAGTTAAGTTTTCAATAACGCAAATAAATGTGTTAATAAACAATAGAGGTAGTGCAGTAGTTGAAATTAATTAATATAATTAAGAGGGGTCTAAAGACTGATTGCTCATGCCAAGTAGCTAAACCACCTTAGGTTAACAAATCCGCAAATTGATATAAATAAATAAACATAAATATGAAAATAGTCTACTTTGTGCTAGTAAACTAAAGAAACTCGGGCAAATTTATGTAATTAAGAAACACTGATGACAGAATAGTCAAATTTGTACAAGTAAGCGAAAGAAACTTCCTATGACGATCGCTGCAACAAATCACATGCTGAGAAACGCAAATCGAAAACCTTATCATGTGTAAGCAGGATCGATTTGCCCAATGAAAGTTAAGCATAAATTAAAAGATTCTCTTCTATCCGAAAGTCTTCGTGAGTCTTTTAATATACTCACTTATGCTGCATTGTATGCAATGCACTTAAACCAGAGAGCCAATAAGCAAGATAAATCAGGAACTACTAAAAATTTATCGTTTCAAGAAAATTATTAACAAATACTAAATCCCAGCCAGAGTTTCCGCCAGGTTTTTTCATAGAACTCGTCCGTTGTCCAACGTTTTCTTCACCAAACCTCTTATAGAGCAAGACAATTTACTCCTTAAATGAGCTAGGAGCATGAGTGTATTTGGTTGTGTTTTTTAAGTTTTTATTTTTAAAATTTTAAGATAATATGTGATTAATTTTAATTTTTTTAAATTTTAAAAATAATATATAATTTATATTGATTGAAATCCTTTAAAAATATGTACTTTTATAAAATTGTTTTTTGAAAACCCTAACAAAAACACTAACATCCTGTACTCTACTACGCTGCCAGGGCGTGGGGGTGGGCTGGGCTACGGCCAGCCCAGAATTTTGGAAAAATCATTGTAGTATGAGTTGAATAAATTCTTACACGAGCACTCCTAGTTATCGTCTATGTGAATCCAATGGTTTTGTAAACTTAATCTAATTTACATGCACCTATACCACCATACCCCCTTGGAATTTGGATACTCTACCGTATATATTTTTTTTTAAGTTTTGTGTTTAATTTATGAAAAAATATAGGAAAAACTTGATAAATCTCTCAAACACATCATAATTTAGATATCTTTTAAACTTTAGGTTCGTTCTTACTCATAAATTATATGATAACTTATTATTTAAATTTATTATAATATGAGTTTAGTTTTTTCCAATATAAAATTTATATATTAAAAGTTAAGTTATAGTATAAAATTTTTTAAGTCAAAAAATCTCCTCATACATTAAGATTTACCAAATTCTTTTGAAAATTTTCAACCCACCCGAAAAAAGTTTTTTTGGTTACACCCTTAAATCAATGGCAGACCTAAAACGGACCTGGGTGGGCCTGCCCCCCTCCCAAACATTGTATTTTTTTTAATCCTATTCTTTCAATTTGCCACTATCATAGCCCTATTTAATTAGAAAACATGTCAATTTCAACAAATACCTTCGAGTTTTGACTCATTTGAATCGGAGAATGGCAACGTTTATTTCATCATTACACCCTGAAGTTGTTCATTTTTCATATTTTTAAGGGATGAAAATTATGATTTTTATACAAATTCAGGAGTGTGATTGATTAAAAATGTATAGTCATTCTTCGATTAAAACTAAACCAAAACTTGAGAGTACTTATTGTTATTGTCCCATTAGAAACCTAATTTCCTTTGTTTCATCTTTTTTTAATTATTAACTTGTGAAACTTTCAAAGACTTCCTCCTTTCAATCTCGTATCACATGTAGGTCCCTCCTTTTTTTTTTTAAATTTACAATTTACAATCATATAAGTTTTTCATATAATTTAGTTTATTATTTCATTTCCTACATTGTAGTTTAAATTCCTTTGCTCATTTTATTTAATATAGTCTAAATTATATCTTCTTCTCTATTTTTCTATTTCATAGTTTGTAATTGATCAATTGGTTTCTTTCTAAAAGAAAAAAAAATTAAAAAAATTCTTGGTGAACGATAATATATAACTCAGTCTTTTGTAAATTATAAACATTTAGTGATATATTATATTTGTACCATATAAGAAGCAAAGTTTACTATATTACTTTTGCTTAGGTGTACTCTTTTTTTATATTTTAATGAAGGGAAATTTTTAGTTTTGGCCCCCAAATGGGTCCCGTTTTAATTTTAGCCTCCCTCCTTAATATTTTTAGCACAATAGCCACCCCTTATACAATCTAGCCTCATTGGGCTATAATGCCCCTATTGCAATAACTTTCTTTAACTAGCACTAATCACCACCATTACTCTCTCTCTCTCTCTAACTCTTCCAAAATTTAAGCTAACTCATAAACAAAAAAGCACATACAACAATCTAAACACTCCATTCTATAATTTAAACATCCCAAAAAAGGCAAAAATGGGACTCTAAAGATTTGGAAAGAGGCATAAAGGTAATCTTCCTCTCTAACTAAGCTCTAGATCATTTCTTAAACTTTTTAGCATGACTTGAACTATGAAATTCATCTCACATGTGTAGAAATAGACGAATAATGGTTGGAACATAGTTATATAGGTAGTTTTAGCAATTTGGTGTGTGAAAATCATTTTTTTTTCCTCCGGTTGTGGAATCTAGGTCTAGAAAACGTTGAATTTGACAATTCGACATTAATTTGATAGGCAAATAATTCGACTGTCAAAATGTTGGACCATCATCAAATTGTTGTCAAACTGTCAAAGTGTCATCGAATTGTTGGTTTTTTGTCGAATAGCCCTCGAACTTGGTGGTCAAACTATCAAAGCTTCATCAAAATAATTAGACAATTTGACAATATACCTATCGAAATGTCGAATTATTTGGCAGTTTAGCCGATTTTGACATATTTTGAAGATTTTTTTTTTTGGTTTTCAATGTATTTTCATAATTTTAGGACACATTTGACTTAAAAAATGGATGGTATCGGATTTGCTCTATTCTTTAGTGGGAATTGGGAGGTGTTAGATAAAGGGGATTATGTTTACATGGGCGGAGAGGGTTTGTCATTTGAGATTTCAATAGAGACGTCTTATGAACAATTTATTCAATTGATATGTCAAGAACTTGGGTTAGATGGCTGTAAAACAAAGTTTACATTGAGTGCCCAATATAATATTATGAGGTATGTTAGGCCTATCTCCATAAGAAACGTGGGTAACCATAGATTTTTTATAAGAGACGGTTTGAAACATTTGAACGAATACACACCGCTATATGTTGAGGATGAGCAATGTGTCAAACGAACAACTAGACCAACAAGTGTCGATCCTACACAGCACGTTGAAACTTCAAAAAAGGAGGCATTTGAGCCACCCCAATAGTGTACTTACCATAATCCGCCCTCCATAAATGTTGGTGGTGATGATAACGACAACATTGGAGGTGATGGCAGTATTGGATGGGTGGTTCTTTCGGAAGGGGTGATGTTAATGTTAGATGGGGTGGTTCTTTCAGAGGTGATCTTGCTCATGGCTTCGATAGCCTCAAAGAAGAATTTGAAGAGGTATCAAGAGTAAGGAACAATTACAAGGGAGAAAATGTTGAAGATGCGGTAAATGAGGGACCACATGTCGAAAGTCAAGGTGTAAGTGATGGTGATGACAACGATGAGGCGGGATTGCATTTGTTGAATTCATTTCCAACTCTCTTGGGTTAGACAGATGTCGGTGCATCTACATATTTGAAAGAAGACATTCCTATTCAAGATAACCATGTGAGATATGATCCGATCCTACAAAGAGTAGCGGATGTCTTTTGGTTCATGCCCTCATTACCACCATCCACATTAGCGGTTCTGCATGACATGCATAAAATTGACAATGGCAAAATACTGGTTCGGCAAATATTTGGAAACAAAACTGAACTTCGTCATAAGTTGGGGAACCTATCATTGCAACATAACTTCAAATTCAAGGTGACAAGGTCATTAAAATCACGGTTCAAAGTTGATTGTCGAGAGGAATATTGTAAATGGCATTTGAGAGCAACAAAGGTTAATGACACTGATTTCTTTCAAGTGAAGTGGTTCAACAACAAACACACATATGATGGTGCTGGGCTATACCTTGACCATAGGCAAGGAAGTGGCGATCTCATTAGAAAACACATTAAAGAAAAGTTCATTAATGCTGTAAGAATATATCACCCAAGAAAAATTATTGAGAATGTTCAAAAAGACCTGCATATAATAATAAGTTACCAAAAGGCTTGGAGGGCCAAAAAAGCAGCTCAAAATCAACTTCATAGAACCGTAGAAGAGGCATATGCTCTTTTACCTTCATACTCCTATATTGTAAAGGAAAAAAATCCTGGAGCAGTGACTGCACTTGAACTTGATCCCGAAAACCACTTCAAGTACCATTTCATGGCATTGGGGGTATCGATTACTGGTTTCCTGACTTCGATCAAACTTGTTATGGCTATTGATGACACTTTCTTAACTAGAAAATATTGAGGTATAATGTTCTCAGCACAGTGTTTGGACGGCGACAATAAGATTTTCCCCTTACCTATCGAATTTGGGCATTCAGAAAATGATGAGTCATAGGGTTGGTTCATGTCGAGGTTGTATATGTTAGATATGTGCCCTAAGAGTGATATATATTTTCTGTAAATTTGAAAAAACATCATTAAGAAATGAAGTTACTATTATTTATTTTATCTTACTATGATTGTATCATTGACTAAAGGTTTTAGAGCTTATCTATTGATAAAATTCTATATATGAGATATATATGAGACATAGAATTTTATCATAGCTTAAAACTAGTTCACGACTTATTAAAAAAAGCTATGCACTTTGTTTGGATAAGGTTGTCGTGTGGATTGTCTTCAATGGAAAAATGGTGAGTCTCTAACCATTTGAAGTGGAGACTTTAGGATAAAGACCCTTGTGCATTATGAATATATTGAATATGACCACGTGGAATTATATCATTTGGTAAAAATATTGTGACCAGATATAAATTACCACAATTAGGTAATAAAAGCATTCCTACCTTAATCTTGAGTAAGTAGTGTGCCTCTAGTATGGAGACTAAAGTCTTTGACTCGAAAACAAAGTGAGATCTAAATAAAGGTCAATACTTTGGCTAGTTTGAATTGTAAGATTTATATATTAGTAGACAATATACCATAGATATGGAATTAATAACTCCTAAGAGGTCTTTTAGTATGGGGTTTAGTTTTATGAGGATGGGGTTCACGTTCTTGAAAAAGTGAAATATGAGAATCTAATCCCTAGAAAAGAAACATTATTGCGTTTGGTTACCCACAAGAACCTTATTCTTGATCCTTTTTAGGATCAGATTATTGTGTTTAGTTATACAGAGGAATGTGATAATTTTGCTCGATAGGTGAGTAATATTATATAATGAAATTTTTTTTTCCAATATGTCAAAAATATTTATGTTATTTTTCATGTTCTAGTATACAATAAAAAATATTCAAAATATATGAAATTAATAATTTTGAAGATTTTTAAATTTATTTTTTATATATATAATATTATCTCAATAGAAGACAACATATCACATGGTGAAACCCAAATATTTATTATATGTATTATCCTAATAAATGTATATATAAATTTATTAGCCAAAAAATAAATTTATTTATGAAGTTATTTATATATATAATATAATTTAAATATAAAAATAAAAATACATTTATTAATATTAATATTAATATTAATTTAGTTTACATATAAATTTAGTTTTTTATATATTATATATTTATTTATATTTATTTATTTATAAGTAAATTAAATTTATATAATTTAATATAATTTAATTTTTTATATATTATATTTTTTGTACATTTTTAATTTAAATTTATTTATAAATAAATATATTTATTTACATATTTATTAATTTATATATTATATATATATATAAATATATTTATCTTATTCATTTATATTATATTGTATTATTTAATAATTTAATAAATAATATTTTTATTTATATATTTATATAAAATTATATAAGTTTATTTATTATATGTATATAAGTTTGTACAAATTTATATATATAATTTAGTAGTCTTCAAATTTATTATAAACTATATTAAATAAATAAATTTATATGATAAGGGTGGGTTTATGATTCCTATGAATATGAAACTCAAATGCTAAAAGGGTTTTACAATACCCTAATAGAAAGCCATTTGACACCTATGGGAAAGCTCAATTCCAGGGCTTAAAAAGCTAAATAAGCCAACCAAACAAATGTTAGGGTTCAAATTCTCATTTTCATGCTCAAAAACCCCCATACCGAACGGCTCCTAAGGGATTACAGAATACTGCCTTGATAGTTTTACAAGGTTTTAAGTGATAGAATATTGGCCGAGTGTTTAATGAAAAATTATGCATTAAATTAAAATTTATTTGAATAAATTTTAAATCACTTAAATGGTATAAAACTGATATTAAGGGATCAAAATATAATTGGAGGGTAAAAGGATAATTTATACCTAGCTCCAAGTATTGGTATTTCATGAAGGGTATTTATGCAAACTACTGCTCAATGGATAGGACTTAAACGAAATAATTTAATCAGATTAAATTATTAAGCTTTCTATAAAGAATATTTAATTCAAGAGTTTAGCTTTGAACTTATAGTGGAATGGACCAAAGTTAATAAGTGAGACCCATGCAATTATGAGATAACAGCATATTAGGTTAAACTTATCATGTTGCCAATCTGCAATTACGCAGGAACATTGTTCTGTCCCTGCTTATAGCTCACTAGATTTCAACAATGCATGTGAGGCAATGTACAAGTACTTCAGACTCTAATCGGATCCTATATGATTCAAAATTATTAATGTTCAATTTCTGTGGAAGTACTAACAAAAGCCCTGATCAATGTAATTTTGCATCCAGCAATTGCCAAAGTTAAGATCTTCATTGACTATTGCCGTATAGCCCCTGTCAAGTTTCGGCAAGTTAAGGGCAAGATTTGCCAACTTTTTAACGGCTCACACTAATTTGACAAGGAAGCCTATTTACAAATTACTACCTGTGTGCCAATTTATAACATATTATCCACCAGAAATGAGACACCTTCGTTCAATCACACTTTCCAAAAGCAAATTGGCTTATGGGAATGAAACCACTTGATGATACAAGAGCGTCCACTGGAACATCATAAGGTGTGACAGGTATGGACCCCTCTTCAATGATCTGTACAGAATATGATAGTGCAACTGCAACGAAATAGCAGAAGGCAGGAATTTCAAAAACATATAAAATGAAACTGAAATTTTGATGCAACAAGTACTAGCGCACATGGTGTTAAATCTGTTTAACAGGCGGAATTTACCAAGAAGAGGCTGCTTCCACTTCTGCTCCTGTGCAAGCTTTTGGTACTTCTTAAGGAACAAGTCATAGTAACTTCCAGATTTTACCATGCATTAAAATTTAAAATCATAAGCCACAATCAATATAGGAATACAACAAAAATGAATTAAAGCATATGTCCTCAGTCACATCATTTACATAGTTTTCATATTCAATACATCATGTCCATATTGCAGCAGTCATGCTTGAGTCGAGCATCATAATATAAAGCAACTATGTAACTGTCATTATCTGCAAAAGCTAGCTTTTGGGATAGCCGTAAACTTTTAATTTTATTTGAAATGATGTTTGAAAATTTTTTTACAACAATATCTAATTTATAGATATATCACTAAGTAGTTATAATATTATTAAATGCAAGAAGTAATTAGCAACATAAACATTTTACTGTGAATAATGTTGAAAAATTGCAATTAAAAAAAAAAACTGAATCGCATCAACTCACCCCCCACTACGACCCAAACGTCCTCCAGATATGTCAAATGCAAGCCCTGAAAAACCCAAAGGAAGTGAGTTGATGATTAAAACAATTTTGTCGTAGATCTCCCAAAGAACAGTTTCCGCTGATGGCTGTTAATAAACAGTAAGAATCAAGATGTAGTTTTCCTTTGATTTTTCATTTTTCATTTCATTTTATTTTATTTTTATTTTTATATATTTTTTTTGTTTTCCGATAAGAGAAAGAGTCCAGATAATTACCAGGTAAAATGACCAAGTCAACCGGCTCACTTGCCTTCATAACTGCACCAAGTAAGCCTTCAGATGAATAACTGCCTTATTAACCGCACCAAAAATAATCTATAATCTCAAAAAAGAAAGCACTATAATATCGTGGAGACGAAAGTATCCAGGCAAAGGTTACCATTAAAATTAATAACAGGAAAATTTTATCGAATGAAGGTACAGGCATGTGATTCTTGCTTCAGTTCTCACCTGAAGATGTTATTCTATACATTACATCAATGATTGATAAACCAAAATGGCTAATGACCCAAAACTAAGTTCTCCATCTGAAATCAAGTGGAAAGTCCCAAATTACCTTAAAGTAGCTTTCTAATTATAAAATTAAACTACATGCCGAATTCAATTTAGAATGGCAACAAGATTTGCTACTCCCTGAGTGCATTAAATCTCAGAGTACAAACTCTAATGCAGAGGTGAAGATGTCTTTTTATTTCTTTAATAATATTCTACTTTACTGCATGTTAGCACATGACTCTAGAAATTCCAAGTTACCTCAAAGGAATTAGTTTATAAATTTTATCGTTGAAGGATACAAATAAAGGATGAGCAATCTTGAAGTATTCATTTTACGTAGATTCTTGCAACTGACCATATCCTGGAACAAGCTTTAAAATGATTATCCTTATCAGGAAAACAATATGGCCAATATATATCTTAGAAAAAAAAGAGGACACAAGTTCAACTTGTACAAACACAAGCAGATATCAAAAAACATACCATCTTCACATGGATTTCCATCAGAATCTACAAGAGGTGGCTCCAAAATATTCATCGAGCTTGTTATGAGGTCATCAACACTTGATATCTTGAGCATTCGCATGTTGCTATTCTTATCCTCCACACGTGGCACATAAAGCTCTTTCGTCGACTGTGAACTACTCTCTGTTCGAAAATGAGCTGTTAGAATCTCCACGAGTATGATAAAAATGCACAAAACAAAAGCACTGATTTGGTGATATGTCTACATTGTTAATGTGCACCAATAAACATAAGCACTGATTTGGAGATATAACTGCTGAGATTTTCATGTCTGTGCATAAAGAATAGCAAAAATCACAATATGTCACAAATCAATGTAACTGCCAAGATTTCTGACGAACCATCGCTTGGGTTGGACAAAATTTCTGAGACGATTCTTGACGTTTCCACTTCTCGTAAAGCCGCACAGCTTATATAAGTGCATAATCTCCTACTAGCTTTGAACCATGGAGATTCGATGACTATATTTTGAATTGCATTATCTGCAATAGAAAATATGCAGAAAAATAAAGCGTTTCTCTACCACGACATAATTTAGAAATTCTCTTCAGAGGGACAAAAAAAATAATCTCCGTTTCTCGTTATTTTAACATACATTTAATTATAAAGGGATTCTTGTCACAAAAATCATGAAAACCCATTTGAAATTTTTACTCAGACAAACAAACAAACAGTTCAACTGCATTAAAAAAAAAAAAAAATCTATCAAATACCCTCTTGACATCTTTGAATTGGGTCCATGTTTTTGAGCGCTTTGCGTATCCTGGACCTAAGAGACTGTTTTTGTTGGAATATGGCCTCGAGCTGACGGGGATCAATAGCATCATTGTTCATGGTGGTAATGGTGCGGAAGTTAGAAAAGAGAGCTGAGAACGCCGCCGTGCGAAGGTGCTTGTTCAGAGTCACCTCCTTCGTGCTTCTTATTACCCTTGCAGTCGTTTTACAGTAACGGAACATGCTTTGTGTTGGTGCGCAGTTTGGATAGGAGCCAATGGCGCTCATTTGTTTCGTTTGGTGAATCAGGTTTTGTAAGCATGAGTGGTCATGCGCGGACAATATCGACAAGATTGCCTACGGTTAGAATCTTGCAAGTCGTCAGATTTTTCGCAGGAAAACTTGTCCGAAGAAAAACAATTATTATTTTTACCTTCCAAAAAAATTGAAAAAATATAATAATAATAAGTATACTTAGAGTTAATTTATAACTAACTTTTTTTTATAACTCAAAGTATACAGAATAGATAAAAAATAAAAATAAATAAAATATATTAAAATATATGATATGATACATCCACTAATAGTTTATCAACTCAAATTATAAGAAAGATTGGTTGTAAAATAGTCGAGTTGTCTATAAAGTTATTAACACATCCAAAAAATGATTATCTCTCAAATATAAGAGTGTCGAAATAATAACGGCAACACCGGGGTCAATCCACGAGAAAGGGGATTTAGCAGTACATACTAAAAGACGAGAAATATGATATGAATAATTTAAATAAATAACAATATAATATTAACAAATAAAAATAAATTAAGATAATAGGTGGTACAACTGACTATTTAAATATAGAATAAAAATAAAAGATGGCAAAACCATCAATAGAAATAGGTGATAAAACCTACCATATCAAATAAAAGAATAATTTCATAAGCAATAAACGAGAATAATTAAAATACACAAATAAAAATAATTAACATAATAATAATCAAAGCTAAGGTTAGGAGATCCGCCCTTGATATATCAAAGAAAGATAAACAACCCAATTATAACTCAATTGGAATCCACACATTAAGGAGGTTCCAATTGGAAGGTATGTCATTTAGGCCCATTTTAGTTATGTGAATTATATTCGTTTCATTACCAATATTTATATCACTTTTTATAAATAGATTCAAGCATCCAATGTACCAATCACCATATATCTACAACAAATTAAGGTTTCTAACTAGACTTATGTCGGTAAGGGAGAACCACACGATATCTAAAAAGGATCCAAACATTTAATATGTCAAGGATTGTCTACAATGAATCAAGGCTTCCACTTTACGAGTGGCATTAAGATTGATTAAGAAAATAAATATATGACATACAAAATAAATAACAGAAGATTATGATTATCAAGCACATATCAAAATGTTAGAAAATCCTTATTCTCACATCAAGGGTTTCATCATTTCACCTTAGTAAGAGAGAATTTAGTAAGATATTATGCGAGAAAGAAAATAAATTGCAAGAAGAAAATGATTTATTAATAACATATAAAAAACAAAACACAAAAAGAGAAAAAACAATGTTAAGAGATCCCAGCCAAGAGCCAAGATGCCCTAATGGGTCACAATACATTTCTATTTATAGATACATTCGGAGGCAAACTTGTCAAATTATAAAGGGACAATTGTAAAATATCTTGTTGACAATTTGGATAATCATGTGTACTGATTTTGACCATCGATTTTGACCACCGATTTCGACATTGAAATATTTAGAATTTTGATCATATGGCTCCATGAAAGTTGTAGATATTTCTCTCAGCTTTCTAGAACATCTTGATTCATATGATATGGATACATATATCAACAGATATGATCAAAATATGGAGGCATGGTCAAGCTGGACCGAAACTGCAGAGTTAATTCAAGCTTATTTTTGGTCCAACTAAAGTCCGAATTTCTTGATACTTGTGAAGTACAATCTTGTAAATAATTTAATCTGCTTTCCAACAAATCAAGATTTGCACCATTCTGATCTATAAATAGAAAGTTATTCCCATTTTATCAAACTTGTAACAAAAACTAAAATTAAGATGAAGTTAATTCAAAAGATGCAAAGATTACAAATACACTTAAGTTAAGGAATTTAATGATACTATTAGTGCAATACGATGAATTAAGCTCTTATTAAACATACATATTTAAGTGTTCATCACACCCACCAACCAATTTATTGCTAGTCCCTAGCAATTAAAGCGTTATTATTTAGCAGTGATTTATAGAATTTTATATCTAAGGTGATCATTATTGTATTCTCCTTGATTCTATCCAAATAAACAAACTCTCAACCGATTTTTTTCTTTTTTAAATAGACTCATGTACCCTTCAGTCAAGATATTAACAAACCTTCTTTTTGTGCTTAGTCGACACAAAACTATAGGGCTTTTTATAAAGAAGCCATATCGGTTTTAATGTTTGTCAAGACTAACATCCTTATGCAGGGTGCATTCATTCATCATCATTTTGTTTTTTTTTTTTTGTTTTTTGAAACAATGCATCTTTAACCCATATAGTGGGCTTTAGGCTAATGACTCCTAGACTAGTTGGCCATAGGACATTAGATGTTAAGACACCCTTACGAACTTAACGTCTCGGGTTGTTAATGCTTTATTTTTGCTTAAAAAATTGTGGATAGTGCAATGTTCAATCCCCTTAAGCTTTCTCCTTAATCCATGTAATGAGCTTTAAGCCAATTGCTTCCAAACTACTTAGTCTTAGCATATTAGGTGTTGAGGTACTCGCTTAATTGCTCGAATTAAGGATGCTACGAGACTACACTTATCCACAATTGCTTATTTGTTGTTATTATTATTTTTTTTTACTTTCCTCTTCCTTTTGTTGTTATCTTAAACAAAACAAAGGAACTCAAATATTGCAACATTTCATTTTGTAACCCACAATCATGCGTCAAGGTATGTGTTTGTGTGAAGAAAGGTTCATGAATACTTGCTTAATGAGTATATGAGCAAACATTTTATTAAATGATAAAGTTGTGAATGTTCATAGATTTGAATAATTCAAAGTGAAGTGAATAAGACAACCTCCGTATAAAGTTCAAAAATAAAAACTAAATAATATCAGGTTAGCTAAAATGAGTATTCAAAAGTGCAAAGTCAAACCAAAATGACAAATTAGTTAAAATGGGTTTTAAGAGTTTAAAATAACCCTATTTACTCTGCCATTCATGAATCAGAATGCGTATAAAAAGGAATTGAACACCTTACACCGCCACTCTGAATCTAATTACTCACTCGTTTTTTTTTTGTAAGAAGAAAATATAAGACACATTTATGTCTACTATCCTTATCCCCCAATCAAATAAAATATTGTCCTCAATGTTTAAATACAAAGAAATAAAGTGTAGGAGACCTTACCTGAAGCTTCAGTTATTTAAAATAGACAACCTGAAAGACATGCAAAATAAAATGCTACAAATAAAACAAAAGACAAGAAAAATTACAAATGGACCGTTAGATCAAATTTGCACTTTTTATGGTGTCCCCTGACCAATTAATTTGAGTTATTGCTGGGTCAGGTTCATACTCGAATGCTTGTAATCTATCAAGTAGTTCATCAGCAGTAATGGCAGAAACAAGGATCCGTCGAGCCGAATGTGGGATAAAATTATGTTCCACGGCTTCATTAACAAAATGTAGCAAAGGATCAAAGAAATTTTTAACATCCAACAAACCTATGGGCTTCTGATGGAGATTCAGTTAGGCCCAAAAGGTAATTTGAAAAATTTCTTTGAAAGTACCAAAGCCACCTGGTAAAACAATAACCGCATCTGGATTGATAACCATATATGCCATGCGTTCATGCATAGAGGAGACCTGTAACTCTTGCTCAATTGTTTTTGCAGTAGTACTTTCTACAATCAAAGCTCTAGGAATAACACCTAAAACTTGACTACCTCCTAAAAGTGTAGCTATTGACACATAATCCATTAACTCGATGCTACCTCTCCTATAAACCACATGAATTTTTCTTTTAGCTAATAGCCTATCATGATAATTTGCTACTTCTACAAACTCTTCACTTTTTTTCATGTCGAGATCCATAGAACACACATATCTTTTGGATTCAACGTTTTGAGGTTCCCTTCATGTCTATGTAACTAACTATATGTGTGAAGTAAAGAATAAGAGATGTCATATTTATGTAGTGCAAAAAGGCATTCTAATAATGACATCTATATAGGTAGCTTGGCTGTTTGTTGAAAAAATTTGACAATAAAGCATAGAAATTAAAAAAAAATGACAGAAATAAGACAACATAAATGCATAAGCCAACTGAAAGATAGAGATATAAATTAAATAATGATAGCTATAATACATAAAAATCCAAAAATGATAGCACACATGCATATATACAGGTAGTTACGAATGTGGCTCCCATATTCCCCTGGTTTTACATCTAGAAATGGCTTAAACACCTTCTATGAGTTGGGGATATACTTCTTATCCGATTTTCTTATAAACTGGCAAACAGGGTCGTTTTAAGTCAGATTTTCGAGACTGTAACGTGCATGCTCTTCTCGAAATTGTGTCTATAATTTTAAAATTTTATGCTGCACAATTCCATAAGAATGCATCTCAAGAGTTAATTGGATATTATATCCAAAGACTCCTTACTTAGTCCATTCTTGATGAATTATAGCTTATCATCTCAATTGTTAGACAAAAATATCAAGGATCGGCAACGTTGGTTACAAGTCTATCTTGCACATTTGTGACAACTTGTAACCTTTTCGCTGTTCGCTTTTCGGCGTAAGAGCTTTTTCCTAAACCTGGCATGTAAGAAAAAAAAAACAATCTAGAAATTCACAGGAGAATCGAACCTTCGCTTCAATGAACCATCTTAAATCAGTAGGAATACCCTTGCACATCAACATCCTTAGTCTTTCTGCTCGAGCTTGGTAAATTTTAAGTAAATCATTTTGAGGAAGAGAGGAAAAATGTGTGTGTAGATTCGAGAGAATAGTATTCATGTGAAGAAAATGAGAGAAAAGAAAAGAAAATGAATGCAAGGTGAGCAACAATTTTAAGGAAACTGAAAAACTGACTTTAAAAGTCATGAAGTACCGTATCCCCCACTTGACAAAAAAAATCAATCCTTAAAAAGGATCAATTAACGCAACAGATTCTTCATTGCAATCAAAATTTTCAAATAATGGTTTTACCCGTTGTCCATTAACTTTAGAAACATTACCATTCTTTAGGTTCTCAATTTCAACTACTCCATGAGAGAAAACATTTTTAACAATGAAAAGTCCAGTCCAACAAGACTAAAGTTTATTAGAAAATAAATGCAATCTTGAATCATACAAAAGAACTTTTTCTGAAGGTTCAAAAGATTTTCTAACAATGAATTTGTCATGAAAAACCTTCATTTTTTCTTTGTAGATTTTAGAATTTTCATAAGCCTCATTCCTGATTTCTTCAAGTTTACTCAGTTGGAGTTTATATAACTTGTAAGCATCATCCAAATTTGTATTAAATGCTTTAATGGCCTAATAAGTTTTATGCTCAATTTCCACAAGCAAGTGACAAGGTTTTTCAAAAACTAATCTATAAGGAGACATACCCAATGATGTTTTCAAAGTAGTTCGGTAGGCCCAAAGTATATCATTAAGTCTTAGAGACCAATCTTTACGGTTTGGGTTGTTTTTTCTAAGATCTGTTTTATCTCTCTATTAGCTAATTCAACTTGTCAACTTGTTTGCGGGTGATATGATGTAGAAACTTTATAGGTTATTCCATATTTCTTCACTAAAGTTTCAAATGGTTTGTTACAAAAATATATAACCCCATCACTAATAATGGCTCTAGGAATTCTAATTCTACACAAGATATTCTCGTTCAAGAATTTGATAACTGTTTTGTGATCATTGTTTGGATATGGAATTGCCTCGACCTATTTTGCAATATAGTCTATTGCAACAAGAATGTACACAAAACCAAATGATAGTGGGAAAGGTTTTATATAATCAATACACCAACAGTAAAAAATTTCAATAACAAGAATGAAATTCAAAGGTATCATGTTTTATTTTGAAATAGATCTCAATTTTTGACAATTTTCATAAGTTTTGGAAAATGCATGTACATCTTTAAATAAGATGGGCCAATAAAATCCACATTACAAGATTTTAGCAGCTATTTTTTTAGATAAAAAGTGTCCTTCATATGCTTCGCAGTGACAAAAATTAATGACACTACTTACCTTATTGTCGGGTACGCATCTTCTAATTATTTGGTCGGGACAATATTTGAACAGATATGGATCATGCCAATAAAAATTTTTCACCTCGGTCAAAAACTT
The DNA here is from genome assembly GCA_013180625.2 of Boswellia sacra. Classification (NCBI taxonomy): domain Eukaryota; kingdom Viridiplantae; phylum Streptophyta; class Magnoliopsida; order Sapindales; family Burseraceae; genus Boswellia; species Boswellia sacra. The sequence goes on along the minus strand of SNVD02009484.1, from coordinate 270,495 downwards.
CCTTTTGTCTGAAGCACTCAAATGAGGTCACATTTCTCTTGTTGCAAGAAAATTTACGATGTTAGCAAACCAAGGTACTGCAGTAACAGAGAATAAAAATTCATCAAGAAAAGAGTCATTGATAGATGAAATTTCAATTGATGTTTCTGTCATTAATCTTGACAGATGATTTGCAATGACATTTTCGGGTCATTTCTTATCCTTTATTGTTATTTTGAATTCTTGAAGCAATAAGATCCACTGTATCAATCTAGGTTTTACGTCATGTTCATATATTAAATATCTCACAGCTGCATGGTTAGTGTAAACAATAGTTGGAGATCCAATTAAATAAGAACGAAATTTGTCTAATGCAAATATTACTACAAGTAGTTCTTTTTTAATTATAGTGTAATTCATTTGTGCATCATTTAAAGTTCTACTTGCATGGTATATTACATAAGGCTTACCTTCTCTTCTTTGTCTTAAGACAGCACCAACTCGTATCACACATCAATTCAAAAGGTAAGGACCAATCAGGAGATTACATAATTGGAGCGGATGTTAAAAGTCCAATTAATTTATCAAAAGCATTTTGACATTCTTGAGTTCATTCAAAAGAATTATCTTTTGATAAGAGGTTACAAATAGGTTTAGATATAGTACTAAAATTTCTTATAAACCTCCTATAAAATCCACCATACCCTAAGAATGAACGGATCTCTTTGACTGTTTTTGGTGGAGGCAAGTGGAAAATTAATTCCACTTTTGCCTTATCCACTTCAATTTTCTTGGAAGACACCACATGACCTAAGATAATTCCTAACATAACCATACAATGACACTTTTTTCAATTCAAAATAAGACTTTTTTTCACACCTTTTAAAGACTTTTTCTAAGTTTACAAGACAATTATCAAAAGAATTTTCAAAGTCAATTAAATTGTCCATGAAAACTTCTAAATAATGCTCAACCATGTCACTGAAGATGCTTAACATGGATCTTTGAAAAGTGGTCAGGGCATTACAAAGTTTAAAAGGCATCATTTTAAAAAAGTGTCAAAAGGGCACGTGAAGATGGTCTTTTCTTGGTTTCAAATGCAATAAAATTTGATAATAGCATGAATATCCATTGAAAAAAAAAATAATATGAGTGCCCTACCACTCTTTCTAAAATTTGTTCAAGGAATGGTAAGGGAGAATAGTCTTTTCTAGTGACAGCATTTAATTTTCTATAGTCAATGCACATCCTCCAACTAGATGAGACTCAAGATGGCAATGATTCACCTTTTTCATTTTTGACTACTATAATGCCAGATTTATTAGGTACTACTTGTGTGGGGCTTACCCACTTACTATCCGAGATATGGTAGATAATTACCACATCAAGTAGTTTAAGAACTTTCATTTGTGGATTTAATCTTCTTTGAGATTGTTGGGAGGTTTTGGCATTCTATTCTAAATGTGTTCTATGTGTACAAATCAAACGGTTAATGCCTTTTATGTCTTTCAACGTCACCCCAATTGCATTTTTATGCTTTTTAAGTATTTCTATCAACTTACCTTGTTGCTCACTTGTGACGGAGGAAGAAATTACCACTGGATATGTCTAATTTTTTTCAAGATATGCATATTTTAGTCATTCAAGTAAAGGCTTCAGTTCTAACTTAGGAGCTTTCTTTTCCTTACATTCATTATTTTTTCCAATTCTTTGAATCGTGGTTTTGAGCCTTTGTTTTCCATCATCTGTGCACAATCTAGTAAAGAACATATATTAGAAATGTGGAGTTTCAAAAGAAAAATTAATATATATGCATTTATGTATTATAAAACTTAGAAATTATGTTAAGGATTAGTGGGTTGGATAGTGTGTGGATTTAGGCCCATGAGTTGGGCCCTTATATGTAGAAAAGAGAGGATTTTCTAGAAAAGAGGGGAAGGGAAAAAAAAAAGAAAGAGGAAGAGAGTTCCACGGTTTCTGGAAGAGAAGAAGAGAAGAAGGAGAGGAAGAAAAAGAGAGGAAATTCAAAGAAGTATATGAGCTTGGAAAACAAGTAGGGATTTTCTAACACTATACTCATCTCATGTCATTTATTATGTTGTTTATTTGATATTTGTTTGTTATGCATGTGATCTGATTGTTTTGTTATTTGGATGATGATCTATGAGTGAAACTACTTATTGTAATTTGATTGTTTATGGTTTGAATGAGGAATTGTGGGTGAAAACTAAGTGTGATGAAGTGAAGTAGAGATGGTTTTGAGAGGAGTTGTAGTTCATGTGACTGTCTTGTGTTGTTTGAGCTGATGCCTTTTTTTGGATTGAGAATTGTGTGATTTTTCATTTGTTTAAGAAAATAGACATATGAAGCTTTAATTAGCTGCTGATTTTGTTGAATTTGGAGTTAAAACGGATTTTTGGTGAATTTTTGAAGTTGGGAGTTGAAATCTGGAAATGGGATGCTTTAACCGACTCTGGATTTTAATTCTGATGTTTCCCTTAACAGCACTCGACATTCGTTTGTCGAGTGTCGAGTGTTTGTCATCTAGTGTCAAGTGTTGAGTGTTTGTCTTCTAGTGTCGAGTGTCTAACGTCGTGTGTCGAGGGTCGAGTGTCCCGCATTTTGTGCGTGACTCGACGCGCATCTTCGAGCGTTGAGTGTCGAGTGTCGAGAGGCGCTGTGTCAGGTGTCTAGCACTGATTGTCGAGGGTCGAGTGTCGTGCGTTTCGTGCGTGACTCGATGCGCATGTTCGAGCGTCGAGTGTCGAGTGTCGAGGTGCACAGTGTTGAGTGTCAAGCGAAATTACAGAACCACCTCAAATCGACCGTACACTTCCCAAAAAGTCCTGGATTTTGCATAAAAATTGTATTTTCTTGAGATTTATCATAGTGATGATATTGAAAGGTTGTTAATGTATGCACTGGACCTTGGATGGGCCATTTTGTATACGGATCCAAGGAGAATACGGATGTGAAATCTTTAGTGTTGGACCTTGGATGGACCGTTTTGTATACGGATCCAAGGGGAACACGAATATAATAATAAAATGTGTTGGACCTTAGATGGGCCGTTTTGTATACGGATCCAAGGGGAACACGAATATAATAATAAATGTGTTGGACCTTGGATGGGCCGTTTTGTATACGGATCCAAGGAGAACATGAATATAATAATATAATGTGTTGGACCTTGGATGGGCCGTTTTGTATACGGATCCAAGGGGAACACAAATATAAATTTGACGTGCGAATGAACATAATCGTTTGATTTATTATGATTGAGTGTGCAACTTTGTAATTGAGTAATTGTTGAATGCGTGTGATTTAGTATAATGTTAGAATTTTTCCTACTGGGCTTTATGCTCACCCCCTCCCTCCACAGGTACCGAGAAGGATATTCATCCTAGTAATGTTCTAGAGCTTTCCTAGGGAGCCTGGAGTCTGCATGCTGACAATGAATTTTTTTTGGGATTGTCTTAATTCTCCCAGCTTGTGATGGGAGATTTTGTTAGGTGACTATCAACTGATGTATTGATTTTAGTCACCGGTTTATGTAAAATTAATTTTGAACAAATAGCCATAAGTTGTAATGAATTCATGTGATGTATAAAAAAAATGAGATATGGATGACGTACTTTTTATTAATTTCTTATTCAATCACCCTTAAAATCTCTAAATAAGAGATGTTAGGGCGTGACAGAGTGGTATCAGAGCTTAAGCTTTACTGTAGACTTATGAAAAGGATGGAGATGGTTTGGGAGGGGTAGAGTCATGTTTGTGTATTTGCATATGCCTTGAATAACTGTTTATTGTGGTTCTGTTCCATACGTGATAGAATTCTACCACTTATGTTTTTGCTATTGATAAAATTAGATAATGAGTTCTCCTACACGAAATGCTTCGAGCTCCAACCCACCTGAGGGTGGTGAGAGGTTGGAGTTTTACAGGGCCATGAGAGATGTGGCCAACACATTGGTAGAAACAGTGGCAAATACAGTTAGGGAGACTCTTCATGCTAACCCACCACCACCTCAATCGGTATTAGAAGCGGGTGTTGACAACTGAATGAGGAATGCACTTAGAGAAGTCCAACACCACAATCCACCTATTTCCAATGGGAAGCTCGATCCAAATGTTACAGAAGATTGGCTTATACGAGTTGAACGCCTCTTTAGTCTTTTGCAAGTTGAAGAAGATTTATGGGTTTGGGTAGCAACTCATCTATTGACAGGAGAGGCATTGCAGTGGTGGATATCTGTTGAGCGTATTAGAGGAGGAAACATCCTTACATGGAGGGACTTTTCTACTACTTTTCTGGATAAATATTTTTCTATAGTTTTTCGGGACCAAAGGGAAAATGAGTTTATATACTTGACACAGAGGAATATGACAATGCAACAGTATGAGGCACGATTTATTACCTTATCCTGTTTTGTACCTGGTTTGGTGGCGGATGAGGCTAGTAAGGCTCAGAGATTTCAAAAGGGGCTGAGAGATGACATCAGACCCTCAGTTGCCGTGTGTAGATTGACGATGTACTCTAATGTGGTAGAGACCGCCTTAGTTGCAGAACAAAAGATATCCCAGAGTCACAAGGTGGGGGGTATTTGTACACCTTCTAGAGGAGTGCGACAGTATGATCGTTCAGTTAAGAGATAGAGAACTCAGTCCAGTAGGACTTCCTTTAACTCTCAACCTCAGCAATTGCAATCTCAAGGCTCCATGTCAAGTGGTTCTTCGCAGAGTCAGAGAGTTTGTTATGGGTGTAGGAAGCCAGGCCATTTGCAACGTCAGTGTACCAGATGTTTTAGATGTGGACAATACGACCACATGCAACGGGATTGTCCAGCAGGGATGAAAGGTCCTCAGAGTACCATTAGTCAGTCCCAACCGACTCCTCGAAAAGGGTCAAGGTCACAGTCTAGACCACCGTTTTAGGGACGTAACACTCAGTCACATCAGACTTCTCAGAGGTCTTAAATAGCTTCTTTTCAATCCGTTAGGCCTCCAAGATCAGCTCAGAGCACTAGACCTCAGGGACAGATGACTCAGGGATGAGTGTTTGCTTTGACTCAACCGACAGAGTCTACAAACCACGGGGTTGTAGGAGGTACATTATTGGTTTTTAACACATGGGCCCGTGTTTTATTTGATTCTAGAGCTACTCGTTCTTTTATATCTACCCATTTTGCATTTGCATTAGGATTAGAGTCTGATTTGTTGGATTCTATATTGCATGTAGAGTCACCTATGAGTAGTATTCTAGAGGTTGGGAGGATATATCGTTCCTGTATGCTAGAGATCAATAGCCACAGGTTGTCATTTGATTTAATACTTATGGATTTCACTGAGTATGATGTAATATTAGGAATGGATTGGTTATCTGTTTATCGAGTTATATTAGACTATCACAAGAAGAAATTGATCATCCACACGCCGGAGGGCATCGTTTTTAGTTTTTATGGGGACAAATATGCATTATCGCATTATCCTTTGCTCAGGTTGCAAAACGAGAAAGGGGTCAGGAACATGATAGCAAGTATATTATGGAAGAGATTAATAAAGGGATTTCTGAACTTCCTCGTATGGTGAGTAAATTTTCTGATGTTTTTCCTGAAGAATTGCCTGGGTTACCTCCAGCTAGAGAGGTGGAGTTTGCTATCGAGGTGTATCCAGGTGTGGCACCTATATCAGTTGCTCCTTATTGAATGGCTCCAGCAGAGTTGAGGGAGCTAAAGCTGAAAATAGAAGAATTGTTAGAGAAAGGATTCATCCGACCCAGTACTTCTCCCTGGGGTGCACCAGCATTGTTTGTGAAGAAGAAAGATGGTTCATTGCATTTATGCATAGATTACAGGCAGTTAAATTGGGTGACAGTGAAAAACAAATATCCTTTACCTAGGATCGATGATTTGTTCGATCAGCTAAGAGGATCTTATTGTTTTTTCAAGATAGATCTTCGTTTAGGTTATCATCAGTTGAGAATAAAGGAAGAAGACATACCCAAGACCATTTTTTGTACCCGGTACGGGCATTATAAGTTTCTGGTCATGTCATTTGGATTGACTAATGCTCCTGCTGCCTTTATGGATTTGATGAACCGTATTTTAGACCACACTTAGACCAATTTGTGATTGTGTTTGTAGATGATATCCTCATTTATTCTTCATCTGAAGTTGAGCATGAACAACATCTACGCGTGGTACTTCAAACACTGAGAGAGCATTGTCTTTATGCCAAGCTGAGTAAATGTGAATTTTGGCTATCAGAAGTAAAATTTTTAGGCCATGTGGTGTCAAGGCAAGGAATTTCAGTAGATCCATCGAAAGTAGAAACAGTTATGAAATGGGAACGGCCAAAGAATGTGTTTGAAGTACGCAGCTTCTTGGGTTTAGCAGGATATCATCGGCATTTTGTTGAGAACTTTTCTGGATTGGATGCACCAATGACTAGATTAACAAGGAAAGGAGTCAGATTCGAGTGGAATGACGCATGTGAACAAGCATTCCAAGAATTGAAAAAAAGATTGATTTCAGCACCTATCCTTGTGATACCACAACGTGGAGTTGATTATGTAGTTTTCATTTATGCTTCTTTGGATGGGTTAGGGTGTGTGTTGATGCAACAGGGTCGGGTTGTAGCCTATGCTTCTTGTCAGTTGAAACCTCAGGAGCAGAATTATCCCACTCATGACCTAGAACTAGCTGCGGTAGTTTATGCTTTGAAGATTTCACGACATTATCTGTATGGCGAGAGATTTGAAGTCTTTTGTGATCATAAAAGTTTGAAATACATTTCACTCAAAAAGACTTGAACTTGAGACAACGAAGATGGATGGAGTATTGGGAAGACTATGATTTCTCTATCCAGTATCATCTAGGCAAGGCAAATGTGGTGGCTGAAGCATTAAGTAGAAAGTCGAGAGCCATGGTTAGTGCGATGATAAGAGAGTGGAGCATGTTCCAGTCTGTTTATGATTATGATATTTTGGTTGAGGATCACGGAGATCAAATTCGCCTTTTTACACTTGTTGCCCAACTGTCTCTTGTGCATAGAGTGATTGAATTGCAACATCAAGATTCAGGGACTAGAGCCTTATTTGAGCAAGTGTTATGTAGTGATGGAAGTGTGGATTGGACAATTAGTTCGGATGGGGGTTTACGATTCAAGGGCAGGATCTTTGTTCCATTAAATAAAGAGTGTAAAGATGATATTCTTAAGGAATTTCATCACTCTAAATTTGTTGTTCATCTTAGGGGTACCAAGATGTATCATGATTTACGTCGCCAGTTTTGGTGGAAAGGAATGAAGAGAGATGTTGCTGAATATGTGGCTAGATGCCTTACTTGTCAACAAGTGAAGGCTGAGCATCAAAGGCCTGCAGGATTACTTCAACCATTGCCTGTAACATAGTGGAAGTGGGATCACATCACCATGGATTTTGTTACTGGATTACTGCATTTTGTAAAAGGGAAGGATGCAATATGGGTGATTATGGATAGGTTAACCAAAGTATCACACTTCCTTCCTATACATACAACCAATTCAGTGGATGTTTTGAGTCGGCTGTACATTAAAGAAATTTTGAGATTGCATGGAGTTCCAGTTTCAGTGGTGTCAGACAGAGATCCCAGGTTTACAGCGCAATTTTGGTAAAGCCTTTAAAGAGCTATGGGCACTCAGTTGTTATTTAGTACAACCTTCCATTCTCAAACTGATGGTCAATCAGAGCATACTATTCAAATTTTGGAAGATATGTTGAGGGCTTGTGTGATGGATTTCCAAGGTAATTGGGAGGATCATCTTACATACAATAACAGCTATCAGTCAAGTATTGGAATGGCACCTTTTGAGGCACTCGATGGTAGACCGTGTAGGTCTCCTTTATGTTGGGTAGAAGTGGGAGAAGCTACCTTATTAGGACCGAAACTTGTACGAGAGACAACTGAAAAGGTGAAATTGATACGTCAACGTTTGCTTACAGCCCAAAGTCGACAAAAAAACTATGCAGACAAGAGGAGACGATCATTAGAATTCAACGTGGGTGACCATGTGTCTTTAAAGGTGTCTTCGCGTAAGGGCTTGATGCATTTTGGACAGAAAAGTAAACTTGCTCCATGCTACATTGGCCCATTTGAAGTCCTTAGGCGGGTTGACGAAGTAGCTTATGAGCTAGCATTTCCGCCATGATTATCAGGAATTCATAACACATTCTATGTGTCGATGCTAAGGAAGTATGAGTCTCACCTAACACATGTACTAGATTGGAGTGAGTTGGACATCCAACAAGATGTTTCGTATGAAGAGGTTCCTATTCAAATCTTGGACTCGAGAGTGCAAGTCCTACGTGGCAAGTCCATCCCATTACTCAAGGTCTTGTGAAAGCATCATAATGTTGAAGAGGCCATATGGGAGTTAGAGTCAGAGATTCAAAGAAAGTATCCAGAGCTTTTGACTGCAAGAGGTAATTTCTGACTCATTTTTCAAATTTCGAGGACAAAATTTTTTTTAGGAGGGTAGGTTATGGAGTTTCAAAAGAAAAATTAATATATATGCATTTATGTATTATAAAACATAGAAATTATGTTAAGGATTAGTGGGTTGGATAGTGTATGGATTTAGGCCCATGATTTGGGGCCTTATATGTAGAAAAGAGAGGATTTTCTAGAAAAGAGGGGAAGGAAAAAAAAGAAAGAGAAAGAGAGTTCCACGGTTCCTAGAAGAGAAGAAGAGAAGAAGGAGAGGAAGAAAAAGAAAGAAAATTCAAAGAAGTATATAAGCTTGGAAAACAAGTAGAGATTTTCTAACACTATGCTAATCTCATGTCATGTATTGTGTTGTTTATTTGATATTTGTTTGTTATGCATGTGATCTATTCTAACTTAATTATTTTGTTGTTTGGATGATGATCTATGAGTGAAACTACTTATTGTAAGTTGATTGTTTATGGTTTGAATGAGAAATTGTGGGTGGAAACTAAGTGTGATGAAGTGAAGTAGAGATGGTTTTGAGAGGAGTTATAGTTCATGTGACTGTCTTGTGTTGTTTGAGCTGACGTAATTTTTTGGATTAAGAATTGTGTGCTTTTTCATTTGTTTAAGAAAATAGACATATGAAGCTTTAATTAGCCGTTGATTTCGTTGAATTTGGAGTTAAAACGAATTTTTGGTGAATTTTTGAAGTTGGGAGTTGAAATCTGAAAATGGGATGCTTTAACCGACTCTGGATTTCGATTCTGGTCTCGACAGCACTCGACATTTGTTTGTCGAGTGTCGAGTGCTTGTCGTCTAGTGTCAAGAGTCAAGAGGCGCTGTGTCGAGTGTCTAGCACCGAGTGTCGAGGGTCGAGTGTCGCGCGTTTAATGCGCGACTTGACACGCATCTTCGAGCGTCGAGTGTCGAGTGTCGAGAGGCGTTGTGTCGAGTGTCTAGCACCGATTGTCGAGGGTCAAGTGTCGCACGTTTCGTGTGCGACTCGACGTGCATCTTCGAGCATCGAGTGTTAAGTGTCGAGTGTCGAGGTGCACAGTGTCGAGTGTCGAGCAAAATTACAGAACCACCCCAAATCGACTATACACTTCCCAAAAAGTCCTGGATTTTGCATAAAAATTGTATTTTCTTGAGATTTATCATAGTGATGATATTGAAAGGTTGTTAATGTATGTATTGGACCTTGGATAGGCCGTTTTATATACGGATATAAGGAGAATGCGGATGTGAAATCCTTAGTGTTGGACCTTGGATGGACCGTTTTGTATACGGATTCAAAGGGAACAGGGATATAATAATAAAATGTGTTGGACCTTGGATAGACCATTTTGTATACAGATCCAAGGGGAACTCGAATATAATAATAAAATGTGTTGGACCTTGGATGGGCCGTTTTGTATACGGATCCAAGGGGAACACGAATATAAATTTGATGTGCGAATGAACATAATCGTTTGATTTATTATGATTGAGTGTGCAACTTTGTAATTGAGTAAATGTTGAATGCGTGTGATTTAGTATAATGTTGGAATTTTTTCTACTGGGCTTTATGCTCATCCCCTCCCTCCACAGGTACCCAGAAGGATATTCATCCTAGTGATATTCTAGAGCTTTCCTAGAGAGTCTGGAGTCTGCATGCGGACAATGAATTTTTTTTTTGGGATTGTTTTAATTCTCCCAGCTTGTGATGAGAGATTTCGTTAGGTGACTATCAACTGATGTATTGATTTTAGTCACCAGTATATGTAAAATTAATTTTGAACAAATAGCCATAAGTTGTAATGAATTCATGTGATGTATAAAAAAAAAAAAGATATGGATGACGTACTTTTTATTAATTTCTTATTCAATCACCCCTAAAATCTCTAAATAAGAGATGTTAGGGCGTGAAAAGAAAGACCAGGTTGTAGTTGCATACTGGATTCTAATGAATTAATTAAACAAGCTTCCAAAGGGTCAGAAAAACATCCTTTTTGGATGTGGTCTTCCACAATAATTTTAATCATATTAGCTTCCTCAATTTCATCATCTTCTTCATGTGATTGTTTGCACATATTAAAAATGTTAAGTTCCAATGTCATGTTCCCGAATGATAGCTTTATGACTTCATTCCTGCAGTTAATCAAAGCATTAGAGGTAACTAAAAATGGACGCCCTAAAATGACAGGAATTGAATTACATACTTCCACTGGTTGTGTATCTAAGATATAAAATCCACTAGGTAAATGAATTTATCAACTTGAACTAACACGTCTTCTACTACTCCTCTTGGCACTTTAATTGATCTATTAGTAAGCAAAAGAGTCACAGAAGTCGGTTTTAACTCACCTAGATTGAGTTTCTGAAAAACCGAATATGGAAACAAATTCACATTAGCACCAAGATCAAGCAAAACTTGTTCAATTTTATGATCTCCAATAATACATTAAATTGTAGGACAACCAGGATTTTTATATTTCACAGCAGTATTGCTCTGAAGAATAGCATTTACTTGCTCAGCTAGAAAAGCCTTCTTTTTCACATTTAATTTTCTTTTCACAGTATACAAATCTTTCAAAAATTTTGCATAAGAAGGTACTTGTTTCATCACATCTAGCAAAGGAATATTAACCTTTACCTGTTTGAAAATTTCAAAAATTTCATAATTGTGGTTTGACTTCTTTTGAGTGGCTAGTGCTTGAGGAAATGGAGGCACAGATAGGGATTTGGTTCTTCTTCGGTAGGTTTTGGTTTGGTAACCTTTTTCTTACCTTTAGATATCGATTCGTCTTCTTTCTTATAAGGTTTAGGAATTTATTTTTCAACAATCTTACTATTGCAAATAGGGATGGCAAAACAATCCAGCCAGGGTCGGGGCCCCGGGAAATCCGGCCATCTAGGGCCGGGGAATTGCCCGAAAAACCGGGGTAATTGGCCGAGGCCGGGGTGTAATTTTTCTGCCCAGCTAGGGCCGGGGCCGGGGTAGAGATGCCGGGGGCGGGGACCCGAAATTGAACCCAGGTACGTAAATAAATTATAAAACAATATCAATTTAGTCCATCAAATTTGCATTTATAACCCCTAAACCCCTAAACTATTTTACTAAAACAATTTATAAAAGCCCAAGGCAATATAATCCACACTAAGGCCCAGTCCAGCGGCTCCAGCCCACCTAAATTAAAGTTAATTACTGGTAATCAATAATCAGTATATTTATGAATTAAAAATACCTAACATAAACTAAAGGGGCAGCAATCTCCTTTGTATGTGCAATTAGCCACATGACACGCCAAAATCAACTTTGTAAAATAAATTAAATTCACTTGCAATTGGAAAGACTTGAACCTGATCCGCCAGGGCGAATATAAGGCAAAGCACCACTGGGCCGCAGCCACTTTGTGGTGAATATAGGTACAATATCTAAATATATTACCTCTTTAAATAAATTCAATGAAGAAAAATGCAATACAAAGGATTTTAACCCGGCACCTCTGAAGTAGCATGCATGATAAGACGTTGCTAGGCTGGAGCTGACTTCGCATGGAAATTCACTTGCTATGTATATATAAAATTGAAAGAAACAAATATGAATTTTTAAAAAATTATCAACCCAGGTTTTAATCCCGGGTTATTACAAAACCCGGCTCCGCCCGGGGTGCCCCGGTCCCAGCCCCGAAAAAAATTCTTGGGAATTTCCCGGGGTCGGATTCAAAAATTTAATGCCGGGGCTGGGGCCGGGTTTTGCCATCCCTAATTGCAAAGGGTCATGACTGATTTGGCATGGTCTATGTAATGATTGTTTAAACTGCTCACACCTAAATTAGATTGATCTTTGGGATTTTGCAATGTTTGGAAGGGAATTTCTCTTTTTCATGGATACTAAATGTGGATGGAAATTTTGCAAGAGTGTCCGTCAAATTTGCTAATGTTTGAGCAGTTTAACTATTGAAAGTCTCTTGCTTTGTAATGAATAATGCAATGTTTCCTCAAAATCCTTCTTAAGAGGGGAAACATATGATGCATGATCATGAGAATCTTGAAAATTTTGATATACTGGAAAATGGACTTGTGAAGATTGTGCATGATTTTCATTCTTCTAACTAAAATTTGGGTGTTTTCTCAAATCAAGATTGTAAGTTTGTGAATATAGATAATGATTTAACCTCTTAAAATTGTTTAAGACATTGACTTATTCATGGAGACATTCCCTAAAAGTGGACAAAGTTGGACAATCATTAGTAGGATGGTCATTAATATTACACATGTGACAAACAATTTCTTGAACAAAATTCAATTGATTACTCTTTTTCATTTCTAAAGCCTCGACTTTTCTAACTAGGGATGCATATTTGGCTTGAAGGTCATGATCTTCCCTGAGGCTATATATGCCTCTTTTGGATGTCAAGGGTGGGGTTTTGCTTGGTACCTCATATGTGCCAGCAGTGTCCCAATTTTGGGCCTTTTCTGCTAATGAGTCTAGGTAGTCAATTGCTTCCTTAGGGTCTTTATCTCTAAATTATCTGTTATACATTTGCTCTACTAGTTGCCTATCATGAGGTGTACCCTTCATAGAAATGTGCAACTAATCTCCAAGTTCAAAACCATGGTGAGAACACGTATCAAGTAATTCTTTATACCTATTCTAACATTGGTAAAGAGTTTCTCCTGGTTTTCGAGTAAAAGTGGTGATTTGTCTTTTAAGAGAATTTGTTCTATGGGAAGGAAAATTTTTTTCAAAAATTGTTGTTTCATCTCATCCCATGAACTGATGGAACTTGACTTCAAATTTTGTAGCCATGTTGTAACTTTATCTTTTAAAGAAATAGGGAAAAATTTTAATCTAATGGTGTTTATGCTATAATTTGGGTCACTATAGGAGTTACACCTCTTCAAAGTTTTTTAAGTGTGAATATGAGTTCTCCATATCAAGGCCATAAAAGGTGGGTAAAAGTTGAACGAAACTTAACTTGAAATTGAAATGGATTACATCGAGAGGAGAAACTACACAAGATGTTGCATTAGTCCTTATCGGATTCATGTAATCTTGGAGGGTTCTTGGTGGTTTTAGTCATTTTTTTGGGAACGATTGTCCCCTTTATCTGTGAATCTCTCAACTAAATTATCGGCCATGTTTTCCAGAGAAGATGATGTTTTCCTAACAACTCTACCATTAGATGTGTGTGACCAAATTTTCATGCAATTTTAAAAGAGAAAAGGCAAAAAAAAAAAAAAAGATGAACACATAACCAAAAAAAAAGATCTAAAATGAGAAAAGATAATACTTGCAATTTTGCATGCCAAATTTTACCTTTCCCGGCAACGGTGCCAAAAACTTGACACATCCAAAAAAAGATTATCTCCCAAGTATAGGAGTGTCGAAGTAATAAACCCGGCAAAAGATCAGGGTCGATCCACGAGGAAGGGGATTTTGTGATAGCAACTAAAAGATGAGAAATATGATATGAATAATTCAAATAAATAACAAGATGATATTAACAAATAAAAATAAAGATGGTAAGTGATACAACCGACCATTTAAATGTAAAACAAAAATAAAAGGTGATAAAACCTACCATAGCAAATGAAAGAACAATTTCATAAGGAAGAAACAAGAAAAATTAAAATACACAAGTAAGAAAAATTAATACAATAATAATGAAAGTTAAGATTAGGGGATCCGTCCTTGATATATCAAATAAGGATAAACAACTTAATTATAACTCAATGGAATCCATACATCAAGAAGGTTCTGTTATGCAAAAATATACAAGTGCACAGAATCGAAATAAGTAATATAATGATGAGTGAGTTATCGTTCCCTCGAGGATTGGTTATTAACTACTAAACTTAATCTAACTTTAATTTTATTTGAATAAATAACAAATTTAAAGGAATTAAATAACTAAAAATTGAAAAAATTTAAACACTAAGGGAAGAAACTAGATTTAAATTAAATTGAAATAAATTCAATGGATTAAACTCTAGGGTATCAGGTTTCACCAAAGTTATCCACTCTATTATTCAATCCAATTCAATTAATGTTCATCAACATTGTTGCCAACCAATTTCTCTAAGGTATTTTTTATCTTTTTTCAAGCAACAATAATGTATATATATAGAGAGAATCACATCTCTGTCTCATCTAACAGCTTATAAATACCCATTAAGCATAAGAAATCTTATAGGGTTGCACAAATCACAATTATATTTTTATCTCATGTGAGTTTATGGTGAATCAATCAAGGACTAATATAAATTAACTTCTTAGTCTAATGTATATATCAAAGCATGCAATAGTTAGCCAAACCATCACAAGTATTAAACACATGAAAAATTCACTCAACAGGAAATTGAATAAATATTAATATATGAATTGAAATAGTAAAGTATCAAACTTGGCTACGTCCTAACCTTAGAAAAAGAGACTTAGTTCATAATATAGAGAAAAATAATATAAGAAAATCGAGTATCATTCATGGATTATAAAGAAGGAAGAAAGACTGAGGGAACTTGAAGATTATCCTTGAATTGTGCCTCCAAGGGTTGTAGATTGCTTCCTTGCCTCCTAAGCACCTCTACTGATGCCTATGATATCCTAAAGAACACCTAAAACTCATCTATTATAATTTATAAGAGAAAGAAGTCGAATCCGAGTTAAAAGAGGAATCCTAAAATTTTCTAGAATTGCACTTGTGTAAGAGCGCAGCTACAGTGGCACGGGAGCGCCAACTTTCTGGTTGCATGAAGTTTGTTGTTCTTGATCCGCATCGCTGTACCACTTTGTGTTGTGCTGGAGTGCCAAGTTTTTGATTTCGGGTCTATTTTTTTGTATTTCGCACTGCTACACCATCTTCTCTACATAATAGCACCAACCTTCTTATTTGGAGATCCTGATTTTTTCTTTTTTGGTCTTATTTACTCCTAGTTTTGATGTGCTTTATTAGGTATCCAATTCCTTTCCAAAGAATTTGCATTTAACTAAAATATCACATTATTTTCTCCTTATATTACTCAAAAAATAAACAAAAACTAAATTTAAGTGTATTAAATTAGTGAATAAAATTCACAAACAAATACCCCAAAACTTAACATTTTGCTAGTCCTTGAACAAAACAAAAACAATCAATAAGAATAACCAAATATGCTCAGATCAAAAATTGCTCATGCAAAATCAAGTTTTATACTTATTACTATGGTTGGCCTCAAAAATTGAATCATTGATAACTCAAAAGAAATTTCAAATTCGCAAAATCATCTAGGATTCTCCTCAACATCAGTTAAGTCCATTTCCAATTCCTCGAGTATGTGTGTGATGAGTCAATCTCACATCATTGAATGCAATTCAAATGAGATTATGCAACAAAATGAATCAAACAAAACATTTATCTGTTGTATGAAAACTAAGACTCTATAGGCTTGCTAGTCATGCTACTCTCCACTAATGTAGACTAACTCAATATCAATGATCAAATAGGACTTTTCAAAGCTTGTGATGTATAGCTAGGGTAATAAGGGTATGGAAAAGGTTGAAATTTTCAATTCAAATTGCTCATAATGCATGTAAAATCTCTCAACTTCATAAATTTTCAACCCTTATCATGTTATGTTTTCAATGCTACTCCATCAAGCTTCTCATTTTCCCTTTTTATATTTGAACACTTACTCATTATTACGATAGATACATGCATCACCCTCCCCTTGGCAACTCTTTTAACTGTTTACAAGATTCTCTCTCTTATATATATATATATATATATATATATATATATATATATATATATATATTAACTCGATAGTGCAATGTTGATTCCCTTAAGCTTTTTTTTTAGTCAGTGTAACAAGCTTTCGGCTAGTAACTCCCAAGCCAGTTGGCCTTAGGGTACTGGATGTTAGGACATCCCTAAGAGCTTACTTGCTTAAACTAAAAAGGCTACAAAATCAACTTATTCAGATTTTTTTAATAGAGAGAATAATGCAAAAAGTTGAATTCTCAATTGACTAAACTTCAATCAAACTCATCAAACTCAAAATCAACATTTAATCCCAAACTACATAGCTAATCATATCATATACAATCAAAACACTTCTCGTCCTCCCTTATGCACCCTTATTCATGCAACAATCAAAAGTTTCGAAAGACTAACATGCTTATGAGCAAGCGACACTGTTTAGATATATTCTTTATGTGGTTGGGATAAATTTGGTGAGCTAACAAAGAAAAAAGCTAAAATAGGCTCATAGGTGACAACTAGGGATCAATTTCAATCACAGGTTGGCTTGAAAGGCTCAAACGATCCAGCAATAGCCTAAATCATTTTCCTAATGTTGAGTTGTCTATGATTTCGCCTCAAGCAACAAGTAATCAAGTTCTAGATGTTAGCCCTAAGGCTACATGATAATTTTGATGATAACAATACACATTGATTAATTGAGATTTACTAACATATTTATTTATGTGCAAGAGTAAGATCATTGAAATAATTGTAAAATCAAGAAGAGGCTTATTAAAATGAAGTGTTGAAGCTAAGGAGAAGACTACATGTTAAAGGCACCAAAGTTTAAAACAAGGTTTGATTCAAGGAATGTGTCACATGAGCAATGTTCAATCAATTGGTCATATATTTCTTTACAAATGTCCAAATGATGTGATTCTTGAGCCTTTGGAAAGATTACTCAATTTATAACATTTCATATGTTTTAAAGAAATTCAAATTTCAAGTGTAAGGTTGTCCAAATCATCATGCAATTTGAAAGATAAATGGAAGCAGCTGACATGAGCACTAAATACTCTTTTAGACATATCTTGAGCTAGAAAAATCAAAATGACTTGATTCTTATGGCATTGGAAAGAGGACTTAATGAATCACATTTTATATGTTTTGAAGAAATTCAAATTTCAAATGGAAGGCTGACATAATTGACATGAAAGTCGGTAGACTGACACAAGAAAGAAAAATCAACTCATATGAGCACCGAATGGTTTTTTGGCCATATCTTAAGATAGAGATATACAAATTCTTTGATTCTTAATATTTTGGAAATATTATTCAAATATGTAGATCTTTTATGTTTTGAAGAAATTCAAATTTCAAATGGAATGCTGACAGAATTATCATTCAATTCGGTGAACTGACACAAGAAAGAAAAATCAAGTCACATGAGCACCGAATGGTTTTTTGGCCATATCTTGAGCTACAGATATCCAAATGACTTGATTCTTGATGCGTTGGAAAGATATTCAAATTTGAAGATCTTTTCTATTTTACAGATTTTCAAATTTCAAACGGAACATTGACAAAAATGGTAGACAAGATTACGGTTTTTATAGTGGGTAGAAAATTTGGAGATGGTGTCTTCACTTAATTAAGTTCATCTTATTTGCCTATAAAAGGAGCCCTTCTCCCATGCATTCAGGAAGTGAAGAGAAGCATTTTATCAAGCAAAAAAAAAAACAAGAGAAATATCAAGTCTAAAGAGCTTTTATATTCTTTATCTACTCTTTGAAGAGAGTTGTACTTTTGTTGTAAAAATTTACTTTGTTCTTGTATTGTTTGAGTGTGTAAAAATTCTTTGTTCTTGTAGTGAGAGTGAGATCCTTGTAAAGGATAAAAGTTATCTTGAGAGAACTCTTTCCTTGGTGAGTTTGTTCATCAAGAAGAACTCTTGGTGTGGTGTTATCAAGAGTTGAAGGAAGTTGCCTTGGTAAGGTTGTTCATCAAGAAGAACTCTTGGTGTGGTGTTATCAAGAGTTGAAGGAAGTTGCCTTGGTGAGGTTGTTCATCAAGAAGAACTCTTGGTGTGGTGTTATCAAGGGTTGAAGAAAAAGTCTTGGTGAGGTTGTTCATCAAGCAAGTTGTAAAGATTTCTACAACTTAGTGGAAAGCCTAGCTTGTGGAGCTAGGAGCCCGTGGACGTAGGCAAAGTTTGCCGAACCACATACATCGAGTTTGCACTCTCTCTATCCCTATCCTCTTTACATTTACTTGCACTTGTGATTGTTCTTTATTGTCATTCTCTTGATTGCATTCTATTTTCATCTTCTTCATCTTTATTTTCAAAGAAAGAGTTAAATAATTTTGAACTTTCAAGAAAAGTTTTCTAAATTCGTTTTTATAAATAAAAACCCAATTCACCCCCCCTCTTGGGTTGCCATATCTGGGTCAATAAGTGGTATCAAAGCAAGGTTGCTCAATTTTTTAAATCTTTATCGATTTTTGAGCTATGGCAACTTTTAATTCAACTTCATATGTTGAGGGACTTTCTATCTCTAGACCTCCATTTTTTAATGGAAGTGATTACTATTATTGGAAAACTAGAATGAGTATTTTCTTGAAATCTTTTGATTATGATTTGTGGTCTATTGTTTTGGAAGGACCTTTTGTTCCTACCAAAATTGAAAATGGAGAAAGCATGCTTAAAGAACCCAAAGAGTTTAGTGAAGATGATAAAAAGAAATTGAGTTTGAATGCTAAAGCTATGAATATGTTATATTGTGCTCTAGATAGAAATGAGTTTAATAGAATATCTACTTGTTCTACGGCACAAGAAATATGGCACACACTTGAAGTAACTCATGAAGGAACTAGTCAAGTTAAAGTATCTAAAATTAGTATGCTAGTTCATAGTTATGAGCTTTTTAAGATGAAACCGGATGAATCAATTTTTGAAATGTTTACAGATTTATAGATATTGTCAATGATTTGAAATCTCTTGGTAAATCTTATTCTAATGTTGAAATGGTGAGAAAGATTCTTAGGTGTCTACCAAAATCTTGGGAGCCAAAGGTGACGGCAATTCAAGAAGCAAATGACCCCACCAAACTACCATTAGAAGAACTTATGAGTTCTCTCATAACTCATGAAATCACCTTGAAGGAGAATGAAGAAGAAGATTGCAAAGTGGCAAACATGTGCTTCATGGCTTTAAGAGAAGATGAGATAAGTATTCTAAACCATGATCCTAAGCTTTCATATGATGAATTACTTGAAGCATTCCAAAATTTATATGTGCAAGTTGATAAGCAAAATTCAAAAATCAATGCTTTTAAAAAGAAGTAAAAAATCATGTTATCTCAATTAGAAGAGTTGGTCGAAATAAATGAAGCTTTAGAAAATGAAAATGAAATTTTAAAGCAAAAAGATTTTGAAAGTTTAGAAAATCAAATACATTTATTAAAAACTGAAAATGACATTTTAAAACAAAAGGATTTTGATAAATTAGAGAAACAAAATGCTAGTTTGAAAAAGGAAAATAATGACTTAAGAAATATTGTTGATAGTTTTACAAAAAGCACAAAAAATTTGAATTCTATGTTACAAAACCAAAGGTGTGTTTTTGATAAAAGAGGTTTAGGATATAAAACTCATAAAAATCAAAAGTATTTTAAAAATTATTTTGCTCATGCATCTTCTAGGAATAATCCTAATCATTCATGTACTTATTGTGGAAGAAAATGACACAAAGTGCATTCTTGCTATATTAAGAGAAATCCTAATTTGAAACAAATATGGGTTCCAAAAAGTACCATAACTAACCCCCAAGGACCCAAGAACTTTTGGGTACCAAAAAGTTACTCCTTGAATGTTGATTGTAGAGACAAAAGAGTGGCAAACACAAGTGGTACTTAGATAGTGGATGCTCAAGGCATATGACCGGAGATGCCTCCAAGTTTTCAAGATTAATCATGAAGAAAGGAGGATATGTGACCTTCGGTGATAATGCCAAAGGAAGGGTAATCGGACATGGTGATATTGGTAACCCTTCTTCACCTATTATTAAAGATGTTTTGCTTGTTCATGGTTTAAAACATGATTTGATTAGCATTAGTCAATTGTGTGATAAGGGATATTTTGTTACTTTTGAGCCTAATAGATGTGTGATTAAGGATGTTAGTAACAATAAGACATTATTTGTTGGTAATAGATGTGGTAATATTTATACAATTGATATTGATGTTAATGATCATGTAGAAAATTGTTTCATTGTTAATCATGATGCTTGGTTATGGCATAGAAGATTAGGTGATGCTAGCATGGACACAATTTCAAAAATTTCTAAAAATGATTTCGTTGATGGTCTTCCAAAAGTAAAATTTGAAAAGGATAAGATTTGTGATGCTTGTCAATTTGGAAAACAAGTGAGAACTTCTTTTAAACAAAAGAAATTTATTTCAACAAATAAACCTCTACAATTACTTCATTTGGATTTATTTGGACCATCAAGAACTCAAAGCCTTGATGGAAAGTATTATGTTTTTGTTATTGTGGATGATTATTCAAGATTCACTTGGGTATTATTCTTGAAAACTAAAAATGAGGCCATACAAGCTTTTTCAAAATTTGCAAAAAGAGTCCAAAATCAAAAAGGGTATTCTATTGTGTCCATTAGGAGTGATCATGGTGGTGAAGTAGACAATGTTGTATTTGAAAATCTTTGTGATGAAAATGGTTTTGAGCATAATTTTTCCTCACCTAGAACTCCACAACAAAATGGTGTTGTTGAGAGGAAAAATAGGACTATCCAAGAAATGGCTAGGACCATGTTACTTGAAAATAATTTGTCAAAATATTTTTGGACCGAAGCCGTTAATACCGCATGCTTTATAATCAATAGAGTCCATATTAGAGCTTTAATAAAGAAAACTCCTTATAAACTTTGGAAAGGAAGAAAACCCAACATTTGATTTTTTAAAGTTTTTGGATGTAAATGTTTTATTTTAAACACCAAGGATAACCTTGAAAATTTGATGCAAAAGTCGATGTTGGAATTTTTGTTGGCTACTCCAACCATAGTAAAGCATATAGAGTTTTTAACAAAAAGACTCTTACTATTGAAGAATCTATGCATGTTGAATTTGATGAAACTAATGTTATTTCTTCAAAGAATTTAGATAATGATATTGTTGAGGTAGAAAGGCAAATCAAGGAATCAAGGCTTGATGAAAAGAGCCAAGATGAATTACAACTTCAACAAGAAAAGCTTGAGGAAGTAAATGATTCTTCCCAAGAATTGCCAAAGGAATGGAGGTATGCAAAAGCTCACCCTAAAGATCTCATTATTGGTGAACCATCACAAGGTATGAAAGCTAGATCTTCTTTTAAGAACTTTTGTAATCATTTTGCTTTTGTCTCTCAATTTGAACCAAAATCTTTTAAAGAAGCAAAAAATGAGGAAAGTTGGATTTTGGCTATGCAAGAAGAATTGAATCAATTTGAGAGAAATCAAGTTTGAGACTTAGTCCCTGGACCCAAATATGACTAAACCCCTTAGTCAAGATAGATCTTGCATAATTAGAAGAAAAGTAGTTATGTTGGATATGTCTTAATTTTTCTTTTATATGATAATCTTTAAATGGTAGCATATGCTAAGGGGGAGAATATATTTAGGGAGAGTAATTATTTTGATTACATCTTTTTGATGATAACAAAAGGGGGAGAAATGGTTAGATTGCTTATATTCATAACAATTGTCATCCTTTTGCTTATTCTTGATTTTATTTTCATTCTTGATTTTAGATATTATATTAAAGCAATCAATGGTTTGTCATCATCAAAAAGGGGGAGATTGTTAGCCCTAAGGCTACATGATAATTTTGATGATAACAATACACATTGATTAATTGAGATTTACTAACATGGTTATTTATGTGCAAGAGTAAGATCATTGAAATAATTATAAAATCAAGAAGAGGCTTATTAAAATGAAGTGTTAAAGCTAAGGAGAAGACTACATGTTAAAGGCACCAAAGTTTAAGAACAAGGTTTGATTCAAGGAATGTGTCGCATGAGTAATATTCAATCAATTGGTCATATATTTCTCTACAAATGTCCAAATGACGTGATTCTTAAGCCTTTGGAAAGATTACTAATTTATAACATTTCATATGTTTTAAATAAATTCAAATTTCAAGTGCAAGGTTGTCCAAATCATCATGCAATTTGAAAGATAAATGGAAGTAGCTGACATGAGCACTGAATACTCTTTTAGACATATCTTGAGGTAGAAAAATCAAAATGACTTGATTCTTATGGCATTGGAAAGAGACCTTAATGAAGCACATTTCATATGTTTTGAAGAAATTTAAATTTCGAATGGAAGGCCGACATAATTGACATGAAATTCGGTGGACTGACACAAGAAAGAAAAATCAACTCACATGAGCACCGAATGGTTTTTTGGCCATATCTTAAGATAGGGATATCCAAATTCTTTGATTCTTAATATTTTGGAAAGCTTATTCAAATATGCAGATCTTTTATGTTTTGACAAAATTCAAAATTCAAACAGAATACTGACAGAATTATCATTAAATTCAGTGAACTGACACAAAGAAGAAAAATCAAGTCACATGAGCACCGAATGGTGTTGTGGCCATATATTGAGATACAGATATCAAAATGACTTGATTCTTGATGCGTTGGAAAGATTATTCAAATTTAAAGATCTTTTATGTTTTGCATATTTTCAAATTTTAAATGGAACATTGACAAAAATGGCAGACAAGATTACAGTTTTTATGGTAGGTAGAAAATTTAGAGATGGTGTCTTCACTTGATTAAGTTCATCTCATTTGCCTATAAAAAGAGCCCTTCTCCCATGCATTCAGGAAGTGAAGAGAAGCATTTTATCAAGCAAAAAAAAAAAAAAAACAAGAGAAATATCAAGTCTAGAGAGCTTTTATATTCTTTATCTACTCTTTGAAGAGAGTTGTACTTTTGTTGTAAAAATTACTTTGTTCTTGTATTGTGGTGAGAGTGAGATCTTCTTGTAAAGGATAAAAGTTATCCTTAAGAGAACTCTTTCCTTGGTGAGGTTGTTCATCAAGAAGAACTCTTGGTGTGGTGTTATCAAGGGTTGAAGGAAGTTGCCTTGGTGAGGTTGTTCATCAAGAAGAACTCTTGGTGTGTGTTATCAAGAGTTGAAGGAAGTTGCCTTGGTGAGGTTGTTCATCAAGAAGAACTCTTGGTGTGGTGTTATCAAGGTTGAAGGAAAAAGTCTTGGTGAGGTTGTTCATCAAGCAAGTTGTAAAGATTTCTACAACTTAGTGGAAAGCCTAGCTTGTGGAGCTAGGAGCCCGTGGACGTAGGCAAAGTTTGCCGAACCACGTATATCGAGTTTGCACTCTCTCTATCCCTATCCTCTTTATATTTACTTGCGCTTGTGATTGTTCTTTATTGCCATTCTCTTGATTGCATTCTATTTTCATCTTCTTCATCTTTATTCTCAAAGAAAGAGTTAAATAATTTTGAACTTTCAAGAAAAGTTTTCTAAATTCGTTTTTATAAATAAAAACCCAATTCACCCCTCCTCTTAGGTTGCCATATATGGGTCAACACTAGAGTCTTTTTAAAATTTTATAACTTATTTACATTACATAATCTTTCTTCGAATCAACACCCAATTTCAATGATCATGACTCAATGTGCTCAAAAATGGTTCAAGGAATTGAAAATAAGACAAAACTAACAGTTAAATCAAGCCTATAAATGTTATGCAAAATTTTCAATTTATAAAAATCATCTATGTTAAACAATCATTATCCTATCATTGGCCATCATAGCGCAAGCAAGAAAAGATTTTTTTTTATATTAAACACAAACACAAATTATGTGCAAAATATGCAAAAGAGGCAAATATTTAGACAAACTAAGTAAAAACTAATGAAAACAAAAGAAAGCGACTGTATGCCCAAACTTGAGAAGCACAGTGCCCTCAATATGCACACACAATAAAGAAAATAGAGTCAGCAAACTTTCTTGAAACTCAAGAGTCTACTGGATCCTGATCATCCTGCAAGTCGTTTCCCAAAACATCGCCATGATCTGCTCCAAGGTCATTAGTAGGTGCTCCTGTATAGACATAATCGTCTCCTTGCTGCATATCATCCTCTTCATCAGCGATTGGATCCGGAGGAAGCTCCTTAATAGGCTACCTCTCATCCTCAACAAATAACGGTGGAGGAGGGAATAAGTCTGAAGACGCCCCCTGACTAAGGAAGAACTACTTGAAGGCGTGCTGCATCTCTATCATGTAAGTCACCACTTGTTTAACATAGGTGACATCATGGCGCACTGTAGCGAGCTCACATCGAGTCTCCCGGAGCTCATGCTCAAATCTATTCATCCACTGTGTAGCGGTCAATGGACGAGCCAGAAGTGGACGCTGCTACTGCTGTGGAGGTGGCTGTCTCAAGCGTGCCCTCTTAAGGGTCTGAAGGAGTCTCGCTTTGATGATGGGTAATAGTTGTGATCACTCCTCAGCTGCATCAATGAAAACCCCAATAGCTCAGCAAAAGGCTATGATCAATGATGGATGTGGAAGTCCACCACTGGTTTTGGATTGAATGTAATGGATGATATTGTCCGCAATCAACTACCCCACATTAATCACCATCTTTTGCTTGTATGCATATAATAATGTGGCCGCTCCTTTGAAACCTCTCTAAGATAAGTGTTGGGCAACATTTTTCTGTAGACTAATAGATTCAATGCCCATAATTTGACTCACATGACGGAGATCGAAAACATGTTGGCCTCTCCTCTATGAGCTCTGGACGACCCCTATTGAGTACCCGCAGGAGTGAGGTAGGCTAAGATTTCGTCAAAGTTTGGAGTGGTCTTGTAGCGGTAGTACTCGCACTCACCAATATCCCATAACTTGTAAAATCAGTTGATAACAGCGGGACTGAAAGAAACTTGTTTCCCCCGCACAAACACATTATACCCAGTCATCTCCTTATCATTCGCGTAAAATTCTCGGACCATGAGTACATTGGCATGTTTTGGTTGGCCTATGAAAGTCTGCCACGTATCTCTACCCAGTGAATGCCACGTATCTCTACCCAGTGAATGCCACAAAACATCATTAGTTGTGTCTATGCCTTGCTCTTGACGGCAGCTTTTGTTGAGGATGATATTGTGGTAACGGGCTACAGTCTCGGCACTTTTGAAAATGTGCCAATCAAATGCAGGAGCGGCTGAGGACAATGCTTCAGTAGTAAAGGTCTTCCATTTCTTTGGTGCCATGATCTTGCACACCGTGCAAACAAATATGCTTCTCAACATTTTAATGTTGCTTATATTCAACACAAGCGTATGACTTTTCTCCTAAGCAACAGTTAAAATGGAATTTATACATAAAAGCCAATAGCAATCTAAAACTAACATATAATAAAATCACAACACGCATAGGTGAAATAGCTCATTTGCATGGCCGGTATAATAAAGGAATAATGTCAATTTTCATAATACTTGATAAAGCCATAACTCAAAAACCACTGAAAATCATGTGTTTAATAAAAGAAATGATCAATTTGCATTATACAGTAATGGTTAGACATCTAGTTTATCATATATGCAGCAATCAAGGTAAATGCTATCACTCGCAAAGTTAATGTTGATCCAAAGTCATGTGAATTGCAATGATATCAAATATGCATATTTACCAATCCTTATTACAAACCATCATGCAAAGTAAGCACCATTAGATTAAAAAAAAAAAAACTCATGTATTCATGACGACTTAAATTATGTAATAACGAAATTAGTTCTCATGACAAAATACGTATGAGGTCAATTATTCAAGGGTAATGTACCTATATGCAAATTGACATACACATAATTTATGCAGCAAAATCATGCGAATCCCTATTAGCTCATGCACAATTTCAGACCATCAACATCTCATGCACAATGTCATTAATCCATATTCCTCAAGCAATATTTCATTCATAGTTTCTAAAAACCATCAAAAATTCATCGATACAAAAATTTTACTCAATTTGACCTCAACTGTAATTATTCAAAATCAAAGGCTTCATTCAAATTCAGTCTTAAAAATCATGCGCAGAAATCACAAGACAAACTTTAATCATAACATCCATACAAACTCAGTTCATCACAAAATCATATAACATCCAAACACTCCCAAATATTCCATTCTGTCTCCCAAACTTCATATTGCAACTCCACGTATTATGGTGGCCACAACACTTCAATCATCATCCATAATATCTCATATATAAACTGCAAATAATGTGACTTAAAAGTGAAGTGTGACAACAAAAATGTAAATCTCTTACCTGATTTCTACGCAAATGAAAGAAAACAAGTAAAATGTGGGTTTGTAGAGAGAGAACGAGGAGAAGTGGTTGTAGGAGAGCCTACAGGTGTCGATGAGGGCCAAGATTGCCGTAAGGATGATGGGTGCAGTTGTTGAAGGTAGTGGCAATGCAGAGAGAAATGGAGACCTAAAAAGAATTTGAAAGAAAATGGTGGCCAAGACTTATTTTTTTCTCTAAATTCTAAGTTGCACAGCAGCACAATTTCGCACAATGAAAAACCCCAAATAGTTTTACACTAATTTTTCCACGCAGGTGTGTGAAGGAAGTAGAGAAGGAGCGCTGAGTCACTGGATTATGATTTTATGTGCAAGGCAATGTCTACGCGGAAGCGCAAACATTAGATTGCAAGGGCGTAGAGGGAGTGGGAAAAATTATATAAATTTACAGCCATTTCGGCACAGGGGCGCAAACACTTAAGCGCAGGAGCGCCAACTCTCTGATGACATATCTATATATTTATAAGATGTAAATGCGCCGATGAGCAGCGCCAAGCGCAAAAGTGCATCCTAGAAGTCAAATTTCTATGTCCAAGCTCGTACAAAGCCTAATACTTTGGCCGCAGGAGTGCTAAGTTTCTAGAAATTTCAAACGTTTAAGGAAAACTTTATGTGCAGCAGTGTAACTTACCTGCACAGAAGCACTGATCCTTCATCGCGGATAGTGCAGCGATGCAGAATACCTTACGCAAGAGCGCAAGGCTTCTGCCAATACTCCCTTAAACTTGACTTCTGAGCTGAAAATTTTCCTAAAAACACTAACACACAACATGAATGCATACATAGAATTAAAAATAGGAAAAAAAACACATCTAAAATTAAAGAAAACAGTTAAGTCAACTAAAGCAAAATAGAAAGTCTTAGCTTAACTTGGGTTGCCTCCTAAGAAACGTTTTGTTTTACGTCATCAATCGGACATGGTCAAGCAATGTGGTGCTTTTCTTCGGTTTTGCTTCACCACTTAAGTAATGCTTCAGTCTTTGTCTATTCACCTTAAATGAAGTTTTGCTCGGTTGTCCAATCTCCACTACACCATATGGAAGCACCTTAAATATCATAAAAGGACCAGACCATCTTAACTTAAGTTTTCCTAAAAATAGTCAATAGTCGAGAGTTGTATATCAAGACTTGTTGATCGGGAGAGAAGGTTTTTCGAAGAATTTACTTCTTATGCAATGCCTTGGTCCTCTCTTTGTAAATTACTACATTTTCATAGGCTTCCTTACAGAACTCTTCCAGCTCATTTATCTATAGCAGCAGTTTCTTACCAGTTTATTACAAATCCATGTTTAGTTGCTTCATGGCCCAATAAGCTCTATGCTCTAGCTCAACCTATACATGACATGCCTTCCCAAAAGCTAGACAGTAGGGAGATATTCTAAGTGGTGTCTTGTACTTAGTTCTATATGCCCAAAGTGCGTCATCCAACTTCCTTGCCCCGACTTTGAGCTTGCAACTATTTTCTCAGGTATTCTCTTTATTTCTTGGTTTGAGATCTCTGCTTGGCCATTTGTTTGCAGATGGTAGGCAAGAGCTTTTCTATGGTTCACACCATACTTAGACAAGAGTACGGCGAATTGTTTGTTGCAAAAATGTGTACCTTTATCGCTTACTATGGCTCTTAAGGTGCCAAAACTTGTAAAAATGTGTTTTCTTATAAAGTGTAGCACCATTTACCATCATTGGTTGGTGTTGCCTAGGGATGGCAATGGGGCGGGTTGGGGCAGGTATTGCCATCCCCATCCCCGTTCATAAAGAGCATCCACATCCCCATCCCTCCCCAAAACTATGTCATAATATTTAAAATGTATCATTTAAAAATAATATAATTCTAATAAGGTCCAATGATAATTAACAATCCAAAATATAGAATAACATAATTTTAACAAGTTTCAAATGATAATCAACAATATAAAATATAGAATAACATAATTCCAACAAGTTTCAAATGACAATCATCAAATCAAAATAGAATAACAAAATAGAGCACCAAAATGCGTGATAAACATGAGACAACTCAGATTTTTTCTTTCTCAACCCTCCGCATTAGCAACATTTGATAATAAGAATATGGGACTATGTAAATCACACGGTTGATAAAATTTAAAAAGTCAAGCAATATGATCAATGCATGTAATTACCTCTTCAACATCGTTATCTTCTTCAATAGATGAAGCAAAGCCCAAAGAAGCTGTAGGATGCAAATCTGATTTATGAATAAAAAATACATTAAAATAATTTTATATATTTATAAGGTTAAATGAAATAAAATATGGAAAAAAAATTATAGTATCTATCAAGTAAAGACCTTGCATTTCTGCCCGTAACCAACCTATTTGCACACATTAAGATCTCTACTGTCCTTGGAAGACGCCTGCTACGATGATCAGTCACAAATCTGCCACCAATACTAAAAGTGGATTCTAAAGCAATAGTGGATACAGGAATGGCCAAGATATCTCTAGCAATTTGAGATAAAATTGGATATCTACTTCCGTTTGTCTTCCACCAACTCAATATATCAAAATCTTCAACCATGGGTAGAAACTTTTTCATCCAAAAAAGTTTGCAACTCTGTCTTATTATTCACAGTGTCACTAGAATTAACAAACACTTCAAAATTGGCAACACGTTCAGATTTTCTTTAAAAATTAGACACTATCTGAGAAGAATTAGTTGAAGAACAACCTTGACTAAAATTTTGTTCCCTCTTACTACCAGACTTCAACTCATATTCATTTACTAAATCATAGCAAAGTTTACGAACTCTCTCCACATGAAAAGACGCTTCATCATCAAAAATCATTGGGAAATAGTATTCAACTAATTTCTTTTTGTACCTAGGATCCAACATAGTTGCTACAACCATCACTCCATGAATTTCATTCCAATATTTTTCAAATTTCTCTATCGTATTAGATGCCATTTCTTTAATCGTATTATAACTAGATGAAAGCCAATCGTTCAATGACAATCTAATTTCGCAACCTTGCAAAAAAACAAATTAGTTGTTGGATATTTAGACCCAGAAAACATCTTTGTAACTTCATAAGACAATTTCAAGTTTTCTTTAAAAATGATGGCCAATTCCCAATCTTTTTCTAATGGCAAAGTCCTATATTGAGGTTCATGTTACTTTAAATGAAAAAAAAAAAAGGAACACTCCTATATACCAATGTAGTAAGCATAAGATATAAGGAGTTCCATCTAGTTTTACAATCAAGAACTAACTTTTAGTAGTTGGAACGTTTAAATGACGAGCAACTTCCTCAAGTTTTTCAATTTTTTATTGGGGTAGCTGTCCAATAAGCAACACTATCACGAATCCTTTCAATTCCCTCCCCAATCACACCTAAGCCTTCCTTTACGATCAAATTTAAAATGTGAGCACAACAGTGCATGTGAAATAATTGCCCTTTCAACATCAGATCATTACTAGAAAGCTTCTCCTTCAAATATATGACCATAAGATAATTGGTACTGCAGTTAGCAACAGTTAATATAGAGATCTTACAATCAATATTCAAATCCACTAAACAACCATGCAAAATCTCATAAATTATCTCAGTTGTATGAGGACAAGGCACATTTATAAATGTAAAAGAAACAAAAAGAATAGTTAGAGAGGATTCAAAGAAATAAATAATTAATAAAAATTAAACTAAAATTAGTTAAAGGAGGTGATACCTTAAAATTCTACTATTCAAAGTATAAGATTCATCAATAAAATATTTCGTAATTGCCATGTATCCTTTTCTTTCTGTTACTTACAATCCACATATCAGTTGTAATGCCAATCCTACTCTTGTTGTTTGCAACCACACTAATTGTCTTAGCCTTCTCAAGATCATATATTTGAAAGATTTCATTTTTTATTGTGTTTCGAGAAATTGATTGATGCATTTTTTACCTACCTTATATGTAGCATAACTTTTTAAGTGCTCATACAAGTGTGTTATACCATCTCTAGCTTTTGAAACTAACTTTGCATTATAATAATTACATACAGCCTTATCCATACCATCAATTTTCTCCTTTTTAAAATGCTGCCATACCACAGATCACAACTTTCTAAAAGGAACTATATTACTCTTCAAATCATCTTCAATGAGATGCGGAGATGTATCATCAACAAAGCAAGTTTTTTCTTCACCTACTAGCACTGGTGCAGACACCTTTAATCTATCCACATATATACAAAATGATTTGTACTTATTAAGCTGAAAACTTGGTTGGAAAAGTCTTGAAATTTGATGATTTCTCAGCTCAATCCCATCTCAAACCCATAAACAATAAAAAAAGATTTATTAAATTATATTATTTAAATTTCTGTAATGCCTATTTTATATTATTTTTAAATTAAAAAACCATTCGGACACAAATATTAAAACGAGATTACTCTTGGGAAGCTAAACTTTAATTATTAAATATTAAAAAGTATTTACAGCTAGAAATATTAAAACAAGGGATATGATAGCAACTCCAAATATGCCTACCTACCGTCCAATTTTAAGAGTTATTGGAGGTAAGAATTTTTTTTTAAAAGGAAATCAAAATTACTCTTTCTTTACTTTTCAATCATTTAATGGAAGTTGTTTTACTCATTTGATGAGAAAAAAATAGAAATTAAACGCGCCACAATCATGATAATTGAACACAATACCATTATCTAATTTGATTGTTGACAATTAGTTTCATTTGTAGTCTTAAAACAATTTTAGACAAGATATATAGCCTATGAAGCATGATGAAAGGAGAAGGTCAAATAACAAAAATCGAAAGTTAAAAATCAGTTCAATAGAGATTAAAGGCAAACCTATGAACTGTGATTGAGAATGTTCCCTTGAAAAGCTAGTTGGAGATAGAGTGAGTGTTCCCTTGAGTCACTTGTAGGAAACCACAGAAATGAAAGATTACAGCAAAAATTGAAACTAAAAAGACAAGAAATCAAAATCCCTAAAATAGATGAACCTGAACATTCACTCCAATTGATTAGGATGAAAACTTACCAATCTGAACTCTCCATTCCATTCTTCTTCTTCTTCTTACCTTTAAACCCACCAAAGCAACTCACAATTTAAACTCTTTGATGAAAGCTTGATTGCTTGAGATAGGACCTTAGAGAAAGTCCATGTACAAAGTGATGAAACAAAGTCCTAGAAAACTAAATAAAGATAATGGACTTCAAACTCTTATCAACTAGAGTTAAATAGGAAAAGTTTTGGTAATTGGCACTTAATAAATTTGGTCCAAAACTTATATTATTTCAAAACACACCACTTTCAATAATATAATTATTTAATTATAACAGGTATACAGGGTGGTGCAGGGCAAATCGCATAATCCCCATCCACACCCCATTTAAAAACAGGTATTATATATTTACCCCACGCCCACCAATCCCCATATCATAACTCTTAATTATCACCCCTAAAGGCTTGGATCCCTGCAAGTCCCATAGCCATGGGTTTTTTTGCCATCCCTAGTGTTGCCACAACTTAAACCCATTTTTACACATAGTCCACTGCCAAAAGGATATATTTGTTATTGCAGGAGGCTGGGAATGGTACCACGAAATCTATGCCCCATACATCGAACAGCTCCACTTCTAACATAGTCTTTAACAGTATTTCATTTTGTCTAGAAATTTTACCCATTCTTTGACACTTACACAGTTGGCAACGAACGTATGAGCATCCTTGAATAAAGTAGGCCAAAAGAACCCTGATTGGAGAACTTTAGCTGCTATCCTTTGGCCTCCAAAATGACCTCCACACTCTAGTGCATAATAATGCTTTAAAATGTCTTGCATTTCTTCTTCCGAGACACATCTCTGCATTATTTGATCTATATAATGTCGATAGAGAATCATATCATCCCAATAATAGCGCTTTGCATCAGCAAAAAATTTCTTTTTCTGTTTATGGTATAGGCCTAGTGGGATGATCTTTGCTACAAGGAAGTTTAAATTTGTAAACCATGGCAAAGTCCTATTAGAAGACACAATAAAAAGCTATTCATCCGAAAAGTGATCATCAATAGGTTGTGTATGTTCTTCTTGCTCTTCTAGTAGTTCTAAGCGAGAAAGATGATCAGCCACCAGATTTTCTGTTCCTTTCTTATCCCTTATTTCTATATCAAACTCTTGTAATTGTAGCACCCATCAAATGAGTCTAGGCTTTGCATCTTTCTTGGTCATAAGGTACTTAATAGCTGAGTGATCAGTGTACACAATCATCTTATTACTAATTAGATATGGCCTAAATTTGTCAAAATCAAAGACAATAGAAAGCAACTCTTTTTCAGTTGTGGCATAATTGAGTTGAGCATCATTAAGAGTGTGACTAGTATAGAATATGGCATGAAAAACCTTGTTTCATCATTGCCCAAGTACTGCACCTACTGCATAGTCACTTGCATCACACATCAACTGGAACAGAACTCTAAATCTGGTGTTACCACAACAGGAGCTGTTACCAACTTCTTTTTTAGAGTTTCAAAGGCCTGCACACAGTTGCTATCAAACACAAACGAGTTATTTTGCACAAGTAAATTCGAAAGTTGTTTAGAAATCTTGGAGAAATCCTTAATAAACCTCCTATAGAAACCCGCGTGTCCAAAAAAGCTTCTAAGTGCTTTTACCGATATAGGTGGTGGCAGTTTTTCAATTGTCTCTATTTTAACCCTATCAACCTCAATTCCCATGGATGATATCTTGTAGCCTAGAACTATCCCTTTCTTAACCATGAAGTGACATTTTTCCCAATTTAAAACCAAGTTAGTTTCCTCACATCTTTTTAAGAACTAACTTTAAGTTTTTTAGGTATTGGTCAAGTGTTTTTCCAAAAACTGAAAAGTCATCCATAAACACTTCAATGTTTTTCTCAATCATATGAGAAAAAATGACCATCATACATCTTTGAAATATGGCTAAGGCATTACACAACAAAAAGGGCATTCTCTTAAAAGCAAATGTACCATAGGGCCAGGTGAAGGTGGTTTTCTTTTGGTCTTCAAGTGCTATGGCAATTTGATTGTATCCAGAATAGCCATCCAAGAAACAATAATACTCATGTCCAACCAACCTATTAGCATTTTGATCTACAAAAGATAAAGGGAAGTGATCTTTCCTAGTGGCTTTATTCAATTTTCTATAGTCTATGCAAATACGCCACCTGATGATTGTTCGAGTTGGAATGAACTCGTTATTTTAATTTTTCACAACTGTTATCCTTCCTTTTTTAGACAAAACCTGAATCGGACTCACCCATGAGCTGTCCGATATAGGATAAATTACCCCTGCATCTAACCATTTTAATATCTCAGCTCTAACTACCTCTTTCATGGTAGGATTTAGCCTTCTTTGTGCATCAATTGATGGTTTACAATTCTCTTTCATGAGACTTCTGTGCATAAACATTAGAGGACTAATTCCTCTCAAGTTGAAAATAGACCATCCTATAGTTGTTTTATACTCTCTTAATACCTTTAACAATTTTTCTTCCTCTACACTAGTCATATTAGATGATATAATGACTAGAAGTGTGGATGACTCCCCAAGGTAGTCATATTTAAGATAACTAGGTAGTTGTTTTAATTCAAGTATTGGTGGTTTTTCAATTGAAGGTAATGGTTTGCTAGATCCTTGTCCTAATGGCTCATAATATTTCCTATTATTTGGCCAAAATGAATCCATCTAATTTATGTACTCAACTACTTCACAATCATCAAACTCATCCAGTAATTTAGAACATGTCAAACTAGCTTCTAATGCATCCAAAGGTAAATTTTTATGTTTTAATACCATAAAACTTACCTCATCTATTCGAAAGCAATTTTCAATGTCATCTGGGTACTTCATGGCATTAAAAACATTAAATATTACCTCTTCTTCTTGAACATGCAACCTCAACTCACCCTTTTGAACCTCAATCGACGTCGTACTAGTTACTAAAAATGGTTTGCCCAAGATAATCGATATCTCCTTGTCCTC
The DNA here is from genome assembly GCA_013180625.2 of Boswellia sacra. Classification (NCBI taxonomy): domain Eukaryota; kingdom Viridiplantae; phylum Streptophyta; class Magnoliopsida; order Sapindales; family Burseraceae; genus Boswellia; species Boswellia sacra. The sequence continues at coordinate 235,938 of SNVD02009484.1, read as the reverse complement.
TTCAATGTCAAGCACAATGAAATTTGTTTGGAAAATGAATTTATCTATCTTGACCAGCACATCTTCAATTACTTCTCTTAGATGCTTGATGGATCTATCAGCTAGCTGCAAAGAAACTGTAGTATGACATGCCTCACCTAAGCCAAGCTTCCTAAAAATAAATAAAAGCATTAGATTTATGCTTACACTTAAATCACATAATGCATTAGTAAAGAACGAGTCACTAATAGAGCAAGGAATAGAAAAACTCCCTGGATCCTTGAGCTTTGGTGGCAGTTTCTTTTGCAATATGGGGCTACACTTTTCGATTAAGGCAACGGTCTCATAATCTTCTAGCTTTTGCTTCTCGATCAATATGTCTTTCATGAATTTGACATAGTTGGGCATTTGCTCCAAGGACCTCTAAGAACCTAGAGAATTGTTTATCAAATTTGCTATTTTGCAACCTTTGAGGAAATGGAACTTTAGGAACTGGTTCTGCATTAGGCAATGTGTGTTTTGAACTTTGTCTTCGTTAGTCTTCATTGTTGGCGTCGAGGTAATGACCTGTTCTTCTTCTTTCTTCTCCTTTCGCCTCTCACCCTTATTTGGTTCTTCCAATTCTTTACCACTCCTCAAAGCAATAGCTTTGCAAGGCTCTTTTGGGTTCACTTCAGTAGTACTAGGTAAGTTACCTTATAGTTTTCCATCGACAATATTGGCTAGCTGACTTACTTGAGTCTCCAAGCTTTAATTTGGACTAATTGGTTTTGGAAATTGTTGTGTGTTTCAACCATGAATTGGTCAATTCTTTTCATAAAGCTTGTTATGGTTATTGTCAATTAGGCCAAGGCTTCTTCTAAAGTTAGTTTCTTTTTTTGTTAAGTGGGTTGTTGAGGAGGTTTCATGGCATTTTGGTTACCCTAAGAGAAATTTGGATGATTTCCCCAGCCTGGGTTGTAGGTGTTGCTACAAGGGTTATTTGTAGGGTGGTTATAGTCAACATAGCTAGCTTGCTCAACTTATCTTTCGAATGGATTCCCTTTTTCACACCTCTCACTAGGATGATTGCCTTGACAATGCTCACACACAACTGCTGGAATATGGATAGCATTGGCTGCCATAGTGTGATTTTGTAATTGTCTAGTCAGCGCAGCCATTTGTGCTTTCAAAGAGTCAATTTCATCAAGATTGTGAAGTCTAGCTAGCTTAATTTTTGGATGTAGCTCTCTCACTATTCCATTAAAAGTTGTTCATTGTCATCTCCTCAATCAAGTCATATGCCTAATCTTATGTTTTCTTTATAAAAGCTCCTCCTGAGGCTGCATCTATTAGAGTTCTTGTCGAATGTCCTAAACCATTGTAGAATGTTTCTACTTGCATCCATTTGGCTAGGCAATGATGAGGACACTTTCTAAGCAGCTCCTTGAACCTCTCCTATGCATCATATAAAGATTCTCCCTCATTTTGTGCAAAATTGAAAATCTTTATTCGTAGCTTAACTGTCTTTGATGGTGGGAAAATTTTCGCTAGGAATTTCTGGGTTAACTTCTCCCAAGTAGTGATAGAATCTACAGGCAAAGAATTCAACTAACTCTTAGCTCTATCTTTTAATAAAAAAAGAAAAGAAACAACTGAAGTCTAAAAGCACATCCGAAACTCCATTAGGCTTGAATGTTTCACAAATTTTAATAAAATTAGCAATATGGGCATTAGGATCTTCATAAGGCAGTCTACGAAATGCAAATGATTGAATCATCTGAAGAGTAGCTGGCTTAATCTCAAAATTGTTTGCTTGAATGGTCAGCTTCCTTATAGCTTGATGAATTCCTTTCACTGTAAGAAGCATGTAATCCATAAGTCTTGGATTAGCTGGGACTATAGCTCTTTCTCTGTTTCTTTCCATATTGTCAGCCATCACATTTGTTTGTTTAAACCCTACTACAAAAATGCTAAACTATGATAGTTAATAACTGAGTGTTTAGTTTTTATCTGTCATCATTTGCATTGAAGTAAAACAATGATACCTCATTAATAAGTGTTATAATTTACCTCTATCATCCTTTTATTTATACCTAAATAATGACACTTGATATATGAGTGTTATTATGTAAAAAAGTCATCATTGTACGTTAAAAGTAAAAGATGAGTGTTTTTAGTTAAAAGACTCATTTTTTAATTATTAAATAATGTCACTCAATAGATGACATGTTCATTTCTCAAAGTCATCATTTATATGTAGAACATAAAGATGAGTATTTTTAAGTATACAATGTCATATTTGTCCACATTTACTTGAATTAAAGTTTCATTAAAAAGTAGTTAATACAAAAGTAAAATACTATTGTTAAAATAATTTAATTTTTAAAGTACTCTTAATTGTTCAATGAGATATATAATACATATTTTTTACAAAATAAAAAAAATTAGAGTAAAACTATCAAATATAATATAGTGAGTAATTTATAATTTTTATATTTAATTCTAATTTAAAATTTAAGCAAAATCATGTCATTAATTTTTTATTTTTAAAATTGAATTAAAAAAGTAACAAAACTTGAATTCAGGGTGTAAATAAAAATTATAAAATTTATAAACTTATCGGTGATTTTCAAGGATAATTTTTATAAGTTTTAATATATATGGATATCCTCAAAATTTAGCAAAGTATTGAAAGAAGTTCACAAACCATATCCCTATCCCTAATACGTTTTTCTCCTCATCACCATCGTGTTCCTCCTCTCAGATTCAGCGCCACCGCCATTGCTATCAGGCGGTGCCACCCAGCTGGTAGTGTTCTCGCTGCCTAATAATCTTACCAAAATGGCGCTGTCGCAATGCTGTGAAGCATATCATTGCAAAGCACATCTTTTTTCCTGACCTCGATCGTTCAATCGCAGTTGTTCACATCCCATAAGAAGGTCACACTGTCATCGTTTTCAGAGCTTTCGGCTCAGTTCAAGGGTATGGATATGTGGAATTGGAATTTGTGGATGAACGGGGTGAAACAGACCTTACAGGTGAAGAGACGGTTAAGTTATATAAAGATACTTGTGTTAAAGCACTCAAGATTAGGTGGCATTTTTATTTCTACAATTTAGGTTTTGTCAATTTTGTGTTTTTTAAGTTGGGAAATTTGGAAGATCTAAATATTCAGTTAATGCTTTGATTGTTTGGAGTGTAATAAAAAAAGTGTTTTTTTTAGATTATTATTTTTTGGATGACAAGGAACCTTCGCAGTGTCTTCTCAGCCTTCGAAAGAGGTGATGGTAACTACTCTGGCAGATGCTGGTTTTCGGCTTTTCTCTAAATGAGACGAGGGTTCTCTCCAAACTGGATCTTTCATTGGTGCCACTTTGCTCTCTAGGAAAAAGTATTTTTTTATTCAGCTTTTATTTTCAATTGTATGATGTTTGATTTGTTTGTATATTATTGCATATAAATTTTATTTCAATTATTCATTTATTTGTTATCTTTGCTTCGATTTAGTTTCTGATTTAGATTCTTGATTATAAACTCATCTCTTGTCATGTCATCAATTGCAACCAATTAACTTCTCTTTATCTCTTGATTGATTGATAATTAGAGTACCTGTTTCTACCCTTTATATGCCATTTTTGATTGATTACTATCTTTACATTTTGTAGTTTTAAATGTACACAATGCATGTTGGTATATACTTTATGTACAAGTAGATGTATATTATATTTGTTCTCACATGTTGTGGTCTTTATTAGGTAGAAAACATGTGATTCTCTATAGATATCCCTGTTAGCTTACATTCACTTTATATTATTATAATCACATTAATTTTACTTACTTATTCACTTCATAACTCATTGATCTTGACTTCGTATATTAAATATTGACTTATATCATCAAATTTTTTTAACCCATTTCCGTAGTTTTCAATAATAAATTAATATTATGGCTCTTTCTTGGGAAGTAGAAATGACCTTGTTTCTTTTCTTTTTTTCTAAGTGCAAATTCAAGACAAGTAACATCAGAAAAGGAATAATATAGTGTGCATATTTCCTTTGATATCACTGGTAGTCTTTTAGTTAAGGAGATTTGTTTTGGTACTATGTTATTAATAGAAGATCTTCTAGTACCAATTTTATAGTATAATCACTACAAGAAAAATGATCATATTTGGCGGTCTTAAAAGCGCCACCAGTGGCACCGCCAAATATAGTCAATTTGACTGTATTTGGTGGTCGGTCAAAGTGTCAAATATGCATCTGACTATACTTGGCGGTTTTTGGCCGCCAAGTATAATAGTTTCAAAAATTAAAAAAAAATATACTTGACAGTTTTTAACCGCCAAGTATTTAAAAAAATTAATATATATATATGTGTGTGTGTGTGTGTGTGTGTGTGTGTGTGTGTGTGTGTGTGTGTATATATAATAGGTATTGTTCTTATATATGTAATCACACAAACTAAACGATGCTCAAGTGAAACCACCGTTGCTCCAAATTTCTCTGCTAAAACCTGTACAAGAATACATTGTCTATAATTCTTCTTCAAATTACTGACACTAATCATAAGAACAATTAATTCAATTTTGTAATGGACAAACAAAATCTTATTGAGTCCATGAGTGCAAAGACCGGACACTAACTAATTAATTTAATGAACACATAATGTATGAATGAAGAAAAAAGAAAAGAAAAACAAGTAACAGACTTAATCATTGTGAAATCTAAAGTATGCAGCAGGCTTCGTCATATTGGTTTAAAGCCCCTTCTTGAATTTTTCTTGGAAGCATGACAATCAGTCCTAAGAATTAGATCCTGCATATCGCCACTCAAGTAACTTAAGATATAGTAAAACTGAGAAAAGAAAGAAAAAGTGTTGCAACTCATTTGCATTTCTTCACTTGGTTTGCTAAATTTTTGTTCACTCATTTGATAAGTTCTAACTATGTTAGAAGCAATGTTTTAGACTCATACTTGCAATGAATGACAACATCACAGGTGGTTTAATACAAATATTAAATCTTGCGATATTAAGGCTGGCTCAACTCAAGTTACATAACAGCTTGCAATATTACTTTTTTCATCTTTCTGCGCATTAAACTTGAAAAGAATAAGATAGTCACAAACAGCAACAAGAAATTATTATTCTATCAAAGTAGAAGCATCTGAATTCAGAATGAATTGCTTTTGTATCAGACTTTAGCCACACGAAGTTTGCATGCTGTAAAATTGCTTTATGTTTTGACGTAAGATGCTTGCCTAAACAGGTTACAGTATAGAAAATTGAGATCAACTGACCTAACATGTAGTGATCTTTGCTGGTCAAGAAACATAATCCTTTTAAGTCCCCCTCATCATTTGGGCTCTCCATCAGCACTATAAACTGGAAACCTATGCAAACACAGGCGACCATTAAGTGTATCACAATGCTTGATAAGCACACCTTAAGATCAAGGCTCAAGTTAAATGAAAAAGGTTACAAATCCACCTAATAAATATAAGAGTTACACAAACAAACATACCCAATTAATAAAAGATATACGCAAACAAACATTTATAACAAACAACACTTAGAAAAAGAAGGGGAGGGAAGGGGATTGCAAGAGAAATACATATAAAACAACTATCCTTTTCCCTCTTATGAGTTGGAGAATTCATTTTTGGAGTTAATAGGAAGTTACTTCTTTTGTCAAGCCTTACAAGTCTTCTTGGTTATAGAAGTGCAGGGTCCAAACTGCATCTCTGCTGGACTAGAATAGGATATGTTACGAGACTCAAACAAAAGAAATTTTACAAAAACAGGAACTAGTTTCAGACCATTTCATGATAAATTTTCTATAAATTGAAAATACTGATTACAGAAAATGGATTCCTAAGAATATCTAAAAAGCTAATTAAACATAATTGTTCTGTCATAGTTGTTCATGAGTTATGAAAGGAAAGGACGTAATGAACTTCTCTATCAGCTCCACTTTGAGTATCAAATCTAGCAGGTACCAAAAGCATCTACCTCGTCAATAAAGGGGCATTCTATTAGCAACATGGAGGGCATCATCAACCATCCATAAAAATGAAACGACATTATATTACCCCATAAAGCCATAAACAATTAAGAACCAGCCAAAATAAGGAGAAAAACTTTTTCAATTAAGCTTTGCATTTAACCAGCAAGTGCACAGGATTTATAACATGCTACAGAACTAAAAATGCACAAATATGAGCAATAAAGATTCATTTGCTCTAACTTTAGCATTAGTGGAACAAAAAACCTAGAAAGAGATTTTAGCCTATCAGAAATTTGAATTGTAAAGCAGCCACGAATTTGAATTGTATAAATATCACCAACATTATTGGAAAGAAAAGAAAGAAGAAAATTTCTGCAAGGGCAGATTGGAAAAATTCATGGTAATGATGGAAACCAAGGGAAAGAAAAAATCGACTAGCATCAGGCATAAGATGCACAAAATGCTATCAATCATAGCTCAACTATGTTGGAATATTTGTGCATCAAAAGCAAGATTAAGATTAGGTGAACCGTCAACAATATTGTTTGGAGTGAGACATCTTTTATAATCCTATTTCTCTTCCTATTCAAGAACCATGTTTGCCCATTCTGCGGGATCCTATTCAAGAACCTGTTTTTTTGCATTTTAGAGAACAAAAAAGAGCAAAATTAAATAATTATACCCGAGATTAATTAAAACACCTATTAAGATTTTTTTTTTAAATCAATCTAACAAGGGAATTATGTTGATATAAGTCCTTACATTGTACTTCAGTATGTAGAAAGACGAATCACTAGCAATTGCCACCAAATCACCACTATCAGCCCAATACAGATTCTGGGATGTTTTAAAAGCATAATTAATATAATACATAAAGCAATGATAGCTTGAAATGATAAAAAATGAAAACAATCTATTTTAGGCGTATTAGCACTTACTTTCACAGTAACATCAATCCGTCTAATCAATCTGCATTCAGCCCAGTCATAAAAGTAAATAAAATCATTTGAGCACATTGCCAGCAAAGTGCCCCCATAAATGCACATTGGATCTATGTCTCCAGACCAAAGCTGTGTATATAATATACTCACCATCTCCATAGACAACAACAAACCTCCTATTAGGATTGTGCTTCAAGCTCTGCAAGACAACAAGAAATACAGTAATAACAATACTAATAACAACAGAGAGACCAAGAGACCATATAAACACATTAAATAAAACCTTATTCCTCCATATCATTACACTTTAATTGGCAAATAAAGAAAAACCTTGAAAAGTACCAGTTAGTATGGAATAAATTCTCCCATCATGTCCTTTAAACTCTTTAGATACTACTATAACTTTTTCATTTGATCTCTACACACCTAAAACCTACTTAAAGAGGTGACTTCTAAATGCTGATGACTATTAAATGCAAATAGTATCTGAAATAAATCAAGAAAAAATTTTCCAACAGATAGAAAAATAGGCAACGTGGAACAAGTAAAATTAGATCTTAAGCAGCAAAAATTGATAGTCTATTTCTACATATACATGATTAAAGCAGCAAATGTTTAGATATACATCTATGAATGTGCTTCGAAAGATTTACACTAAATAAGACATGGTGAGGAAGAAAGCAGAGAAAAGATAGAAATGCATAAAACAAAACACATCTGAGACAAATAAAACCAAGCAGCAAAATGTCAACTCACCTCTGGGTAAAGATCACAGGTTCCTAATTCCTTAACAGCCAAAGGCAATCTTTCTCCATCAGTAACCTAAGATGCAAGACAAGCCAATTACTTAAACCGTCATCTATTTTAGAAACATAACATGCAGCAAAGGAAGCAGATAGTCTAAGCTCAAACCTTAAAATCTGCTCCAACACTCTTGATGTTCACAGTTTGAATTTCATTGTGCTTAGCCCATATGATCTTTCCACTATTATCCATAGTAGCTACAGGTTCTTCACGACCAATTTTCACCATGATGGTTCCTTCATCATAACCAATTACAATTCTATGCAATGAAATGAATAGTAACAACGTCATGATAAATAAATAAGAAATTTAAAAAAGTATATTTTTAAGTATGCATTAAACAGAAATTTACAACTTCAGTAGCATATATAAATATAACTCTTCAAAAGCTTAACCGAAGAGAATTGATGTTTTTGAAACACTAGAACACATTCTCCAATGTGTAGATATCTACTGGAGACCCCATGCATACAAGATTAACAGCAGTAAAATTTATATTATATATGTATATGGAGAAACTCACCTGCGAGAACCTTTCATATACCGAACAGCCCAAACTCTTTCCAGACCATAATTCAACGTGTTCTCAAGCCTACAAGACAAGAAACTCAGTTTAGAAACATTTCAAAGAACTCTATATGGCTCAATCAGATATAACAAATATTCAAAAAATAATAATCATGACGACGATTATTATAATATAAAAGAAATTGCAGGATTTTTTTTCACACATGCATGGTTAAAAAAAAAAATTCCATAGTTTGATATTAAGCTTCCTATTTCAAAGCATTTACCAACCTAAAGGATATAAAGTCTAAATAACCAATGGATCATAATTTAAAATACATCAAAGCTTGAATTTAAATTTGAAAATAAAATCTGATTGTGAACAAAAAATTACTAGCAGATGAAAGCCAAGCATAATCTATAAGCTTATAAACCTTGAAAAGTAAATAGAGCAGCTAAAAGGTTATCTATAAGTAGTTGCATGCCAAATACGAACTGTCCCTAAGCACTATAACCAAGCAGTGTAGGTACCCATCCCCTAAAGAAGCCCCTCACTCCCTGCTCCTTCAGCAAAACTCCAAAACCAGATGATATGCTCTTGTACTTAGTCGGTGCCTCACGGGGCTGCTGGAGTCAGCGAGGCTGGAGTCGGCGCTGCCTCCAGCCTATAAGTTCAAAAAGTAATTAGTTGTTTTAAAGTGCCAAAGAATTTGTCAAAAGCATAAAAGATTAAGGTGTAAACCTTATGAACTTTAAGTTAAAATCTCAGCAAACATTACTTAGCGAGCAGAGTTATAAAAAAAGAAAAAGCCGAAAAAACCATTTGAAACCTAGATTATACAGTGATGAAATGACACTCTTGAAAGTCAATATCTAAAGATAGTATCAACCAATCATTCTATAAAAATAGGCTCATCTTTTCTAAGTAATTTATCAAGTGTTTGAGTTGCAGACAACAAAAACTAAAGAATGTGACTAAGATTTCTCGTGCATTTTACACATTTCTATTCAATTGGTAACAAGAATAATAATTAAAAAAAAAAGCTGCAGATTTAACATACCATCCATGATTGCTTTTTGTTAAGCTTTGATAGTGAGTTAGTCAGAAACTGTAATCTGAAAAAAAATAACGAAAGAAATAAGAAATCCAAGTTTAAGATGTAAAAGGAAATATGGATTGAAACAAAATCCAGATAGTTGCCTCCTAAACGATTAAAGAATGAGCAACTACTATGCCAGAAGAAAGAAAGAAAGATACTGAGCTGGGGTATTTGATCGAACAGGTGACAGGCATTAAAAAGTTGTACTTGTAGCTGCTAAAATGGGCAGGTAAAGAACTTGCTTTTTGATAGACTTTTGATCTAACATTCATTATCATATCCAAGCAGCGAAAGAAAACCAAAACAAAAGAGTTATAGCTGAAAAAGTTAAAGAGGTTACCAAATACAAGTGAAGTGAAGGAGCATTTCGTTTGAGTCGATAAAATGCGTGAGAAGGCGCCGTGAGGACTACACCGCACTCACAGTCTTAAGCTTAGCAAATAAATAAATATAGTAAATTTTTTTTAAAAAAATTTCATTAAATAGCTGCGGACATGAAGGGTGATGGAGGTGAAGAGATCAGTTGATGATGACGATGAGAGGGATGAGAACGATGAGGGTAATGAGAAGGATGAGAGCCATGAGTTTGAGCGGCTAAGGTAAGAGGAAAATGATGGAGAGCGTAGATGAAGGAGTGGGCATATAGGGTTTTGTTGCTCATTTCAACTTAAACGACGTCGTTTTGGTATTATTGGTTTTTTTAGCACTATTTGATTTAATTTCATTTTTAAATTAGATTATAATAATTTTTACTTAAACACAAATATCATATTATTTCAAAATAAAATTTATTTGAGATTCTTAATTCTTTAATTTTTATCGAAAAAATTTAAATAATGTGATTTTGATCACTTTGAAATTATAAAATAATCTTATTTATTTCATACAATTTCCATGTTTAAAATTTTACTTTTCTATAATTTAATATCTAAATTTTTTTTCATATATACAATAATATTATCTTTTATTTAAGGATTTTAAAACTCTTAATTTTAATTGAAACATCAAATTATATTATTTAATCAATATTTTGACATTTATAACTTCTTTATTTTATTAAAATTCAAAATATTATATTCACATATTTGAAAAGAAAAATTGAGAAGATAGGGGGAAATGAAAAAATAGAGTGAAATGTGAGAGGGAAGAGGGAAAGATTACGTATTCATATACTTGTCACTTTTATAAATATGTGATAAATATGTGATTAAATTAAGACAAAAAGTGACAAATAAGATGAATAGGTAGGTTTGACTTCTATACCCGTGTCATATTTCTCACTTTTTTTAAAAACCGTCAAATAAAAAAATTGTAAAATGACAAATATGCAAAAAATTCTTGTAGTGAATGATTTTAAATGATAATAATTGATACTACATTTTGAGATTATTGGTTATTTATAATGAAGCCAAATGACTATGTCAAATCCTGAAGAATCTCCCATTCAATTAATTAATTAACAATATAGATTAAGATGAGCCTATGTGTTCAGATCCAAACAATTAAATTCAGTTTGCACTTCATCAAACTATTTCTTTAGTTTGGCTTTTGAAAAACTTCCTTGCCTCCTTTTGTGATTCTAAGTTTAAGTTTTTTCTTTAAATTATTTCTTGACTAAATCATTTGCAAAAGATCCAGTTCTTTGCTTGTTAGTGTAGGATTATAATAGCAGGGTCTGTACAAAAAAATTTCTCATTTATTATGTAATTTTCCTAGACTTTAATTAATTTTTGGTTAATGCTTATCCTTGGTGGACTTAGGTTGTCTTGTAGTTTTTGGGGCTATGAAGCATGTTACTTGGTATATTTATATTTATCTTTTTTTATGTGCATTAGCAGTGCTACAATGTATGGGAATCAGTTTTGCAAATTCATTTTCTGATTTATAATTATTGACTTCTAGACTTATTTAGGATATCCTAGTCACTTGTTTCTAAAGATTTTGATCCTTTAGAGCTATTTTGACATCTTCTAAGTTCTCTTATGTAGATAGATTGGTAATCTTGGTTGTCGTATGCATATGTATGATTTTTAGTTTCAATAGATATATTATTTTTTATAATTGTTAAAAAGTGGTTATTGTTATATATAATATGTTTATAAATGTCTTAATTTTTTATTATATAATTAAGTGTTGAAGTATACACTTTACATGTTATTTATTTTTCCTTTTTATTTTTTAATGTAGTTGGATCATTGTGCTACTACTGATCTTTGAGAAAGAAATAGTTTTGGAGAGGCTGATCTTATGACTTCTTTATCGTGTGACATGTAAATCTATCTATTTTTTAATATATATTCTTTTTCGTTTTTTTTGTTATTGTAATTTATATAAGATAGTTAGTCACACTATACAGTATCTTAAATTTTTTTTCGTATAGCTTTTGTTGCTTTATTGCTAAAAATGTGTTCTTGTTTTGCAGTTTTTGGAAGGAATCGTGGTGAAAGACCTATCTTTTTGCAGTTTTTTAAAGCAACCATGCTTGTTGATGAAGCACTTTATTTTGAAGATTTTGTTGTTTACTCTAGGTTGCATTGAAATTTGTTTAAATGTGTGGAAGTTATGTACTTTTGGCTATAAATTAGATTCATGAATTTTTTGTATATGTATCTATGAGTTTCAATATAACAATAATTAATCAGGAGCATCTATAATATTTAAATAAAATATTTTATTTTTTTAAATTTAAAAATCAATAAGATGAGGGTTGTAAACAATAAGACTGTCATTATTTAACATTTCATTTTTACAAAGATGAGTGTTGTTTAGAAATAAACTATCATTGTATATGTTTGACAAAGACAGTTTAAACATAAAACAATGACAGTTTTAAAAAACAACTGTCATTGTTTATACGTCAAAAGATGAGTGTTTGAAACCGTCATCATTTTGAAGCACCCTTACGATGTCAGGTGCATAGATTAGTGTTTCAAACTATCATCATTGTCCATTTTCAACACTCATCAATAAGCATTTTTGTAGTAGTGAGATTTTTTGGGCTTTTCCTTTCTATTCTTTTGACAGGTTCGATCTATCTCAGAATCCAAAGTTAATAAGTCCTTATCTCCAAACTTTCGCATGCAACTACCAAATATCAAACAAAGCAAAACTTAGGGAAAATCGAAAATAAAATTCAAACTAAAATCAGGTTATTTAGTCTAATATTAATAAAAACAATCCTTGACAACGACGCCAAAAACTTGTTATGCAAAAATCCGCAAGTGCACAAAATCGAAACAAGTAATATAATGATGAGTGAGTTATCATTCCCACAAGGATTGGTTATTAACTACTAAACTTAATCTAGCTTTGATTTTATTTGAATAAATAACAAATTTAAAGGAATTAGCTAACTAAAATGGGAAAAATTTAAACACTAAGTGAAGAAACTAGATTTAAATTAAATTGAGATAAATTCAATGGATTAAGCTCTAGGGTATCAGGTTTCACCTAAGTTATCCACTCTATTATTTATTCCAATTCAATTAATGTTCATCAACCTTGTCGCCAACCAATTTCTATAAGGTATTTGTTATTCTTTTTCAAGTAACAACAATGTCTATTAATAGGGAGAATCACATCTCTGTAGCCTATAAATATCCATTAAGCATAATAAATCTTATAGGGTTGCACAAATCACAATTATATTTCTATCTTATGTGAGTTTATGGTGAATCAATCAAGGACTAATATAAATTAGCTTTTCAGTCTAATTTATATCTCAAATCATGCAATAGTTGGCCAAACCATCACAAGCATTAAACACATGAAAAATTCACTCAATAAGAAATTGAATGAATATTAATATATTGAATTGAAATAATAGAGTATCAAACTTGGCTACATCCTAACCCTAGAAAAAGAGATTTAGTTCATAATATAAAGAAAAATAACATAAGAAAATCAAGAAGTATTCATAGATTACAATGAAGGAAGTAAGACTTAGGGAACTTGAAGATTCCTTGAAGATTATTCTTGAATTATGCCTCCAAGGGTTGTAGATTGCTTTCTTGCCTCCTAAGCACCTATAATGACACATATATATCCTAAAGAACACCTAAAACTCGTCTATTTATAGTCTATAAGAGAAAGAAGTCGAATCTTAGTTAAAAGAGGAATCTTGAAATTTTCCAGAATTGCACTTATGTAGGAGCATAGCTACAATGGCACGGGAGCACTAACTTTCTGGTTGCATGAAGTTTGTTGTTCTTAACCTCACGTCGCTGCGCCACTTTGTGTTGCGTTGGAGCGTCAAGTTTCTGATTTTGCGTCTATTTTTATGTATTTCGCACTGCTGCGCCATCTACTCTGCGCAAGAGCGCTAACCTTCTCATTTGGAGATCTAGATTTTTCCTCATTTGCTCTTACTTACTCATAGTTTTGATATGCTTTATTAGGAATCCAATTCCTTTCCAAAGAATCTGTATTTAACTAAAATAGCACATTATTTTCTCCTTATTTTACTCAAAAATTAAACAAAGATTAAATTTAAGTGTATTAAATTAGTGAATAAAATTCACTCACAGGTTCCAATCAGAAGGTATATTATTTAGGCCCATTTTAGTTATATGAATTATATTTATTTTATTACCAATATTTATACGAGTTCTTATAAATAGGTTCAAGCATCCAATGTGTCAATCACTATATGTCTACAACAAATCAAGGTTCCTAACTAGAATTATGTCCGTAAGGGAGAACCATACGATGTCTGGAAGGAATCCAAGCATTAGATATGCTAAGGATTGTCTATAATGAATCATGACCTTCGCTTTATAAGCGGTGTTAAGATTGATTAAGAAAATACATATGAGACATATAAAATAAATAACACAAGATTATGATTATTAAGCATATATCAAAGGGTTAGAAAATCCTTATTCTCATATCAAGGGTTTCACCCTTTCACCTTAGCAAGAGAGAATTTAGTAAGATATTATGCAAAAATAAATAAATAAATAAATTACAAGAAGAAAATGATTTATTAATAACATCAAAAGAACAAAACACAAGAGAGAAAATACAATATTAAGAGATCCCAGCTAAGAGCTAAGATGCCCTAATGGGTCAAAATGCACATCTATTTATAAATACATTCAGGAGCAAACTTATCAAATTACAAAAGAACAATTATAAAATATCTCATTGACAATTTGGATCATCATGTGTATCAATTTTGACTACCGATTCAACACCGAAATATTTAGAACTTTGACCACATGTCTTCATGAAAGTTGTAGATATTTCTCTCAGCTTTCTAGAGCATTTTGATTCATATGATTTGAATATATATATCAAGAGATATTGTCAAAATACGAAGGCTTGGTCAGGCTGGGTCGAAACTACAAATGGGTTCATTTCAAGCCTATTTTTTATCCATTAAAAGCCCGAATTTTATGATTCTTGTGAATACAATTTTGTAGATAATTTAATCAGCTTTTCAACAAATCAAGGTTTGCATCATTCTGATCTATAAATAGAAAGTTATGCGTATTTTACTGAACCTGCTATAAAAACTAAAATTAAGATAAAGCTAATTCAAAAGATACAAAGACTACAAATATGTTTTTAAGTTAAGGAATTTAATGACACTATTAGTACAATATGTTGAATTAAGCTCTTATTAAATATACATATTTAAGTGTTCATCAGTTATCAAATAGTTCAAACATAATTTTTATTTGAAAAATCCTTTGACACCTTTAACTTTACAATTTAATTCTAATGATATTGTACTTAAAAAACGGCAATTTAACTCTCTTTTACACTTTATTTGTCCGCTAAGTCGACAATTTAGTGTATATATATTTAAAAAAAAAACAGTTTGTTTAATTAAAACTTAAAACATTTCCTTTAACTTTGTTGTAATTTTATATTTTTTTCCCAAAGTATTACACAAGTCATGTCTTTGATTGTTATATTGATTCATATTAGTGTTATATTCACAATTAGATTGAATTTATTAAACCATCAATAAAATACTAAAGTTGATTAATTTCATGGTTTGATTGATGCTCATTACAATCGAAAATTGTTTATAAAACTCAAGATATTGTGTGAAATTAAACCTAAAACGAAGTAGAATTTGTGCAAGAGAAGATCTATGTAAAAGGCTTATTGATCTTCCATGAGATTCGTGCTCAAATAGAATTGGGCATCTATGGAAATTCATTTTAGATTCATGCTCAAATCGGATGATCTCATTGATCTGCCTAAGATAAGTGTGCGATTCATACAGAGAGAAGAGTTGACAAAGCTTGCAAGTAGCAAGTATATTGGGATACTTGTTGCTATTGGCTAGTGCTAAATTTGTCATGGAATATTATGCCAGGTTCTTTGCACGCCCTTATCAGCCAATTGTCAGATGATTATTTACGTCATTAGAAGATTTAAGGCCAAATTTACGATAAGGATTTTGCTTTCTACTCAATAGACGATGAACTTGTTTCGAATTATATATGAGGAATAAATCAACTTGGACAACATTAATCAGAAACTCTTGGCAGCCAAAGCCTACCCGGGATAACGATAAGTTTCAGGACAGGCTCCATCTATTTCATTTTCCAATTAATGCCATCAAAATCGACTAAACTATATATCAACAGTACTTTAAGTACCACTTGTCAGTCATTGGAGCTGTTTAGGATCCAATTTGTTAATTACACGTGCATTTTCACACACAGTCACATTATTCATTTAATTAGAATATTTATTTTGATAAGTTAATTATTTGTCTTCTACACGTATATAAATTTTGTATTGACAGGCAGAAATTTTGATGAGGCATGTTTTTACAATTCTATTGTTCAATACTTAATCAATAATATTAGACTTACAATATAATTATTACAACATAATTATAGCCTAGAGCCTATAACTTGACGTAGCAATCCAAATGACAAAAATCTAACTAAAAATGTAATTTTTCTTATTAATTTTTGTTTTTTTCTTCTTGAATTTTTATCGAATGGACTGTCAAATTAGAATGTAAACTTTAGATTGTGTTTAGATGTTAATCTAACACTACTGATACTTAGTTGTCACTATTTCAGCTATATTCTACAAATACGCGCAGCCTGGTAAACTTGGCTATACTTTGACCCTGAAAGACTGCTACTTTAAAGGAAAAGAAAATTAAAAAAATTATATCTAGAGATTAATATAAGTCTGAATATTTCTCTCTCTCTTTTTGGTTGAAGGACACGCAAGCATAACTCTGTTTACACAGTCCCACACCATGAAAATATGCCAAAACGGGTAAAGTTGAAAGCAGTTAATAATTATAAATCGATTTCTTTATAATTTATACATGCATGAAAGAAAGATACTAGCTAGATAAGCTTCATTAAAAATGCTAGTTAAGAAACTTGTCCGAGAAAAATGTTTTGAGATGACCCCACTGCCAGTGGCCATTGACAATGCTTTTTAAATGAGGGCCAAGAGAGAGCATGATTACGCACAAAAGCGAACCTAAAATCCATTGGTTTAGAAGGCATAATCTCAATAAATTACTTGGTTGGTAGGCCCTGCTGTCTACAGCACATGTTCCAGTTATTGGAGCCTCAATACAAAATCTTATCAATTTTGCGGAACATTTAACAAAGTTGTCGTGTACGAATCCATAAAAGAAGGTAAGATTTGGCTTTTCAAATGATATGCAAGAAAAGGGCATCGCACTGCAGCCACGTTGCCTAGCTGCTATAGCTATTCCCCTTTCATATATATATATATATATATATATATATACACACACACGTAAGGTTCAAGCAATTGCATACTTTGCCTAAGTAGCCAATTATATCTATAAATTTATTACTTCAGCAATTTGGCTGATGGAAATTTGACTAGGGAAAAGACTGTTAACTGAGTAATCTCCGGAGCTGGTATATATGTAATATGATCGATGACTTTGAATAATGAATATGTTGAATGGCCTAGGCATGCATGCACCTATATATTCTCATTACGTAAATGATACAATTGAAGGTTGGATTGGAATTATATATGTTTTGTTTGCAGCTTGTTGAGAGTGACAGATCCATTTGAAGTTAAGCACCCCTAGCTATATTCGGATTCTAGAACGCCTAAAACCAAGACAAAATCTCAACACAATTGCTTTCTGGCTAAAGAGAGATAGAGAGATTCCCGCATGAAAGACACAAAACTAGTTAATTAAATTAATCTAAAACCCTTCAAACAGTTGATCGAATAATCATCCCCCTAAATTCATAAAGCAATAGTAGTACTTTAATTAATTGATTTCCTTCCCGCTGCTATATGCTAATATGCAGCTTTGATGTTACGTTCATAACCAAAAAAAAAAAAAAAATTAAAAAACGCATGCAAATCCTCTCAGATACGGAAAATCCAATTGATGAGAAAAGATCATTCTTATTACACTGCTAGTGATGGCTGCCAACTGGGAGTATTTACTGTGAATTGTTCAAGTTTATCAACTGCAAAGCCATTTTTTGTAATAGTTCTAATTGTTTCTAAGATGATCTTTTCAAGGGATGCTTGAAATCGAAGAATTACATGTCATGATCAGTTTGTTGCTCCAGATGTAGGGTTTGGTGGCCGCTGGATTAAAAAATTAAGTTATCTTATGTAAACAGTTTTCATTTCCAATAAGAAGATATATAATATATATGTGTTAGCTTTATTCTTTTATTATCACATACCTGACTCCTTTCCCTCGATCGCCATCATAAACACAATCTAACCATTCCAAATTTCTCACTTACCCTCACTAGTCAATTTTGTATACTATTTACTTTGGAAGATTACATAAGTGTGTCGATTAGTTTAGGAACGAGATGTCAGAGGAGTATGCTTGTCAATGAATATGATATCCAATCAAATTATGAATAATATTGAATTTTAATTAAGTTTCATAGTCAAAACCTCAAATTACAATTCATTCTTTATCTGCAAAATTAAATTCAACAAAGTGTGTTCTTCTTTTCAACGGAGAAGCAGATCAAACAATCTGACAACAACATATTATTTCTTCTTGCAAATAACTCCATAACAAAAGCAAATGAACAGTGCTAAAATTTAAGTAATCAAGACAAAAATCAAGCAGGTATCGGGAAAAGATTTTGGTGCCATTGGATATCGTTTTTGGTTAATTAGACTAGCAAAGATTTAATATAATGTACACTACACATTTTCAAATAGAAAACATGCTTTCATGATTGCTCAACGATACCATACTTTTATTTCTTTTTGCAGTCGAGTGTGTTATATCTCTTCATGATAATAATTTGTGTAAACAAAAGAAAACCCAACAATAAAGGTTTCTTCTTCTGTCTACTTTGAGGTTGAATAACGTAAATATCTATATATATATATATATAAACCGCACAATCTCATCAAAGAAAGGCGGCGCAGCCATTAAATACAAATTGCATAACTTTGCAATTATTGCACGTCAAAATCACTTGCATTATAAAAATATGTGGAACCCTAACATGTGTAGTACAGTTAGGCTGAGCATGAGCATCGATGCATATCTCTTAGCCCACATAGAGAGTAAAAATTCTTTAGTGGATTACTGGCTTCACCTTCAATGATAAGCTATTACAGCAAGAAGGCATTGGATTCTCCAACACAAAAGTTTTAAATCTCAATTCTTCTACTGTTGGATTCAAATGGTATGGATAAGACAAAATGTGCCATATGCTTTAGCAATATGGAGTACTATGCATGCGATACAATATTCTCCTAGCTAGTTAAAGGCTTGCAAAGGAACCAGCTTCTACGTCAGTCTATTCTAGCTCATATTCATTATTCATATACATCTTTCTTATATATTCAATCTTCAGATATATATTCTTTAAGATCATATCATGGTCAAACAGAGAGACACTCCGTATTGAACTAGCTAACACTCACAACAAGGAGTGGTTCAAGTGACTAAGGCATAAATGTGGACCATGCACGCATGGCTGGCCGTCACTGTAAAGTAAATATACATGTCGACATTAAAGCTAGGTATATTAATATCTGTACTTTCACAATATTGGCAAACTTAACAGTGAAATACGATGATATATATAGCAGGTGCTTGACTGCATGGCCTTAATGGAATGGAAGGACGGAAGCTTTGCTCAGTAGTCAATAATAGAATTTGGAAGGTTCCTGAAACTATAGGTCGGTGACTTGGTGCCCAATTTAGATAAGTCAAAAAGATTTAAAAAAAGAAAAAAGAAAAAGAAAAAGGAACAGAAGAAAAAAGAGTGTTAAATTTGCCAGAGAAGCTGTACTAGTTAGTCAATCTCAATCTCACATCATATCTATATAGTCTCAATTGTTTGTGGAAAGATACTAGTACGTATAATTCTACGAAGGCTAGCTGACCTCACCCCCCATTCATTGGAATTGGAAGAGAGATTCTTCAAAGTTATATGTGTCTTTCATGGTGCGCAATTTGTACTCACTCTCAATGGTTATAGAACTTCCAGACGTCCCAATTAAATTTTAATGTTTTGAAATAACCCGATGTTTTAATTGTAGGATATAATTATTTTAGAGTTAAAAATGACTTGATTTAAGTCCTTATTCATCCACTTAAGTTTAGAGTACGTCATTAACTATCAGGTTAACCTTTTGATTAAGTTGTTAGATACTATAAAACCTGCCTACCACACGTATTATAGGCTTTGTCATCAATTAAAATAAAATTATATACAGGCAGTCCAAAAGGATTTAATTTCTGTTGAGCACATTTGTGCACGTAAATTTATTATTGAAAGAAAAATTGCCCGCAATCTTAAGCTTGCACATGGACTACAGATCCCTTCCAACTCTTGTGCCTGTGATAAGAGAATCGCAAGTCACTTGGGATGGTCTAAATATATACCTTGCTTTCTCATCCGGCTGTACGTAAGAGATGATAGTGAGCGTCTTTTGGTGTCGTTAAGTGCATGAAAATACACAAATCAAAGCAAAAGATGAGTGTCGTATTGGCACCTTGGCAGTATAAAGCCAAGGGGCTCCCTCCGTGGCACGTTCGAAACCCAGCAAAGCTCTCTCTTCCTCTCTCTCTCTCTCTCGGTTCGAGAAAGTGCATGCAAGAGATATTCGCCCCTACCTATAAAGAATACCAACCACTCCTAAGTCATGAAGTAAAAAACTACGCCCAAAAAAATACTTGCCTTAGGCCCTTAGCCCACCTTCCCTTCTCTTCCCTTCTCTTTTTCCTTCCTTTCCCTCACAGGCATCAGTATGCATTAGAATTCTCATGCAATTATAATCTTCTTCTGAGTTGTGTCTTCATATATTTTTATGCCCTAGAAGTACAACCAACTTCTCCCCCATAATATATAAAAGAATAATCTCAATTATTTATTGGGTGGGAAAAACATGGGCAGTCGTTATTGGTTCTTTAAGGTCTTGTTTGGAGCAGTACTTGCAGTCGGTTTTATCTGCCTATTGTTAGTTGGAAGCCTTGACAGTGGAGGAAGCAAAGTGACAACAGCATTAACGACTCAGTCCACCAGAAATCTGGACCATGTTGATGCTTTAGGTAGAGACAAGTCGATTGACAATCCAGAGTTGGATCTCAACTGCATGAGCAAAAGAAGAGTTCCCAACGGACCAGATCCTATTCATAACAGGTACTTATTTATATCTTAATAATTAAATATATAGAGCATACATATATGTTCATCTTTGTTTTTAAATTCATCTGAGTTTGCAGCTTTTATTTTGTATTTTTATATATATCTTATATCTTGTCAGAAGAAAAGAAAAGTTTAAGATGCATCAGTTGATATGGTACATTTTAATACAACGGCATATAATTTATAAATCATAAGAAATAATATATGTATAATTTATTATAAATTTTAAAATAATATCATTTTTCACTCTTAGTACGTATACTTTAATTGAATATGATTTACACTATTAGACTTTTTTTTTAAGTGCTTATTAATGTTTGGCATATATCATGCAACCAAATCTATTCAGCAAAAGTAATTCCCCATTAAGCATATGTGCAAACATTGTTTATAGTATGTTTCTGATGTTATTATATATAAGAAAGAATCAATAAGGACGTTAATTAATTGCATTTGTTTTTTCTTTACCTACAAATTACTAGCTCAAACTATCTCCTCTTGGAATATTATTTCTAGCTTTCAATTAGAGCCATGCATATAGCTTTCATGACTTTTCAAACAACTTGATTCCATTCCACATATATAAATTAACTACTACAGGGTAGAGAGCTACCGGCAAATTTGCTTTGCATAAATAATATCTTCCCTTTCTCTAAGAAATTCCTTGTATGGAAGCTGCCGGAATGTGATTCCAGGGTTATTATGATACGTGACTAATTAAGCAATTCATCAGTTCAGTTGAGCGTATAAAATCATTTTTCCTATATTTTCAAATCAAGACACACATATTTAATTTCCAGTACCCAGCAAGCGCAGGCCCTGCATACTGCCCTTTGCTTTACTTGAATGATTTTATAATGTCCTATCTATCTGTCAGGGTATTTCGTGCTTTTACTGTTATATTGTGTTCTTGTATCATAGTCTTTTAGCATCAGTTACTGTGTAATTAAGAACGTTTTAATTAATTTAACCCCACTTAACCTTATGTTACCAAGAAAAGTGGAATAAAGTCTGTTTCTCCACTTTATTCCTTCCCTAACCCGGCCCTAAATCTTGTTTTCTTTAAAGTTAATTAACATTTTATTTTGTTCTCTACATTTATGAGGCCTTTACAAGCTTTTTTATGGCGTCTTGCTTTTCTCTTATTCTTTATCTCCTTTATCACTAGACTTGAGAGCCACAAACTTGAAGTAACATAACATTTTACCTGATTAGGTATGAATTGTGTAGCACACTTCACTTTCAGAAGCATATTATTTTTTTTAATCAATTAGCATTATGACAACAAACAAACATATAGTTGGAACTTGGAATCACTTTATTTGCATTTAACATTCAATGCATTTGGATGTAAATATATAACATCTATTGGCGCTGTAGAAAAAGTTTATAATAGTTAATCAAATCTTGTAAGATCAGTAATTATTTAAAGCTAATTGAAAGTTCCTTTTTTTTTTTTTTTGGTTTGAATTCCTTGCTGCAGGAGAGCTGGGAACTCTAGAAGACCTCCTGGGCAATCATAGCAGATATCATTGAGAAGCCCAGCAGAACTGTGCACAGAAGTTGACACTGTGTCTGCCATCTTCCTGTAATTTGTTACTACCCTGAAAATATTTGCGAATCCCAGCATGCATGCAAGTCTTATTTATTTAAACACAATTTGCTATGGGCAAGTCTTTAGGGGAGTGAAGAATGAAGTAGCTAGAAGCCTGCCTTACACAAGAAATTAATGCGCTTGCAAGAGTCCCAGCAGAGAAATACTTGTAGAAATTAAATTAACTCTACTTTATGATGATTAGTGTTTATGTACTATTTTTTTTTTTTGGTTTAATTTGAAGATTTGTGTGAGATTTAGAGAAAGAAAATGAGAGATGATCAGTTGATAGATGGAGATGAATATTTGCTTGTAAATTAAAGAGCTAATAAGATTCATAAATAGTGATGACGAGAAGAAAAGTAAACACATGTAGAGTGCGGAGCAGCCATGCGTGAAGTAATATGAGGAAATGTATACCCATCTCTATCTATCAATCAATCAATCAATTGGCTTTGGCTTTGTTCAAACTTTTTAATTATATAATTTGAATATTTACTGTCCTGAACTATTTGGAAAAAGGTAGAATGAGTTCCCAAACTAAAGTGAATCCACCCAATTAAAGAGTTAAGTAAAGGGTATCACTACAAATTTTAAAATATACATATATTAAAAATAAAAGTTGATTGCATCTGTGTTAGTGCTTTTCTGCGGATTCTTTGATATAGTAGTAGCAGCAGCAGCTAGCACTGTTTTGGTCTTTGGTCCAAATCAAACTTGTAAAATAGCATGAGATTCTTCTAGTCTCGTTGCAATCAAAATAAAAGGAAGCAACAGTATGGTGCTAAGCATCATATTGTTTGTCTCTGTTTTCTTCAAAGTGAAAATCAAAAGAACCTCTCTCTCTCTATAAATGTAGACATGGCTCAAGCCAGCTTTTCATCCCCTCTGTCCCTTTTTTCCCTTTTTTATTTGTGTTATTGTTTTCTGTTTTGATTTGGCACTTGAGAAGGCAAAGACTGAGTCTAAAGTAAGATTGATTCAAATTGGGGCAAGTTCCGAAAAGGGAAAAAGGAAAAAGAGATTCAAACTGCTGCTTTTTTGGCATGTGAAGCGAAGTTTGCTAAGCAAAGAACCATGGATTGCATTGCATTGTACAATTTCAATTTATGGTAATTGTCAAGGGCAAGCCACCAAGCCAAGCCCCTCTATCGCTTGTTTTTCTCCAAACTGAAGATACAAATTTGTTAAAAAAATATATGTTCCAATTGACCGCATAATGCTAGTAGTAATGCAATTCTAATTGAACGTTCATTCAAAATGATTTCCCACATGTTATAAAATGTTACCTGAAGCAAAACTTTCATTTGATGTCATTAAAATCCAAGTCCTTAAATTAGTTTAGTAGATTAATATTTAAGATTTTATTTTGGGATAACTTTATAAATATTTTTAAGTTTTGACTTAATTTTAATAAGAGAATTATTATATATTTTTCATTAATTATACTCCTAAAATTTTTTTCATTAACCATATCCTTAAATAATGATTTACGGGACATGATTAATTAAAAATATATAATTATTTTTTATTAAAATTAAATCAAAAATTTAAAAGTATTTATTGATATTATTTTATATATATATATAATTTTCAAATATTCGTCGTTTACCTTTGAATAAATTGTGTTCATAAATATGCGACCAGCTCTTGATCTCATCCCAGTTGTTGATTCTAATCAACATAAAATCATGAAAAGAAAATTAAAATATCTCTAAAGTCTACTCTAAATTCAAAAGCTGAATCAATCTTGCGTGCTTTATTTGACGGAGTACATACATCCATTTCCCTTTCGAGTCTTTGACTCAACTTCTTGAACCCGTATACACCAAGATGCCCAAGCCAAAAATAATTGCCGTTTATGATGCAATAAAAATTAATTTAATAAATAAAAGGAGCCACTTGGACACGTGTCACGTTATAGTTCGATTTTGACTCGGCGGAGCCACCGGAGAGAGAAATTTTTCGTTCCCTACGATATTATTCACGATCACGAACGCAAACATATAATAAGTTATTTTTAAAAAAACTAATTAAAGAAAACAGAAACATCATTATCATCGTCGTCTGGTTTTGAATTTTCATTTCATTTGCATTTGAGTTTCATTTCACTCTTCCCCTCTCTTCCCCTCCATTTCACAAAACAAATCCATTCGTATCTACACGACAAAAATATATATACATTTTTAAAATATATATATTCAGAAAAACAAAAATTAAAAAAATAAGAAAAAAAAGAGAGAGTTAGTATAGAGATAGGAGTAGAGATGAATGAATGAATGAATTATTTGAAGGAGTGAGCCGAGCTGCGGCGATCATCAAAACGCATCGTTTTTGTCAATCGGAAACCCTAGCCCTATCCGTTTTACGGCTTTCTAGGCTTTCGATCTGTTGATCTGTGGATCTGCTGTGATCTGAGGTTAGGGCGAATCAGAACGGAGCGAAACGATGCCGTCGAACGGGGATCTGGACAGGCAGATCGAGCACTTGATGGAGTGCAAGCCGTTGTCGGAGGCGGAGGTGAAGACGCTTTGCGATCAAGCGAGAGCGATTTTGGTGGAGGAGTGGAACGTGCAGCCGGTCAAGTGTCCCGTCACCGTTTGCGGCGATATTCACGGCCAGTTTTATGATCTAATTGAGCTTTTTCGCATCGGCGGCAATGCTCCTGATACTAATTATCTCTTCATGGGCGATTACGTAGGTAAGCCAATCTCTTCATCAGTTCTTGGATCTAGATTCTAATAATATTTGATATAATTTATGAAATTTATTTTGATTATTTGCTTGCTATGCAAAATTGATTGGAAATTACGTTGAAAAAAAGTTTGACAAATTCGCTTCTATAATAATATTAGTGATTGCACGAACCAATAATTTGGTCTTTAGTTGTGTGGGAGGTCATCTTTGTTTTGAGTATGAAATTGGGTGTATCTGTTTGGTAATGCGATTTTCGACATTATGCGATCTAGCTACTTCTTCTCTCTCATATTATTAAAAATTAATCAGCTAAGTTACTTTAACGCAGATCGTGGTTACTATTCCGTGGAGACTGTCACACTCTTGGTGGCACTGAAAGTTCGGTACAGAGATAGAATTACAATTCTAAGAGGAAATCATGAGAGCCGGCAAATAACACAAGTGTAAGCGATCTTTTTAGTAAGTTGAGTTTTGTTTTATTTATTTATTTTTAATCTCTTTTTATCTACTTGTCCGTGAGATTTATGGTAGAAACAGCTAGAGGGGATATATTTTTGCTAATTAAAGCTAGCGGGTTTCTTTCTCTTTGTGGCCTTACAACTAGTAATATAAAAGATTTATAATGAAATATTAAAGTTATTTTATCTTTTTATTATATTTTTGGATGATTCTTTTGTGATTGTTTTTATTTTGATTAAGGTGGTGTCCTAGACTAGACAATTGTACTCTAAACCTTGGTCATATGCAAGGAGTTTTGCATGTGACAGGACTAATTGCCTCATCCTTGTCAAAACTGCATTTTTGTGCTATCTTTGTTGATGGAGTTTACCGATCCCATCCCTTTGTAGGCTAAGAATTGGAAAATTCAGATTTCATTGGAAAAAGTATATATAACAAATTTGGTCAAACAACTATGCAATCTGAGTTACTGTATCGTTTCTTCGAATCTTAAATTGGTTTTTAATATCTTTAAGTGCACTTTTACTCTCTCTGTGATTCATGTTAATATTACTGTCATTTATTGCTATTTATTTGTTGTGCTAATCCAGCTGGTATATGGTCCAAATAAATCATTGAAGGGGTTTTGATGGTATTCAGCGTATTGGGAGTCCCAACATTTAGAAAGATCATTGCTTAAAGAAGTTTTCATCTGCATGTGAACTTAAGCTGGAGTCATGATCAATGTATTATGAACATAGCTACTTTTCCATCTCCTTGCATTCTTTTTTATTTTTATTTTTTTCTCTTTTAAGGAGTTTAGTGGGAGGCAAATATTTGCGCTACTAAACTACAAGAATTCATCTGGGTTTATACGTGTTTGGTAGGAGGGTTTAGAAATTTGAGCAAACGGTTGGTAAGATGTTGAGTGCAATACTTTTAAAAAGGGAAAAGGTTTTTCAGTTTCACGGTCAACTACTTGAGATGTGCGAGTAATATTACACAATAGAATTGCATTACAAACATATAGATTGTAGTCAAGATGAAATAATATGAGTTCTGATTCCTCACATGTGCATTAATGTTCAAGTGGAAAATACTGAATACTTGCATTAGGTGGATGCATGTAGAAGGGGGATGAGGCTTGAATGGTTAGTGAGAAGGATTCAGTCAATCATTAGTCTGAGTCAATTATAACATGGGAAAAATTTGCTCCTAATAAAATGGATATCTGAAACATCTTTTCATCTATGAGAGAGAAATATACAAGTTATTATTACAAGGTCCTCTCTCTCTCTCTCTCTCTCACACACACACACACTCTCTCTCTCCCCAACACAACCCCACCCCAAACCCCCCCCCCCCCCCCACCCCCACACCCCCCGCGACCAACACACAGAAATACACATATACATGCGGTGTTACTTAAGCCTGCTGTAAGTTTTATGCGTATCTTTTTCTTTCCTTTTTCAGGTATGGGTTTTATGATGAATGCTTGAGAAAATACGGAAATGCCAATGTCTGGAAATATTTCACGGACCTTTTTGATTATCTACCCCTTACAGCCCTTATTGAGAGTCAGGTTTGAGTTACGCTTCTTCTGTTGACTGTTTTACCCTGTTCAGAGTCACAACAGCCTCTGACAACTTTAATTTCTATATATTAGATCTTCTGTTTGCATGGAGGACTTTCACCATCTCTGGATACGCTTGATAACATCAGGGCCTTGGACCGCATACAGGAGGTATGACTAAAGTGACTTGCTGATGCTCTTTATTAAAAACAATCAATTTTCCTGTTTTCGATTTGGCATTTTGATACATTTAATATCTTTTTCCATTGATTTGGTATTCAGCGGTGTTGATGCTTGTCTTAATTTTTGGACATTTAGGTTCCACATGAAGGACCCATGTGTGATCTCTTGTGGTCTGACCCAGATGACCGTTGTGGTTGGGGAATATCTCCCCGTGGTGCTGGTTATACATTTGGGCAGGATATTGCAGCTCAATTTAACCACACCAATGGACTCACTCTGATTTCAAGAGCACACCAGCTTGTCATGGAAGGATACAATTGGTGTCAGGTGTGACAATCTAAATGGACCGTATTAGTTCTGTTTTCTTCACATTTTCATTTATTATTTGTTATCAACTGACTTTTAATTCCTCTTTTAGGAAAAGAATGTGGTGACTGTATTTAGTGCTCCAAACTATTGTTACCGATGTGGGAATATGGCAGCAATTTTAGAGATCGGAGAGAATATGGACCAGAACTTTCTTCAATTTGATCCTGCACCCCGGCAAATAGAGCCTGATACCACACGCAAGACACCTGATTATTTTTTGTAATTTTTCATATTTCCACCATCCGTTTGTAATTTCTATTTGCTTTGTAGATGTGTCCTAAAAAAGAGGAGCTTTTGTTGTTTGAGGTTGATCGACAACATCATTCTTTTGTTTGGAGTTGTCCTGCTACTGCTTTGTTGATGTGCTCAAGGAATCCTGTAGGAGTACTGACAGAAGGCATCAATAGCCTGTTTTGTCTTTGTATATTTTTCAAAAGAGGGCGGGAATAACATGTTATATCTTGTTCTGTAATTTTACAACCTCGAATTAGATAGCAGATTCTTGGAGCATTTGTCACCTTACATAGCTTCCTTTCTCCCCACGGTTGGAGACGCAACAGATGGCTTTCCCATTATTTTCTCTGCTTCAACGTCGATTAAGAGGACTGAAAGCAAAGGGATTTGACTGCCTTAATAGTTTTTGATGTCTCCTTTTCCTGACTGTTGAGTTGATAATGCACTACTAACCTACAATTTGTATTAAGAGAGAATGAGTACTTTTTTGGTTGTGGCTTTGTGATATTCTCTACTTTTTCATTTAATTTCAAATCACGCTACTTTCAAATTCAGCAGATGATTTTAGAAATGGCTACGAATCAGGTAGTGAAACCATACCTCAAGCATTACAAAATAAATCGGCCGAAGGTTCAAATTGCATTTCCAACAACCGCAGACCAAAATATATTCTAAGCAAGCACAAGACACTGCAGATGCACAAAACCATATAATGCTAGCTTTTGACGGGGAAATGCAGAACTGGAAAAGCAATTCCGTATTGGGCATGGGAGGAAGCAAGGGAAAAGAGAAGGTGATAATTAAATTATGAGAAAAAAAGATTTCTGACCATGAAGATCTAATGAATTTTTACCAACATGTGATAGATACAAATTTGAGCAGTCACCAACTTTCTAGAGAAAATTCATCTTAGTGTTACAAAAACCAAAAAAGAAAAGGAAATAAAATTAAGGAATTATTTCGTCTCATGAACAAAATCAAATAGCCAAAAAAAAAAAAATATTGCATATATATAGCTCAATGCTCACCATTAATTTGCTTTACATCAATTAGCAAGGTTCTAGTTAAAACCTAGGGTTACCCTGTATCCTCCCTCCTCCAACTCCTGGCATAGCAACGGTCCGCTTTCTTTTGAAGTATACAACTGAACCGCTAATAAGCAACAAGCACAACACGATGCTCTGTGCAAAGAAAACATGTATCAGCATTAACATTTAATAACTATCTTTTGTAGTTAACATTCTCAACGAATAAATGAGTAAGCATATTAAAAACTTAGTTCAATTCAGGACTCTTGCATTTGTTTGTGCGTCACCCCCCACCTTTTTTTTGCTCACAGCAATCAGCTAATGAAGACCTTTAATCTGTTTTAGACAAAAACTTATACATAGAGTATTTTTTATACTCCCAGTTATCTTATTGGAACAAATTTGCCAGAGAAGTCTGTGTATTGCCAATTTCCCCAAAAATACCCAAGGCCTCCATGGGAGAACAATATTTCCTAGACAAGATAAATTTAGAAAGCAACCATGACAGCAAGTAATGCCTAGGATCATGCTGCATACTACATATAAAATGACGCTTCATACGTGTAGTATAGTTCTTCAAGTTCAAAGCAGGTTGCAGAAAACTGCTAATTGTTTTAAACCTTACAAACTTAACAAGATGTGGAAATGGGTTTTCAATTCATATCTGTACAAGGAAAATAATGAAAAAAATACACATAAATGGGAACATGATGGTCAATTATGCTGTTAATAGCTGTAGAAACATGGAAGGGAGTATATATAAATAAATCAAGTCTACTTTTATTCTCATCACCAAGATAGTGGCTTCGTGGCATGGCAGAAGCAGAATTTCAAGTTAGTATCCTGCCATATATGTAGCGAGAAAAATAATATAAAAGGTATAATAAGCTTGACATGAGACTTTACACCAATTTTATAGAGGAAAATTTTACACTACAAAGTCATGGATTCAAAATTTGTCTACAATCAGAAGACTGTGTGTGAAAAGTTTGAGTACGCTTCAGAGTTCCAGAATGTGTTCTAATTGTCATTTGCAGACTTCAGTCAAAGTAATCACGTCAATAAAGAGCCACTCATATATCACAATCAAAGCGACAAGAGAAAAGACACATACCTCAAAACCAATTACTGAAAGTTTCTCTTCATTAACTGACAGTATACAGCTTCTATATGTGACATAAGTCTGTGCCTTTTCCTCCGTTGCAGATGAAGCAACCAGTAAGCTTCTATGCTTTATCGAAGTAGTGAGATCTTCAGCATCATGCAACAAAACAAGTGGTTTTACACCATTGACTGAGATTTCAAGAGTAGACCGACCTTCTGCTTTTTGCTCATTTTCATCCTTGGAACCATTCTCAATTTCTACACATTTCAAAGGAATACGATACCCAGTCTCACTGCATCGATATTTTTCATCATTCTACAAGAAACAAGAAATGCTATAACTAAATTGACGGACCAAAATAAATCACATAAAGAAAAGAGACCGAAAATTGCATACTATAATACAACTTAAATGATTCCACATGCAAAGCAAAGCCAAGAAAACAAAAAAAATAAAAAACTACACGTGCCATTCTAGACAATGAAGCAAATATCTCTAATTTTTTTTAACTTAATTGTATTTAACAACATGAGCACCAATAGCCAATCAACATTTTGCATCAAACTCCCCCATGACACGACATGGTAAAAGGGTTTTTTTTCAATATTCCCGATTTGTACCCAATTCTCCATCATTTTCAAACAAGGAAGATACAAATCGTAATCTAGTTTGATACTTAGAGAGACAAACAAATAACAATAGTAAGCCTCAACAACAGAATCTGTAGCTTAAAACTTAATTAAATATTTAACCAAAATCAGATCATATATCCACCCATAAAGAAGACAACTCTTAAATTCAATTCTTCGATTGAAAAAAGAGAGAGAGAGAGAGAGAACCTTTTCAGAGTAGAGACAGGGAACGCAAGGACCAGAAGGAGAGCATTCAAAAGTGCGGTTGCTTCCACGAGGCGTTTCTATGAAACCCAGAAGAAGTCTCTGGCCAACGCTTCTCTCTGCCGCTGTGCTTTCACTACTGCAAAAACGCGATCGAAATTGATTAGATCAATCAATTGAAATATAAGCATAGAAAGGAGGTGAATCTCTTACTGTTGGTAAGCCACAGAGATTCGAAGAGAAGATGATGAAAGGCAAGCAATGAACAAAAGCAGTAGAACGACTAGTAGAGGAGAAGCCATCGGATCTTCTCCACTCGATCGAAATCGACGGAGAATTTCAGATTGTTTTCAATATTTATAAATTTACCCTCTTAATTGAATTCATTGATCTAGAAAAACCCAAAAGTTAACCAGAAGTTTCATATAACACCCAGAGGTTTCCGTCTTAACGCCTATAAGAAACAAACCACGGACAACATCTGTTAACTCTCCGTTAACCATTTATCAGCTTCGTCGTTGAACTAACAATTTTACTCTTTATCAAAAACTTGAAAGTCAAACCCACTCACGGAAAGGGTAATTATACTGGACGCCCTTTTATAGGTGCTAGCACAGTTTCCCCCAAGTTTTAAAAAATAGGTAAAAAAAAAAAAAAAAAAACCCTTACCATTAAGCTCCGTTCTGTTTGTGAAATTACATAAATACCCTTGATAGCACATTATTCAACATAAAAAAAAGTGACATGAGGTGAAACAATCATTATCTTTTAATTTTTTATGACTTATGACATCAGTAAGACTAAATCTCCATCGTATTCGTTGCATCGTGCAGCGTATCAAACTGACCCAATAAACAACAGTCAAATCAACTGTTGAAACCAAACTAACTAATACTCATTAGATCAATACATTGTACGATGTGACAGATGCACCGAAATTCCTCTCCAACAACAAAATTTTTAATTAATTCATTCTTATTTTGTCCAAAATAATTATTGTTAAATGATAAGTAAACGCCTGCTTTTAAAACCCAACTTGCAGCTGAGTGGAGTCAGATCGTTGGATTGCTTGGTATAGCAGTCAAGTCTCAACATGCATGCATTAAATGGCTACGAAACGCTAGAATGCAGTGCTCATTGTACCACCTTCTATTGTGTTCCCGTTGAGAGCTAAAGTGCACTTGCAGCTTTGCATTTTTCTTGTTTTAAGTTGAGTGCTTGAATGGCCCATAGTTCTAGCTCAAGGTGAAAAATATCAGCTATTCAGATAGAAGGAAGGATAGTGAGAGGAAGGATGTTAATGGTGGCATCATAAAGTACAAGAATAGAATGTGTAAATGCAATAAAAAAGCAAGGGTGAGGATTTCAGAGTCTACCAAGAATCTTAACAAGATATTTTTCTTTTTGTGCTTAGAGGACCTGCAATTACTACACATTTTGGCGATCTAACTCATAAGAATACAATCCCGAACTTGAGTGTGATGAGGAATGTAGTCTGGATGTGGAATCAAACAACGAAGTGGTGTTGATGAAGACAAGGATTGCCAACATGGAGCTCATGCGAGCAGAAATGCATATAGAATTGGAAATTTTAAAGGAAAGAGATGTTGCATTAGGTAGAAGGGAAAATTGCTTAGCATTATCACATTGTATGTGGATTTTCTTTACTGTGATATGGATTGCTATGGCTGCCATTATATGTAAAATGATATAATGGATGGAAATGTATGAAATGACAATGACAATGAATTGAAATAACAAACATAACATCACAAATTGCATTCCTATCAATAAGCATTCACATTCCTTAGGCAGATTGTTAATTCAAAGAACATACATAAACATGTGTCCAGAGAACAAATAAAATAAGTTACAATCATAAAACTCGTTAATTGTTTTGTCTTAGGCTAAACAAAAAGACGATTGGTATGTCTGACCAACCTGAGGCATTAAGAAGGTCATACATCCAATTACCCAAAAGCATTCAATATGCTATGTAACTCACAAAAAACTGACTATTCATCTTTAAGTCAAGAAATTTCGAAACCAATATGTGGCTTCCCCTCCAAGTAACCTCTCCAATATATACACCCAAAAAAGTTTAGCAAAGAACCAAGTAACTTCTCCAAAATATTCATCATCAAAGAAGTTTTGCAAAAGAACCAAGTAATTTCTCCAAAATATTCTTCATCAAAAAAAGTTTTGCAAAAGAACCTCATCTGCATTTTTTGTTAAAATAAAGCAGCTATTAAAAACCTGTCACAATCTCAAATGATTTAATAAATACAGTAATATAACCCAAGATATTGGTAACTTATACCTTAGAAAAAGACATGAGGCATTTCAATCTTCAATGGGGTGTTGACTTGGTTATGGCTGATTTCCAATCTTGCTGAAAGCATAGTGATCTAGTTGTGGTTGACTTGCATGGGATGCTGTTACATTCTACTGGGATGTTCCTACTCCAAATTGGCCCTACAAAATAAAAGGAATTAAATATAGGTTAATAAATATAATATCTAATGTATTTCAACAACAAAAAGTTGTAAAAGGTCACTTGTGTAGTCTTGGACCTTTTATTTATAGGACATGTTCTTTTGTTATGGCAAAGTTGTTTGCAAACACTATAGTTGAAAGAACCAATTTTTGATGTCTTAGGCCCCTCCTATTGCTCCCTTTTTCTTGCATTTCTAGGCCTACTAGGGGGTCTTCTGATAACTAGTGGATCCAGGTTGCCAGGCTCAACCTCAGGCCACATGCTTTTATTTGGTATTGGATTTATCATTCCCTGATAAGTCATCATGTATCTCTCATTTGTCAATGTCTCATCAACATAATCTCTGACAGGAAGCCTTCTCAAGTTTAGACAAGGCATTACATGGCTGTATAGAATCCCATAACCTACCATAATCCACAATCACATGTCCTACTGTCTAGCTTCACAATAATTATTTTATAAGGTGTTATGACCTCATATATGTCTTCTCCACACCAGATCGTTTCATATGATCTGCCTAACTTACATGCTTTATCTATCCTCTCATGCACCTTTGGTGGGAAATGAGTTTCCGAATTCATTGTTGTTTCATGCCTAGGCCTAGGCCTTTTCATGACCTTCCTTCTATAACCCTCACAAAAACCTAATATTAACAGACTCCGATAAGTGTCTATCCAACTATTAAAGACTCAGTCATGTTATTAGTAACATGATCTGATTTTGAGAAAGTATCAAACCTGTCTTTTGACCATAACTCAGGTTGGATTCCTTTTAGGTGATCATATTGCTTGGGTGCAATTCTTTGTATTTGAGCCATTGCATCATCAGATTCTTTTTTGCTTGCAACTCTGCTAGCTCTCCAAAAGTACCTATTCAAGTACAATTTAGCATTCTGGCTTCTCGGGTTTTGATATATATGTTTTGCACAAAATCTTGCCTTAGCTCCTAGCCAGGTCTCCTCTATAGCTCCTACTAAAAATTTTTGTCTGTCACACATGAAAATGCAGGACTGTCTATCTTCTACATACACAAACAATAGCCTTAGAAACCACCTCTAAGATTTTACATTTTTTGCTTCACAAATAGCAACTGCTGATGAACACTTAAATATGTATGTTTAATAAGAGTTTAATTCATCATATTGCATTAATAGAGTCATTAAATTCCTCAACTTAAGCATATTTGTAGTCTTTATATCTTTTGAATTAACTTTTTCTTAATTTTAGTTTTAATGTAGGTTCGGTAAAATGGGTATAACTTTCTGTTTATAGATCAAAATGGTACAAATCTTAATGTTTTGGAAAGCTGATTAAATTATCTACAAGATTTTATTTTACAAGCATCATCAAATTCGGGCTCTCAGTGGACCAAAAATGGGCTTAAAGTGAACCTATCTGCAGTTACAGCCTAGCTTGACCATGCCTCAGTATTTTAACCATATCTCTCAAAATACATATCCAAATGGTACAAATCAATATGTTCTAGAAAGCTGAGAGAAATATCTATAACTTTTATGAAGATATATGATCAAAATTCTCAATAATTCAGTGTTGAAATCCGTGGTCAAAGTTAGTGCACCTAATGATCCCAATGGTCAAAGTTGGTTCGCCTAATATTTGACAATTATTCCTTTGCAAATTGACAAGTTTGCCCCTGAATGTGTTTATAAATAGAGGTGCCTTGTGACTCATTAGGGCATCTTGGCATTGGCTGAGATCTTGTTATTGTGTTTTTCTCTCTTGTTTGTTTATGCTATTAATAAATCTTCTTTATCTTACAATTTGTTTTCTTTCTTTTATAATGTCTTTCTAATTTCTCTCTTGCTAAGGTGAAAGGGTGAAACCCTTGATATGAGAATAAAAATTTTCTAACCCTTGATATGTGCTTAATAATCATAATCTTATGTCATTTATTTTATATGTTTTATATTTATTTTCTTAATCAATCTTGACACCACTTGTAAAGTGGGGATCTTGATCCATTGTAGATAATCTTTGACACATCAAATGCTTGGATTCTTTCTAGATGTCATTTGGTTCTTCCTTACCGACACGAATCTAGTTAGGAACCTTGATTTGTTGTAGACATATGGTAATTGACACATTGGATGCTTGAACCCATTTGCAAGAAGTGGTATAAATATTGGTAACGAAACAAATATAATTCATATAACTAAAATGCGCTATTTATCCTTGTTTGAAATATCAAGGGCGGATCCCCTAACCTTAGCTTTCATTATTATTGTGTTAATTTCTCTTGTATTCTAATTATTCTCATTTATTATTTATGAACTTGTTCTTTACTTATATTTGTTGATATTATCTTGCCATTTCTTTGAATTATTCATATCTATTTGCTTACCTTATAGCTTGTATAGCTAAATCCCTTTCCTCGTGGATCGACCCCGGTCTCACCGGGTTTATTATTTCGACGCTCCTATACTTGGGAGATAATCCTTTTTTAGATGTGTCAAGTTTTTGACACCGTTACCGAGGAAGGTAAAAATTGGCGTGCAAAATTGTAAGTATTCTCTTTTCTTATTTTAGATCTTAATTTTTTCTTTGTCGTTTGTTCATCTTTTCTTCTCTTTTCTTTTCTCTTTTTTACATGAAAATTTGGTCATGAACATCTAGTGGTAGACTTGTTAGAAAAACATCATCTTTCTTAGAAAACATGGCCGACAATCAAGTGGAAAGGTTCACGGATGAAGGAGACAATCGTTCCCAACAAAATGATCAAAACCAACCAAGAACCCTCAGAGATTATATGAATCCGGTAAGGACTAGTGCACCATCTTGTGTAGTTTCTCCTCTTGATTCAATTCATTTCAATTTCAAACCAAGTTTTGTTGGACTTCTACCTACCATTCATGGCCTTAATATGGAGAACCCATATTCGCACTTAAAAATTTTTGAAGAAATGTGTAACTCCTACAGTGACCCAAATTGTAACATAAACACCATTAGATTAAAGCTTTTTCCTTTTTCTTTAAAAGATAAAGATAGAACATGACTACAAAATTTGAGGACAAATTCCATCAGTTCATGGGATGAAATGAAACAACAATTTTTGAAAAAAAAATTTTCCTACCCACAGAACAAATTCTCTTAAAAGACAAATTTTCAATTTCACTCAAATACAAGGGGAAACCCTTTACCAATGTTGGGATAGGTATAAGGAACTACTTAACACCTGCCCTCACCATAGTTTTGAAACTTGGAGAATAGTTGCACACTTCTATGAAGGGTTAACACCTCAAGATAGGCAACTAATGGAGCTAATGTATAACAGAGAATTTAGGGCGCGTTTGGGAAGGAGGACAAATGCAGGATTGGACTATATTTTGGGATTAATAGTCCAATTTCTTGTTTGGCATTTTGAGAAGAGATTGGGATTGGACTATCGTTAGTCCCAATAGTGCCAATCTCATGGGACAAGTTATCCCATGTGAAACCATGGGACTCAATAGTCCCAAGCTTTTACAAAAATTTTTATTTTCATTATAATTTATAATATTATAATTAAAATATAATATAATAATAAATAAAAATAAACATTATTAAACTTATATTAAATAATATTAAAAATACTTAATTCTGAATAAAAGAGTAATATTTAACAACTTTTCAATAAATATAATTTTTAGCTATATTTAATTGTTATGTAATAAATAAAATTTTTATTATAAATATTTTATTCTCCATAATATTATAAATTTTTATTATAATTGACAATATTATAATAAAAATATAATATAATAATGAATAAAATAAAATATTATTAAATTCATATTAAATAATATTTAAAATACTTACTTTTTCATAAAATACTAATATTTAATAATTTTTTAAATAAATATAATTTGTAACTATATTTAAATATTAAATAATGATGTAATAAAATATTTTTATTATAAATATTTTATTTTCCATTATAATACAATTTTTATTTTTATAATAATTCATAAAATTATATTCAAAATGTAATATAATTTTATTTTTATTATAATTGATAATATTATAGTTGAAATATAATAAATAATAAACAAAAAATAATATTATTAAATTCATATTAAATAATATTAAAAATCTTACTTTTTCATAAAATAGTGATATTTAATTATTTTTAAACAAAAATAATTTTGAAATATATTTAAATATTTAATTAGCTATAAATATGATGTAATAATAAATTAAACTTGAATAAAATTAAATTCGTTTATATTTAAAAATAGATGTTTTAAAAGTTTATAATATACTAATATAGTCTAGTCCCATACTACACCAAACATAAGATAGCACTATATGTAATCCAGTCTAATCTAGTCTAATCCTAATCCCAATCCTAATCTCAGTCCAGTCCAGTCCAGTCCAGTCCGGAGTCCCAAACGTGCCCTTAGAGATAAAGACCTTGAGAAAGCAATTGACTACCTAGATTCCTTGGCAAACAAGGCTTAAAATTGGGACACTGCTAGCACCTATGAGGTGCCAAGCAAGGCCCTAACCTCGACATCCAATAGAGGCATTCACAACCTTAGATAAGACCATGACCTTTAAGCCAAATATGCATCCCTAGTCTGAAAAGTCGAGGCTTTAGAAATGAAAAAGAATGGTCAATTAAATTCTATTCAAGAAATTGTCTGTCACATTTGTAATGATCATTCTACTGATGATTGCCCAACTTTGCCTGCCTTTAGGGAATGTCTCCATGAACAAGTCAAGCCTTGAACACTTTCAAAAGGCCAAATCACAATCCATACTCACAAACCTACAATCCCGGTTGGAGAAATCATCCAAATTTTAGTTGAAAAAATAACAATCATGTACAATCTTCATAAGTCCCTTTTCAAACACGTCATGCATATGCTCCTCCTCCTAGGAATGACCTTGAAGAGACATTGCATTCATTCATTACAAAGCAAGAGACTTTCAATAGTCAAACTGCTCAAACATTAGCAAATTTGTCAGACACTCTTGCAAAATTTGTATCAACATTTAGCATCCAAGAAAAAGGGAAATTTCCTTCTCAAACATTGCAAAACCCCAAAGATCAATCTAACTTAAATGCAGGGAGTTCAAGTAACCATTATTTTGACCAAGCCAAATCAGTCATGACCCTTCGCAATGGTAAGGTTGTTGAAAAACACATTCCTAATCCTTTGAGAAAAAAGAAGAATCGATCTCTAAAAGGCAGGAAAAGGTTGCCAAACCAACACCTAGTGAAAAAGAAACCAAATGTTCATCTGTGCCTCCATTTCCTCAAGCATTAGCCACACAAAAGAAGCTAACTCACAATTCTAAAATCTTTGAAATTTTCAAATAGGTAAAGGTCAATATTCCCTTACTAGATGTGATCAAACAGGTACTTTCGTATGCAAAATTTTTGAAAGACTTATGCACTGTGAAAAGGAAATTGAATGTAAAAAAGAAGGCCTTTCTAACTGAGCAAGTAAGTGCTATTCTTCAAAACAATAATACAGTGAAATATAAGGATCCAGGTTGTCCTACAATTTCATGTGTTATTGGAGACCATAAAATTGAACAAGCTTTACTTGATCTTGGTGCTAGTATGAATTTGCTTCCATACTCAGTTTTTCAAAAACTCAATCTAGATGAGTTAAAACTGACCTCTGTGACTCTTTTGCTTGTTGATAGATCAATTAAAGTACCAAGAGGAGTAATAGAAGATGTGTTAGTTCAAGTTGATAAATTCATTTATCCAGTAGATTTTATTGTCTTGGACACACAGCCAGTGAAAGTATGCAATTCAATTCCTGTTATTTTAGGGCATCCATTTCTAGCTACTTCTAATGCTTTGATTAATTGCAGGAATGGAGTCATGAAGCTATGATTTGGGAACATGACATTGGAACTTAATGTTTTTAATATGTGCAAACAACCACATGAAGAAGATGATGAAATTGATGAGGCCAATATGATTGAAACTATTGTGGAAGATCACATCCAAAAAAGGAGTTCTTCTGACCCTTTGGAAACTTGTTTAGTGAATTCATTATACTCAAGTATGGAACTAGAGTTTGATCTTTCTGATATATGTTCTTTATTGGATTGTGCACAGGTGATGGAAAAAGACTCAAAACCAAGATTCGAAGAATTGGGGCAAATGAATGAAAGCAAGGAAGAGGAAGTTCCCAAGTTAGAGCTGAAACCCTTACCTGAAGGACTAAAATATGCATATCTTGGGGAGAATCAGATATATCCGGTGGTAATTTCTTCATCCCTCATAAGCGAGCAACAAGATAAGTTGATAGAAGTGCTTAAAGGTATAAAAATGCAATCGAGTGGACTTTAAAAGACATAAAAGACATTAACCCTTTAATTTACACACATAGAATACATTTAGAGGAAAATGCCAAAACATCCTAACAACCTTAAAGAAGTTTGAATCCACATATGAAAGAGATTATTAGGGCTGATGTTCTTAAACTACTTGATGTGGAAATTATCTACCCTATTTCTGATAGCAAGTGGGTAAGCCCTACACAAGTAGTACCTAAGAAATCTGGCATTACAGTAGTTAAAAATCAAAAGGGTGAATTATTGTCAACTAGAGTCTCATCTAGTTGAAGGATGTGCATTGATTATAGAAAATTAAATGCTGTCACTAGAAAAGATCATTTTCCCTTACCATTCCTTGACCAAATTCTAGAAAGAGTAGCAAGGTAGCAAGGCACTTCTACTACTGCTTTTTCGATGGCTACTCAGGCTATTATCAAATTCGCATTACCCTTGAAGACCAAGAAAAGACCACATTCACGTGCCCCTTCGGCACTTTTGCATTTAGGAGGATGCCCTTTGGACTTTTTAACGCTCCAGCCACTTTTCAAAAATGCATGTTAAGCATTTCTAGTGACAAGGTTGAGCATTGTTTAGAAGTCTTCATGGATGATTTCTTTAGTCTTTGAAAATTCTTTTGAGAATTGTCTTAAAAACTTAAAAAAAAGTCCTAAAAAGGTGTGTAGAAAAAGGTCTTATTTTGAATTGGAAAAAAATGTCATTATATGGTCACTTTGGGAATTGTTTTAGGTCATGTGATATCTTCTAAGGGAATTGAAGTGGACAAAGCAAAAGTAGAATTAATTTCTCAATTGCCTCCACCAAAAACAGTTAAAAAGGTCCGTTCATTCTTAGGGCATGCTGGATTTTATAGGAGGTTCATAAGAAATTTCAGTGCTATATCTAAACCTCTTTGTAACCTCTTAATAAAAGACACTTCTTTTGAATGGACTCAAAAATGTGAAAATGCTTTTGATAAGTTAATTGGACTTTTAACAACTGCTCCAATTATGCAATCTCCTGATTGGTCCTTGCCTTTTGAATTGATGTGTGATGCAAGTGACTATGCCGTTGGTGCTGTCTTAGGACAAAGAAAAGAAGGTAAGTCTTATGTAATATACTATGCAAGTAGGACTTTAAATGATGCACAAATGAATTATACAACAACTGAAAAAGAACTACTTGCAGTAGTATTTGCGCTAGACAAATTTTGATCTTATTTAATTGGTTCTCCAACGATTGTTTACACTGACCATGCAGCTGTGAGATATTTAATGTCTAAATAGGATGCAAAACCTAGATTGATACGATGGATCTTATTGCTCCAAGAATTCAACATCACAATAAAGGATAAGAAAGGAGCCGAAAATGTCGTTGCAGATCATCTTTCAAGATTAACGACAGAGACATTAATTGAAACTTCACCTATCAATGACTCTTTTCCTGATAAATTTTTATTCTCTGTTGCTGCAGTACCTTGGTTTGCTAACATTGTAAATTTTCTTACAATAGGTAAAATGCCACCTCATTGGAATGCTCAAGACTAAAGGAAGTTTTTGACTGAGGTGAAAAATTTTTATTGGGATGACCCATCTTTGTTCTAATACTGTCCAGACCAAATAATTAGAAGATACATACCCGACAATGAGATAAGTAAGGTCATTAATTTTTGTCATTCCGAAGCATGTGGAGGACATTTTTCATGTAAAAAAACAGCTGTTAAAATCTTGCAATGTGGATTTTATTGGCCCACCTTATTTAAAGATGCACATGCATTTTGCAAAACTTGTGAAAATTGTCAAAACTTGAGATCCATTTCAAAACGAAACATGATACCTTTGAACCCCATTCTTGTTGTTGAAATCTTTGACTGTTGGGTTATTGATTTTATGGGACCTTTTCCACCATCATTTGGTTTTGTGTACATTCTTGTTGCAGTAGACTATGTTTCAAAATAGGTCGAGGCAATTTTATATCGATACAATGATCACAAAACAGTTATCAAATTTTTTAAAGAGAATATCTTGTGTAGATTTGGAATTCCTCGAGCCATTATTAGCGATAGGGGTACACATTTTTGTAATAAACCATTTAAAACTTTAATGAAGAAATATGGAATAACCCATAAAATTTCTACATCTTATCACCCGCAAACAAGTGGACAAGTTGAATTAGCTAATAGGGAGATAAAACAGATCTTAGAAAAAACGGTTAACCCAAATCGTAAAAATTGGTCTTTAAGACTTAATGATGCACTTTGGGCTTACTGAACTACTCTCAAAACATCATTGGGAATGTCTCCTTATAGATTATTTTATGGAAAACCTTGTCACTTGCTTGTGAAAATTGAGCATAAAGCTTATTGGGTCATTAAAACATTTAAAACAAATTTGGATGATGCTTGCAAGTTACGTAAACTACAATTGAGTGAACTTGAATAAATCAGGAATGAGGCTTATGAAAATTCTAAAATCTAAAAAGAAAAAATGAAGGTTTTTTATGAAAAATTCATTGTTAAAAAATCTTTTGAACCTTCACAAAAAGTTCTTTTATATGATTCAAGATTGCACTTGTTTCCTGGTAAACTTCGGTATCGTTGGATTGGACCTTTCATTGTTAAAAAAGTTTTCTCTCATGGAGCAGTTGAAATTGAAAACCCAAAGAATGGTAATGTTTTTAAAGTTAATAGACAACGGTTAAAACCATTCTTCAAAAATTTTGATCAAAATAAAGAGTCCATTGCTTTAGTCGATCCTTTTTAAGGATTGATTTTTCCCGGTCAAATGGCGGATACGTACTCCGTGACTTTTAAAGTCGGTTTTTCAGTTTCCTAAAAACTAATGCTCACCTTGCATCCATTTTCTTTTCTTCTTTCTCATTTCACATGGATACCATTCTCTCAAATTTACACAAACATTTCCCTCTCTTCCTCAAAATGATTTGCTTAAAATTTACAAAGCTCGCGCAGAAAGACTGAGGATGTTGATGTGCAAGGGTATTCCTGCTGATGCAAGATAGTTAATTGAAGCCAAGGTTCGATTTTCTTGTGAGTTTTCAGATAATCTTGTTTCCCACATTCCAGGTTTGGGAAAAAGCTTTTACGCCAAAAAGCGAAGAGCGAAAAGGTTACAAGTTTGTCACAGATGTGCAAGATGGACTTGTAACCAACGTTGCCGCTCCTTGGGATATTTGCCTAATAATCGAGAGCATAAACTATAGTTCATCAAGAATGGACTAAGTAAGGAGTCTTTGGATGATATCCGAGTGACTCTTGATATGCATTCTTGTGGACTTGTGCAACGTGAAATTTTTAAATTGTAGACACAATTTCGAGATGAGTAGGAACGTTATAGTCTTGGGAATCTAACTCAAAATGGCTCTGTTTGTCAGTTTATAAGAAAACTAGATGGGAAGCATATCCCCAACTCATAAAAGGTGTTTAAGCCGTTTCTGGACGTAAAACCAGAGGAAGATGTGAGCCACAGTCACAACTACCTGTATATGCATGTGTGCCATCATTTTTGAATTTTAATACCTTTTGTATCTTTTGTTTGACTTATGGTGTCTTATTTTATCATCTTTTTTTTAATTTCTATGCATTATTGTCAAATTTTTCAACAAGCAACTGAGCTATACCTATTTAGATGTCATCATTATAATACCTTTTTGCACTCCATAAATATCACATCTCTTATTTTCTTCTTCACACATAGTTAGAGAGTTGCATAGAGATGGAGGGAACTTCAAAACGTCAAATCCAAAGGATATGTGTATTCTGTGGATCTCGACCGGTTAAAAGTGAAGAGTTTGTAGAAGTAGCAAATTAGGCTACTGACTGAAAGAAAGATTCATGTGGTTTATGGGGGAGGTAGCCTCGGGTTAATGGGTTGTGTGTCAACAGCTGCACATATAGGAGATAGTCAAGTTTTAGGAGTTATTCCTAAAGCTTTGAATGTAAAAAGTATTGTTGGAAAAATGGTTGGGAAGGAGTTACAAGTCTCATCTATGCATGAATGCATGGCACATATGCTTATCAATTCAGATGCCTTTATTGCTTTACTAGGTGGCTTTGGTACTCTTGCAGAAATTTTTCAAATTGCCTCTTGGGGTCAACTGAATCTCCATCAAAAGCCCATAGGTTTGTTGAATGTTAAAAATTTCATTGATCCTTTAATCCGTTTTGTTGATGCAGCTGTGGAACAAAATTTTATCCCTCATTCGGTGAGACAGATCTTTGTTTCTACCACTTCTGCTAGTGAATTATTTGATAAATTACAAGCAATCGAGTACGAACCTGACCCAACAATAACTCAAATTAATTGGTCAGGGAGTCAAAACAAAAAGTGCAAATTGGATATGAACCTCTGTTTGTAATTTTTCTTGTCTTTTATTTTATTTGTAGCATTTTATTTTATGAGTCTTTCAGGTCATCTCTCTTGAATAACAGAAGCTTCAGGTAATATCTCCTATACTTTATCTCTCTACATTTAAACATTGAGGACAATATTT
The DNA here is from genome assembly GCA_013180625.2 of Boswellia sacra. Classification (NCBI taxonomy): domain Eukaryota; kingdom Viridiplantae; phylum Streptophyta; class Magnoliopsida; order Sapindales; family Burseraceae; genus Boswellia; species Boswellia sacra. The sequence goes on along the minus strand of SNVD02009484.1, from coordinate 191,635 downwards.
TATTTGGTTGGGGGGGAAGGATAGTAGACATAAGTGTGTCTTAAATTTTCTTTTTCTTGCAAAAAAAAAAAGCGAGTTAGTAACTAGATTCAGAGTGCGGTATAAGGAGTTCAAATCCTCTTGAGACGCATTCTGGGTCAGGAGTGGTAGAGTAGGCAGAGCCAGTTTGAACTCTTGAAGCACACTTTAACCAATTTGTCATTTTGTTTTGATTTTGTATTTTTTAAGACTCGTTTTAGCTAACTTGATATTATTTAGTTTTGATTTTTTAAGTTTATAACAAAGATGTCTTATTCATTTCACTTTAAATTATTCAAATCTATGAACTCTCACAACCTTATCATTTAATAAACTGTGTGCTTATGTACTCGTTAAGTAAGTATTCATGAACCTTTCTTCACACACACACATACCTTGATGCATGATTGTGGGTGGCGAAATGAAATATTGTAATATTTGAGTTCTTTTGTTTTGTTTAGGATAATAACATAAGGAAGGGGAAAGTTCAAAAAAGAAAATGATGAAAGCAAAAAAAAAAAGTAATTGTGGATAAGTTTGGTCTCGTAGCCTCCTTAATCGAGCAATAAAGCCCGAGGGAAGCCTTAACACCTAATATCCTGAGACCAACTGGTTTGGGAGCTATTGGCCCGAAGCTCGTTACATGGATTAAGGAGAAAGCTTAATGGGATTTAACATTGCATTATCCACAAGTTTCTAAATAAAAATAAAGCATCAGCAACTCGAGTCGTTAAGCTCGTAGGGGTATCTTAACATCTAATGCCCTAAGGCCAACTGGTCTGGAAGTCATTAGCCTAAGGCTCGCTATATGAGTTTAAGATGCATTCTTTCAAAAAAAAAAGAAGAAGAAAACAAAAAAAAAAAAGATGAATGAATGCCCGCTGCCTAAAGTTGTTATATATCCTTAACAAATATTAGAACTGATATGGCTTCTTTCTAGTAAGCCCTATAGTCATGTGTTGACTGAGCACAAAAAGAAGGTTTGTTAATATCTTGACTGAAGAGTACATGAGTCATTAAAAAAAATTGGTTGAGGTTTATTTATTTGGATAAAATCAAAGAGAGTGCAATAATGACCACCTTGGATGTAAAATTCTATAAATCACTTTTAAATAATAACGCTTTAATTGTCAGAGACTAGCAATAAGCTGGTTGGGGGGTGTGACGAACACTTAAATATGTATTTTTAATAAGAGTTTAATTCATCATATTGCATTAATAGTATCATTAAATTCCTCAACTTAAGCATATTTGTAGTCTTTACATCTTTTGAATTAATTTTCTCTTAATTTCAGTTTTGATGTAGGTTTGGTAAAATAGGAATAACTTTCTGTTTATAGATCAGAATGGTGCAACTCTTAATGTTTTGGAAAGCTGATTAAATCATCTACAAGATTTTATTTCACAAGCATCATCAAATTCGGGCTCTTAGTAGACCAAAAAGGGGCTTGAAGTAAACCCATCTGCAGTTTTGGTCCAGCTTGATCATGCCTCAGTATTTTGAGCATATCTCTCAAAATACGTATCCAAATTGTACAAATAAATATGTTCTAGAAAGCTGAGAGAAATATCTACAACTTTTATGAAGACATGTGATCAAAATTCTCAATAATTCGATGCCGAAATCGGTAGTCAAAGTTAGTGCATCTAATGATCCCAATTGTCAAAGTTAGTTCACCTAATATTTAACAATTGTTCCTTTGCAAATTGACAAGTTTGCCCCTGAATGTGTCTATAAATAGAGGTGCCTTGTGACCCATTAGGGCGTCTTAGCATTGGCTGAGATCTTGTTATTGTGTTTTTCTCTCTTGTGTGTTTATGCTATTAATAAATCTTCTTTTTTTTACAATTTGTTTTCTTTCTTTTATAATGTCTTTCTAATTTCTCTCTTGCTAAGGTGAAAGGGTGAAACCCTTGATATGAGAATAAAGATTTTCTAACCCTTGACATGTGCTTAATAATCATAATCTTGTGTCATTTATTTTATATGTTTTATATTTATTTTCTTAATCAATCTTGACACCACTCATAAAGTGGGGGTCTTGATCCATTATAGACAATCCTTGGCACATCAAATGCTTGGATCCTTTCTAGATATCGTATGGTTCTTCCTTACCGACACGAATCTAGTTAGGAACCTTGATTTGTTGTAGACATATGGTGATTGACACATTGGATACTTGAACCCATTTGCAAGAAGTGGTATAAATATTGGTAACGAAACAAATATAATTCATATAACTAAAATGCGCTATTTATCCTTGTTTGAAATATCAAGGGCGGATCCCCTAACCTTAGCTTTCATTATTATTGTGTTAATTTCTCTTGTATTCTAATTATTCTCATTTATTATTTATGAACTTGATCTTTACTTATATTTGTTGATATTATCTTGCCATTTCTTTGAATTATTCATATCATTTTTGCTTGCCTTATAGCTTGTACTACTAAATCCCCTTTCTCGTGGATCGACCCCGGTCTCACCGGGTTCATTACTTCGACACTTCTATACTTGGGAGATAATCCTTTTTTGGATGTGTCAACTGCAAAAGGAAAGACACCTCTATTGGCATCCATAGAAACTATTACTAGAAGTATTCATTCAAGTGCAAAAACATAAACAGTCATTAGTTTTGACAAAATAAGAAAGAACTAAAAAATAAATACAGGGATATAATAATACCTTTGTATGGTCCCTTGAGGTGGCAACCATCAATACAAATAAACCTCCTATAACCCCGTAGAAAGCCTTGTTTTTGGGCTGGAAATGATAGAAAATACCTCTTAAAGGTAAGATTAACTGTTGGACCTTCCCTATCAGCCAATATCTTAACATATGCACCCATGTTGGTTTCCAAGATGATGTTGGCATATTTATAAAGCTTATGGAAAGCTTCTCTATGGTTTCCCTAAGAGCATCCAATATCCTCCTCTTTGCCTTATATAACCTTTGAGGTTCAACTTCCGCATGAAAGTGTTACCTCAGAGTTGCTTCCATAGATTTGAATGGCATTGTTAGATTGATTTTTGTTGCATTAACTATCTTTTTGGCAATCCAATGAGAGGTTGCCTCCTCTGAGTTTGGTGCCATCTAGTAGGTATGTAGGTCATTGTAAATCTTGACCATGAAAGAACCATCTTTCATCAAAGTTGCATAGATTCTCCAAGAACATTTTTTATCAAAACATTTTCATGAGATTTTGTGAGAGTCATTCTTTACTTTCTTGATTTTAAAGCCTTCTTATATCACATAATCTTTTAGTTGCTCACTAAAATGATTTATGTTTCTGAAGACATCTCCCACATGAAACTCAGTTTTACCAGATTTCTACTTTCTGACTTCACCTCTCCTCAATGCCCTTGCAACTTTATTTAATTTTCTTATCACTATCAAACTCCTCATCAGAAATAGGCCAACTAAAACACCATCTCCAAAACTATAATATGATAACTTATCATTGTTGTCTGACACCTCATTATCAGACTGGTCAGCAAAATTCCCTTTATTGAAATAACTTGACTATTCTGTGTTCTTCTCAGTTTAGGTCACCCCCTTATCACCTTTATCACCATGAACACAACCTGCACCATCATTATCACTGTTAGATGCATCAATATCACTGTCAAGAACATATCCCTCTTTAATAACACTGTACATTATCTCGAAAAGTAGAAAACTCATTATCCACATGGACTTAATGTTCCCTATAACCAACATCATCATTATCAACAACATCCTTTCTATTCTCACCACCATCTATCTGTTTTTCTACCTCGTTTGTTTGTGGCATGGGCAATGCCAATTTGGGTGGCTCAGGAACCTCAACTTGGAATGGCGTGTAGTGAACAACAAACTGCACTTCTATTACTTCATATAGATCAAAGATGCTAAACAACTCTAACATCTTATCTGTAGGAACCTGGTGCCAAATTTGAACACTTCATGACTACAAAATAGCCTCTGGGACCCAGATCTTGTAAACACAGGCTTCAAAATTTTGATTTCCTTTCTCACCACTTTAGTTCCTACGTATGTCTGAAAACTACATGAACGAAACATGTGGGTGTCTTAAAATCATTAGACTATGTCGGATAAACAGTAACAGATGAACATTATCACGTGAACAATACTGATGAACTGTACTGTGTGAACAGTAATCAAGAAACAGTATCAAGTAAATAATATTCAATAAATAGTACTACATGAATAGTATTCGATGAACAATAATTGGTGAACAGTATCATGTGAACAGTGACAACTTGTTCCTTATTCACTTCTTTTTTTTTTTTCAACACTAGCTTGATTATCCTTTTATGACTCTGTTAATTCATGTCCTATTTTGACTAGTAAACCTAATCCTATTAGGCTTAGTCTAACTAAATTTTGTACTCTTAGAACTTTAACTCTCAATTAGATCAAACCCAATTTTGTACAGGCTTTAATTAATCACATTAATTATAAGAACATTAATCTAATTAATTAAATTGGCCTAAACACTTTATTATTTAATTAATCAAATTAATTAAATAATGAGCACATTTACTAGTCAAAATATATTCAATTTAATACTTGGGCTTTATTCTTTAATAAACCCAATGAAATTAAATAATCAATTTCTCAAGTCCAATCCTCGTTCAGACAACTTATATCAACTACCCATGGGACCTTGATAGATATATTTAATTACACGCTCCAATAAGTTTGATCCAGTATCTTATTATCTCATAATTTTAGTAGACCCCACTTATTAACTTTGGTCCATTCTGTTATAGGTCCAAAGCTGCGCTCTTAAATTAAATACTCTTTACATAAAACTTAACAATTTAATATGATTAAATTATTCCTTTCAGCCCTATTCATTGAGTATCAAGTTTACATAACTATCATTCATAGAATACCAATAATTGGAGCTAGGTATGATTTATCGTGTTACCCTTCCAATTACATCTTAAGCCCTTGATATCAATTTTATATCATGTAAATGAGTTGAAATTTATTAAAATAAATCTCAATTTAATGAAAAACTTTCATTAAACATTCGCTCAAGATTCTCTCAAATAAAACTTTATAAAACTATCAATGTGATATTCTACAATCCTTTTAGAGTCATAAATTTCATAGCTATGATATAGTGTCTACTAGCATACAAATCTTATAATCCCAACTGGCCAAGGTATTCACCTTACTCTTTTAAATCGCACTTTTTATTCTAGTCAAAGACTATAGCCTGTATTCTAGAGGTACACTACCCACTTATGATTAAGATAGGAATGCCTTTAGTGCTCAAGTGTAAAAATTCACATTTGGTCATGGTATTTCTACCAAATGGATAATTTCTATATGGTCGGAGTTCAATGCCTTCATGCATAAGTATCTTTGTCCTGAAGTCTCCACTTCGTATAGTTAGAAACTCACCATTTTTCCACTGAAGATAAATGACACAACGACCTTATCCAAACAAAGCGTCCAGCTTTTGTTTATAGGATGTGAACTAGTTTTGAGCTATGACAAAGTTCTATGTCTCATACATATAGAAACTTTGTCAATGTACAAGCTCTGAAACCTTTAGTCATTGATGTCATTTATAAATAATAACTTTTATTCATTTATAATAATAATGTTTACATATTACAGAAAAACATCCATACTCTTAGAGCAGATCTTTAACATCATCATCAGACTTCACATGGTGCAATTATCTATTCCATAGAAACATCACATGTTGGCTAACATTTTCTTCATGCTGCACACCAATCCAGCCTTCATTTTAGCCCTCAAAATTATGGATAACATACTACATTCCTTGGGATGGGATCAATAAATGCTAAATCGTGGTCCTCTCCTAGTATATGCACTTTAGCCAAGAGAGGAAGCATCTTGATGCCACTGCAAAGATTAATATCACTCAATGTAATCTAAATAAAAAGCATGGGCAACTTCAAATTAATTGCCAATTACTCATTGCAAATTGTTTAACATAAATAGAAATAGAAACAATCATCATGTTACACAATATGTATCATTCCCACAAATTCTACAATAACAGATATAACAATTGAAATATCTAAAAAGGAAAAACAAACACGTTAAACTTCTAAGTTTTGGCACTATTATATCATAACAACAGCCATAAACTATCAACGAAATTTAAAAATACAAATACATCATTATTACATCATTACAACATCAACATGCAAAGATGTACTCTTCAAAAAAATTCAAAACAACAAAAACCCACACATATAGTAACTAAAAAAAAGACACAACAAACAACCACAAACAAAGACCAAAAGCAGTCATGGGTCATGTCCAACTGCAATAACTATAAAAAAAACACCAAGAAATACTTAAAAAGCTTCAATCTTTTTGCACTATTAATCGTAGTAAAAAAAAAAAAAAGGAAACAACCAACGCCATCGATTATAAAATGAACATGCAGCATATTCATACCTTATTATTTTGGTTTCACATTCAAAAACAAAAACAGCAACATTATTAACCTTTTCAAAAAACTCAGACCAACAACAACCCATGCAAGGTTCAGAACTTTGTAACACCCATTGCATGTACAACATCTAGACGTAGTGCAAGGTATTATCTGATTGGAAGAACTCAAAAAAAAAACTACAAAAACATGCAAAGCTACGAACTTTTTCATCTAACAAACTTTAAAAAAAAAAATTGATTAACATTGATGACAGCTATTCAAATAGTAAAATGATCATGGAAACAATAAGGATTTACCAAAAACCGGTTAAAGTTCGCATTTTTCTTTAAGAATGGCTATTGAGAACAACTTTTCAACCGTATAACTCTAACATCATCATGAAAACAGCCAAAAATTTTCAAAATATATCACAAAACAAAACAAAAGTAACTAAACAAACATTTTGAATAGTTAAAACCAACCTATCATGGATCAATCACCCTTCTTCCTCTATCGTCTTTCTTAGCGAACTGCACCTATGCACAAATCGCAACAATCTGTTCAAAACTTCCCACTGATCTAAAGATGCTTCTCGTCTACCCTCATTCCTACCTAAAACACTCAAAGAATGTTCATGGACACTCAAAGAATGTTCATGGAGGTCTTTCAATGAAAGAAGCTTCACAAACAAGAAAAACCTTCCCACTTCTCAACTATCAACCCACAAATCCCCATTATTCAATTTCAAAAATCAAAATTCACATATTATCGCACCATTACCGAAGACATTAACTGATATTACCATGCTAACCTTTTCTTTGACAAACAAACAGAACGAAGCTTAACAGCATAAGGTTTTGTGTTATTTCTAAAAACTAAGGGGTGGTGGGTGGTTGGGGGGTTTTGCATGGTAGGCGCTTGATGTTTGGGCATATAAGGGGGTCCAGGGATAATTACCTGCATGAAAATTAAATCTAATATAAAACTAATGAAGAAAAGCCAAATGGATTCAGATAGAAATGTTTGTTTTTTGCACGTTTCACTTAAAACTAAATGGATTCAAATAGAAATATATGTTTTTTTTGTTTGTTTTTTAATTTAGCACTTAAAAAATGGTATTCCACTTAATTAAAAATAGTGAAAATTTATCACTTTTTTTTTCAAATATCTTAATTGTGTTTTATTATGATGCGTTCGAAACTAGCAAGTATACTAGTCGCACAAGTAATAAAGTGATAAGTAAGATATCGTTCCCACGAGGATTGATTCTAATTGAATTTGTTATTTCCAGCAACAATTAACTAAATGGGGGTTTTTGTTGGTTGATTAACTAGATGAAAAACTGAATACGACGGTAATTAATGAATAACACAATGCAAACTTAATTGAAATGGGAATTAATCAATGATAGAAATCTGGTTAAGGGATCATTCTCCACACAAGATATGGATTTGCGAATTAATTGTAGAATTGTCATCCAATTACACCATTGAAATTATCAACCGTAGATAACAACAAGCTCTGTTATCCCAATCTTTCCTTACTTTGTTGTTAAATAAAACAGGCTCTTTATTTAATCTCTATCCATTAAACAACCTAGAACAAGCTCTCTAAATTTAATTCAATGGATGCATTACGAAAAGAAAGACAGGTTGATCTAAGCAATAAACACACAAGCTCGGATTATTTAACTTAGGTTATATTCTCCAATTGCAATCTCTGATCACAATTTTGCTACTAATGATTAGAAATTCAAGACAATTACGGATCAAGATTTCTAGTCTAGCAATAGACAATATCCAGATTATATTCAGTTGGCCACCCAAATACAATCCAGCAAGCAATCATAAGCATTAAACCTGGGAAAATACAAGCAACTTCAATTAGAGAATTGGATAACAATTCCTTACACAATCAACTTACAAAAACCATATCAGGGGCTTTGAAATCACCCTCAACCAATTCAGATTTAGTTACACATGTTTAAGAACGTGGTAAATACAATACAACATGGAGACATTCCAGAAAATGAAAGGGAAGGGAAAAACTTAGCAAATTTGATGTAATTCTCTTTGGATTGTAGTTCTTCCTCTTTCCAAGCTTCCTTTCTCCTTCAAGAACTCCAGGAGATGAAAGAATTCCAGAGCTGCAGCCTCCTCCACGTTCTCCCCCCTTCAAGTTATGAAAATAAAACCCTAAAATGTGTTTAAATACTCTGCTACAGTAACCTGCTATAGTGTCCCGTATTATACATGCTACAGTGATTTGTGGAATTACATTTCTATACTTCTCACACTGTTTTGATTATAACTTTTGGTACACTGAATGGATTTATAAACCGTAAATTTCTCCAGAAAATAGACTTCGAGAGCTTTCCAACTGTATATAATATGTCGTCGGGTTCATTGTATATCAATACAATTAAATCCGAGAAGATGGTTGACTAGCAGAGGTGAAAATGAAGGGTTTTACTCCATTTTTGTGCAAGTTGCTCCAAAACTCCTACAAACATCAAAACCACACAAAAACATAAAAATACCAAGGAATATAGCAAAGAAACATAGACAAATTGATATGAAAGTAATACATAAATAAACACCTATCAAATTCCCCCACACTTAGACTTTGCTAGACCTCAAGCAATTACAACGATGTGAAACAAAACTAAACCGAAACAGAATCATAGAAAAATTAAAACACACAAATGCTTCAACTTGCAAATAGGCCTCAAAGATTGTGCATAATTATAACCCAAGGAAAACTTCAAAATAATGCATTTGATCAAGAATCTCATTACAAAGATTAGCTTCGCTCTACTTCAATTCCTCAAGTGTGTGTGTGTAGAGCCATTCTCACCTAATCACTTGTAACCCGGATGAGTTTATGCATAAAAATGAATCATATTTAGTATTGAAGATGTGTGTATAAATGAACTCCATAGGCCTGCTTTTCAAGTCACTCTCCACTAATGTAGACATGCACAACACCAAGGATCAAGTAGGACTTTATTAAGCTTGTAACGTTTGGCTTGGGTGAAGGTATGATAAAGGATAATAATTTGGCTCAAATCACCCGCAAACACATAAATCATTCAAGACTATGTAGAGCTCAAGCCTATAACAAAACTTCATTTCAATTCACCAGGTTACTCCCCCAAACTTATTTAGAACACTCAATCTTTTTTTTTTTTTTTTTGCAGAAAACAAAAGAAAACTACACCCCCACACTTTGTTGTTTCATTCTTTTTAAGAACACTTAAGGGTATAGATCTCTTATTCTTCTTCTTTTGTTCTCTCTTTTTTTTTCTTTTTCTTTTTTTTTTTATTACACTTCCCCTCCCCCACACTTAAACAACACATTGTCCTCAATGTGTAAGTATGTGGACAAGAAGTACAGATTGACTTTTTTTCTTTTTTTTTTTACAAACACAATAGAACTCACTTGCATTGCTCATGACACAACACAACCTCCTCTGACTTCCCAAAACCAGAACAGAGCTCGAAATGTCATCGTGAATGATCTACATGCTCATAGGTAAGGGACAAACTATTTGGAAAAAAAATTCATTTGAGGTTAGGAAATCTTTTTAGTGAGTTAACAAAAAAAAGGCTTACAAAGGCTCAAAGTGGTAACTAGGGATCAATTTCAATCAAGGTTGGCTATTAAGGCTCAAACGGTCCAGAGATGGCCTAAATCATTTCCCCAATATTGCACAGTCTAGGATTTCGCCTCGAGTGACCATCAAACAGATTCTAGAATTCTTTAAAATCTGAAGAAACACTTAAATTGCATAAACCTTCTCTAAGTAAACAAATAACTCAGTGATAATGGCTCGGTGCTCAATGTTGCGCAAGGAATCAAAGGTAAAGCAAAACTAATAAACATTTCAAGCACACAGATCCACACATTATTTATCATTTTCCAAGAGTTATTCTTAATTCAATCATTATCTTATCATCGACCCACAAAATGCAAGAAAAGAGGTACGTGGCATTGTTACACCTGAGTCAAGATTGTATATTTCAACAATCCTTAGGACCAAGTAGCCCGCAGACTTAAGGTTTCCAGCCTATATACCTTTATTATGAAAGAACAAAACAAGAAACAAGACACTTCAAACAACATGAATAAACAAACTATAGATTTATTGCGAGAGAATGCGTTTCAAGAGTTAAGAAAACCCCATATTCTGCCATTCTCAGGTTTTTCCACAATTGTTGTTTTTTGAATCGAAACCGATAAAGATAAAAACACATAACAACTCTAAATTATGCAAAACTAAACTCACTCATAAAATAACAAAGTTCAACAAGTCAGCAAACAAAAACAAGTAAGTTAGAATGGGTCTAAAAAGTTTAGAAGTTAGCCTTCTTATTCAGCCATTATGGATTAAAGAGATCCATAATGCATTTCAAGAGGACTTAAACCTTTTAAGCCACCACTCTAAAAGCTAAGATTAGTAAATATTACCTGGGGTGAAAGAAACAACCTGAAAAAAAAACTCAAAAGAAATGACATAAAAAAACTCAAATAAACACAATAAAAAGAAAGCAAACGAAAACAAAGCAAACTAGCAGATAGAGATTACAGATGGAGCGTTAAATCCAGTTTATGCCTCTTATTGCCTTCTCCAAACCAATCTATCTGAGCCATTGTTGAATCAGGCGAATAGACGAATTCTTGTAATTTGTCAATTAACTCCCCTGCAGTTGAAGCTGTAACCAGGATTTGCCTCGTCGACTGTGAGAGGAAGTTTTTTTCTACTGCTTGATCAAGAAAAGACAACAAACCATCAAAAAAATTATAGACATTTAACAAACCAATGGGTTTCCGATGGATGTTTAGCTGTGCCCAAGAGGTGATTTGAAATATCTCCTCTAATGTACCAGAACCACCGAGCAAAGCTATAAATGCATCAGATTTAATGACCATATGTGCAATACGCTCATGCATACTAGAAACCTGTAACTCTTCCCCCATGGTGTTGCCTACGATATCTCGTACAGCTAATGGTTTAGAGAAAATATCGAGAACTTTGCTCCCTTCCAGGGATGCAGCTGTCGAGACACACCCCATTAACCCAAGACTACCCCCTCCATAAATCAAATGAATACCCCTCGCAGCTAATGTCCTACCAAGATCAAGAGCTGCTGTTGTAAACTCTCTATCTTTACCAAATTGCAATCCACAAAATACGCATATATTTTGGAATCGTCGAATTGGTGTTTTCTCCATTTCTACAAGTGCTTTAAACTTGTGTAAGACAATGATGCAAGTTAGGTATTATGCGATTCAAGTGCAAGACAGGTTATAAAATGACATTTGGAAATATGCAGAATGGATATATACACACGTAAATCTCTCAGATTTGACACATGGGGACATAATTTCGGTGGGGGTTGCTCGATGCAGATTTATCACCCCAAGATTTGAAAAAATGAGATATGCTTTCGACGGGATTTGACAAAACCTACACACTTGTCTCCCACGTGAAGCATGGAAAATGGACATATATTTTCGGCGGGGTTTGACAAAACCGCCACAATTGTCTCCCACGTGAAGCATGAAAAGTAGAGATATACTTTCGGTGGAGGTTAACAAAACCTCCACACTTGTCTCCCACGTGTGTTTATGTCATGGGGTAGTCATATGGTTTGTCAAAAAGAAAACTTGAAATTAAAACAAACAAAATCAACAAACAACAACAACACAAAAACAACATTGATAATCAGATCAAACGAAACAAAAAAAAATAAAATTCGACAACAACAACACACATTCAAATATACAAGTAGTTGTGATTGTGGCTCACATCTTCCTCTGATTTTACGTCCAGTAACGGCTGAAACGCCTTCTATGAGTCGGGGATTTGCTTCCCATCCAGTTTTCTTATAAACTGGCAAACAGGGTCGTTTTAGTCAGATTCCCTAGACTATAACACTGCAATTCATCACGAAATTGTGTCCATATATTAAGTAATTCACGCTAAACAAGTTCACAAGAATGTGACTTAAGAGTTAATAAAACATTATCCAGCGACTCATTACTCAAACCATTCTTAATAAACGAGAGTTTATCTTTTCTATTCCTAGACACAAAATCTAATGAACGACAAGTCTGGTTACAATTCCATCTAGCACATTTATAACATACTTGTAACCTCTTCGCTCTTCGCCTCTTGGCGTAGTAGCTTTTTCCTAGACCAGGCATATATTTTGCAAGATTAATGTCCGGCTCACCTGACAATCTCACCTTGGCTTCAATAAGTCATCGGATATCCGCAGGCACATTTAAGAGCATCAACGCCCAAAGTCTAGTCATCCGTACTTTATAAATTTTGAACACAGCATTTTGAGGAAGTGAAGGAAAATATTTATGAAGGTTCGACAAAAAGATATCGGCATCCATTGAAGAGAAGAAAAGGAGAGATATTACCGATAATGTGATTGAGTCTGTTCTTCTCCAAGATATGCACGTTTCAAACCTTCGGGCAATGGTTTCAACTCCCCTTCGAATGTTTCCCCAAGTTGTTGCACAAATGAATTCGAAGTACGAAATAATCAAATTAAACAAAGGAAGGAAAAGAAAAGAGTAGATACGAAACTAAAGACACATAAAAGAGATAACAACACAATAACAAACAAAAGTAAAAAACAAGTAAAAAAAATATATAAAAACAAATGAGACAGATGGCAAAGAGAGATAAAACCTGATCAATTTGATGGCCTATGAAAGAAACCTCCTCGAGACAAAAAAATCGATCATTATTACCTCATTTTATTTTTCTTTTCTTCTTTTTTTTTATTTTTCAAAAACATTGGGTTGCCTCCCAATAAGCGCTTGGTTTAACGTCCTCAGCCCGACTTTGGTTCCATCATGGCAGGGTCCAATCTCCGCTGTGCTTCTCTAGTGGGCTTGGATCCTTTTTCCAACAAGAATTGTTGCATGCATATGGCTGGGCCTGGGATGTTAGCAATCATCCACCCAATAGTTATTTTGTGATCTCTAAGTACTTGGACGAGTTTCTCTTCTTGTAGTGGTGCAAGGCCCATTTCTATTATAACTGGCAAAGAATCATTCTCACCCAAAAATACATGCCTCAAATAATCTGGAAGTAGCTTAAACTCCAAGGTATTGGCTTTCATCACAGAAGGAAGAAGTTTCTCATTAGATAAAGGGAATTCAATGTACGAAACATCATACCTGTTTGTGATTATAGCTATAGTCTCATCTAAGCATGCCATAGCTTCCTCCATTTCTTCGGACACTTATATCAACCTTCTTGGTTCTTTGGAATTTTTTGTCCCTATGTGCTCGCTAATAGCCATTTTCAATCCATCCTTGCGAGTTAACTCAAAACATTGTTGTGCCAAAGAATCAATAATGTCAACTGCAAAAACAGAATGCAAGTCACTAGGGTACCTCATTGCTTCGAAAATATTGAAACGGATCACTTTGCCATCAAACTCCATGGTGAAAGTGCCATCATGAACATCAATCTTGATTCTAGCAGTTTTCGAGAATGGTCTCCCTAAAAGAATCGGTATTGGATTAGGAGATGTCTCATCCTTTATTTTAAGAATATAAGAGTCTGCTGGGAAAACCAATTGATTCACCTGCACAAGCACATCTTCCACAACTCTTTTGTGATATGCATTAAAATGATCAGCAAACTGAATGGTAATACCAGTTTTCGCAAAAGGTCCAAGATTTAAAGAAGAATAAATAGAATATGGCATGACATTAATAGATGCTCCTAAATCTAACATAGCTCTTTCAAACTTGGTATTACCAATAGTGCATGGAATGGTGAACGTACCTGGATCTTTGCATTTCAGAGGAATTTTTCTTTGCAATATAGCTGAAACATTTCCCCCACACTTACTTTCTCATTCCCTTTTAAATTTCTCTTGTTGGTGCATAACTCCTTGAGACGTTTTGTATAACGAGGTACTTGCTCGATAGAATCCAGAAGTGGTATATTTACCTCGATTTTGTGAGAAGTTTCAAGGATTTCTTGTTCTTGTTCCTCCTTCTTCAATTTTGCCAATCTGCTAGGAAAAGGTGGAGGAGTAACATAAGAAAGAATAGTAGTTTTAAGACTTACCTTAGAGGATGATGTCTTGTTCATGGTGGAAGTGGTGTCATCTTCTTCATCAGTTTGTGATTTTCCTAGTAAGACATCTAATTGCTCTCCACTTCGCGAAGTTATTGCACTAGCAGTCTCGCTTGGATTGATCATCGTTTGAGAAGATAATTTTTCTGAGTCTTAGCCCTCGAATTTGCTCATGCTAGTAGCCAATTGTCCCATTTGATTTGCCAGGTTGTGGATACTTGCCCCAGTTTCCTGCTGGAATTGCATTGTGTTAGTGGCAAGTGCATTAACAATATCTTGGAGAGATATACCTGAGTTTTGTGAAGCTGGTTGTGGTGCTAGATGTGGCATTGGTGGTGGTTGCATTTGAAATGGTTGCTGCACTCTAGGTTGATTGAAATCTTGCAGCCAATTTGGTATGTCATTTGGGGCGATCAGTTGATGATTCCCGTAACTAAAATTGGGGTAATCTATCCATCCGGCATTGTAAGTATTAGAGAAGTGATTATACCATTGCCTTGATTGTCCTGAAAATCCACCCAGGGCATTGGCTTTTTCTATATCTTCTTCTTGTAAAGTTAGATACATGTCCATTGGATGCTCCATGGTAGAATATACCCCACATGCATAAGATTTTTGCATATATCCTACAGCCATGTTTTCGACAAGAGAGGTTAGCTCAGAAAGTTGTTGTTCAATGTTCGGAGTGCTTACCTCATTTACTCTCCAATGTAGTTGTGGCTCAAATCGGCTACTGAATTGTTGGAAGTTTACTGCCATGTCGCCTAAACACAAACAATCAGAAAAGAAAAACAAAAAAAAAATACAAATCAATAATGAAAACAAAATAACAAATCGATTAGAAAATCAATCCCCGGCAACGGCGCCAAAAACTTGATGCGTTCGAAACTAGCAAGTATACTAGTCGCACAAGTAATAAAGTGATAAGTAAGATATCGTTCCAACGAGGATTGATTCTAATTGAATTTGTTATTTCCAGCAACAATTAACTAAATGGGGGGTTTTGTTGGTTGATTAACTAGATGAAAAACTGAATACGACGGTAATTAATGAATAACACAATGCAAACTTAATTGAAATGGGAATTAATCAATGATAGAAATCTGGTTAAGGGATCATTCTCCACAACAAGATATGGATTTGCGAATTAATTGTAGAATTATCATCCAATTACACCATTGAAATTATCAACCGTAGATAACAATAAGCTCTGTTATCCCAATCTTTCCTTACTTTGTTGTTAAATAAAACAGACTCTTTATTTAATCTCTATCATTAAACAACCTAGAACAAGCTCTCTAAATTTAATTCAATGGATGCATTACGATAAGAAAGATAGGTTGATCTAAGCAATAAACACACAAGCTCGGATTATTTAACTTAGGTTGTATTCTCCAATTGCAATCTCTGATCACAATGTTGCTACTAATGATTAGAAATTCAAGACAATTACGGATCAAGATTTCTAGTCTAGCAATAGATAACAACCAGATTTTACTCAATTGGCCACCCAAATACAATCCAGCAAGCAATCATAAGCATTAAACATGGAAAATACAAGCAACTTCAATTAGAGAATTGGATAACAATTCCTTGCACAATCAATTCATAAAAACCATATCAAGGGCTTTGAAATCACCCTCAACCAATTCAGATTTAGTTACACATATTCAGATAGAATACAAATACAACACAATATGGAGACATTCCAGAAAATGAAAGGGAAAGGGAAAACTTAGCAAATATGATGAAATCTCTTAGGTTTTGTTGTTCTTCCTCTTTCCAAGCCTTCAATCTCCTTCAAGAACTCCAAGAGATGAGAGAAATCCAAAAGATGCAGCCTCCTCCACGTTCTCCCCTCTTCAAGTTATCAAAATAAAACCCTAAAATGAGTTTAAATACTCTGCTACAGTAACCTGCTACAGTGTCCCGTATTATACATGCTACAGTGATTTGTGGAATTACATTTCTATACTTCTCACACTGTTTTGATTATAAACTTTTGGTACACTGAATGGATTTATAAACCGTAAATTTCTCCAGAAAATAGACTTCGAGAGCTTTCCAACGGTATATCATATGTCATCGGGTTCATTGTATATCAATACAATTAAATCCGAGAAGATGGTTGACTAGCAAAGGTGAAAATGAAGGGTTTTACTCCATTTTTGTGCAAGTTGCTCCAAAACTCCTACAAACATCAAAACCACACAAAAACATAAAAATACCAAGGAATATAGCAAAGAAACATAGACAAATTGATATGAAAGTAATACATAAATAAACACCTATCATATTATCAAAATAACCCTATATTACTTATTATACAAATTAATATAACATTTAAAATTATATAGACTTTATTAAAATAATTTTAGATTTATATTTTGAATTAAATTAAATTGTATTTATGCAGAATTAGTCATCGGAGTCTACTACTGAAGTACACTATCACCGGCTACTGGTGGTGTAACGCGTATAGTGACACAACCTATGTTGTTGTGATCATCGCCATTCGTCCGTCAAATGTTCGTTACTTCATCAATGATAAACTGATATATCAATGGGATTAGATGTTTAAACTTTCGTAGTCAAAATTTCAATCGTCCGATCTCGTCGATATATCAGTTAATCATCAATGAAGTTAACGAATCTTGAACAGACGGCTGACAGCGTTCATGGCAACATTGCTGGTGTCGCTAGATGCGCCATACCACCAATTGCCAGCAATGGCGATTGCCCATTTTTCTTTTTCTTTTTTCAAAGAATAAATTAATAAATGTTCATTATTTAACATTATAATTTTAAAAATAAAAAATAATTTAATTTTTTTAAATATTATAATTTTAATTTAACTTTAAATTTTTATTTTATAAAATGGTATATTTTAGTATTTTATATTAGAATAGTCATCGTCATCGGAGGCACGACATAACTGAAAGCGAGCTGTAGTTGGCCGCGATGGACGATACAATGTTACTGATTCTAGTAGTTGTTCAAAATTTTTCAATTTTTAAATTTTATTAAAAATAAATAAATAAAAGATTTTTTATTCATAAAATTATCTATTTAATTCATATAATATATTTACCATATTAAAGAAGATACATATTTTTATAATAGATAATTTTATTATTAACTACTGATTATTATTGTTATTAATAGCTTAATTTAATTTTGTTAAGTGTTTATTTAATTCATCATAATATATTAACCATATTAAAAAAAGATATATATTTCTATAATAGGTAATTTTATTTTAATTATTGATATTATTATTATTAATATCTTAATTTAATTTTGTTAAATATTTAAATTTTAAGGTTATACTATATTAAATGTTAATACTAAGGATAAACATGTCCAATCAAAATTAATTAATCCACTTGATACTTATTTAAAAATTGAAAACAAAAATATCATTTAAGTTACTAAAATGGATTATTAATAAGTGTTAACTGTAAAAAAGTTCTATTAACTGTTAATTGAAAAAAATAGATGGCACCTACAAATTCTTATCATAACTTGAGATAACTACTCTCTTATCTATGAAATATTGAGGTTTGTGTTTGAGGCTTTTTAATTCACTATAATCCATAATTTTCAGAGTAGTTTAGGCTTAATTTTAGCTTATTTATTTTTACGCTATTTTCATACTACATTTGGGTTATATTTAGGCTACTTTAGTTATGGGTTTTTTGTTATTGTTATAATATTAAGGGCTAGAAATTAAATTTTAATACTTTTAGGGCATTTGGGTCTTTTCATTTTATATTATGTAAGTATATTTTGTTTTGTTCACATATTTGATTTTTAGAATAAAATCTAAAACTTATCCTGACAGAAGAAGTGCATAGAGAGGCCAATGGGATTGTTTATTAAAATCTTTAAATCGTCATTTCTAAGGCGTCTAGTAGCTATTGGCAATGGCAAAAGATACGTGGGAGTTGCAATATCTGACGTCATATATGATCCTTTTTAATAACAATGTATCATATATATGGTATGGGATGTATTCAACTTATAGCTTACGTGATTGCATTATATTTTTAATACTATGTTTATTTTGCAGATAGAACGTTAATTTTTTTTCAATGCTACAGTTCATTTATGAGGAAGAAGAGTAAACTAAATTCAAATAGACTAGTTTTTGTGATACCCATGAAAAGAAAACCAGCTTCACTGAAACTAGTTCCATTGGAAACATACTTTAAAAATCCAATAAGATTTGTTGTCTCTCTAAATCATTTTTACTTTTCTTTTACCAATTTCAAATTTTGAAAGTCTATGTTCATATGTGGATCCAGAAAGTTAGCCATCCTGTTGTAGTTGAATAAGTTTTTGTATCAAGTAGGTTAGTTTATTGTTGTGGAGTTAGCTCCTAACTAATAATAGGTTTTTATGCATATGAAAGTAAGACAAAATGGCCGAGTTAATTGTTGGGTTTCCTCATCCACCTTGTGGATTGCCCCTTCATGCATGTGAGTTTTCATCTCATAAATTTTTGATATAATATCTTATATACTCTTAATTTAATTTAATTATTTTTCTTGTTTTGTTGGAAAAAGTTTGTATTCATTTTGACTTTCACCGATCAGCTTAATAAAGTGAAAGTACTTAACCAATTACCTTTTACCACATTTACTGAATATGGAACTACTCAAGTAATTCTGTTTTAGGAATAAAATTTAGTTAGTTGTTACCATCAAGTATAGCTTTAGCCATACGTTATATGCTATGTATTAATAGAAATTATGAAATATCAAAGCTTTTTATCTTTCACAGACCTTGAAAGAAAAAGAGATCCTTATTAAAAAAACCATGGCTTGACTGAATTGCTACGTACTAAGTTACAAACTAGAGTAACTACCCTCTTATGTATGAAATTTTGAGCTTTATGTCTCAGGTTTTTTAATTCACTTTGATAAGTTTCAAATTAGTTTAGGCTTAATTTTAGTTATTTATTTTTGCGATATTGTCTTGCTACATTTGAGTCATATTTGCTTACTTCTTTAGGTCATTTTTTATTATTATAATATTGAGGCTAGAAATTAATATTTTAATACTTTTACGATATTTGTGTCTTTTATTTTATGCTACATAAGTGTATTTTATTTTAAAAATTGAAATATCCAAAGCCAATCCTGACATATAGCTCTTTTAATAACAGTGTATCATATATATATATATATATATGGTATGAGATGTATTCAGCATGTAGTTTATGTGATTACATTATATTTTTTAATGAACATGACATATGTATGTATATGGTTTAAGATGTATTCAGTATGTAGTTTATGTGATTACATTATATTTTTTCATGAAAATGACATTTTGTTTTGGACTGCAGTAATACTATGTTTATTTTGTTGATATAACATTGATTTTTTTTTTAGTACTCTATAATCATTTTGTACATTAATTGTTTGTGAATCAAGGATCACGTCTTCTACTTCTTTGATCCACCCAAATAATCTTTAAATTAAATTAAAAGATGTGTATTCTACGTTAAGTAATTTAAAAAACGATCAAAATGAAATTAGAGGAACATTTTGAAAAATAATCATACTCCATATAAATAAATGAATAAATATATGGTCAATTCCACAAAACTACATTGAGGTTTGCCCAAAACCCACATGATCACCTCTAGTTTTGAAAATCTTATATATCTTCCCTCTCCGTTAAGAAATGCCAAAAATTCTGTTAAAGAAATATAAATTTTCCAAATTGCCTATACTTGATTATTCAAAATTTTAAAATAACAACAAAATTAAAATTAAAAAACAAAGATATTATTATGAAAGACTTAAACTTTATAAGATAATTTTTTACATACAAATCCGATAAATTATTTATTGTTTCAAGATTTTAATAAAAAGTTTTTTTTTAAAGTTTACATATCATTTATTGTGGAAGTATTTTTTTTTAATTCTTGGGGTAGTGGTTGATGGAAGATTATTAGCAAGTTTTAGGTTTTATTTTTCTTTTTAATTTTGTTTTAAAATTTTTAATATTTTTAATAGTCTATTATGAACAATTTGGAAATTTTATATTTTTTTAATAGAATTTTTGGCTCTTAATGGAGGAGGGAGGTATGTAGGATTTTTAGAACCAAAAGTGGTCAAATGGGATTTTGGCAAACCTTAAGGAAGGTTTGTGAAATTGATCCTATGTATATGATTATGATCATGATAATTAAATTTTTATCATACATGATCATTTTTCAAATTATCCAAAAATTATCTTAGTTCTTTGTATACAAAATTACTAGAAGTAGATGGTGGAATAAAGGCAAATGGATTTGGTGATATTCCAAAAGATGATTGAAAGAGATTTTGGTTATTGGAAAGATTCATGGAGACTTCAAATGAACAACGACCACACAGTTTGGTTCTGGTTGGTCACAAAGCAAAACAAGATATAGTCTATGTCAATATGAACCGCAACTCATGCCTGCCTCGGCCTGGGATTATTATACTATCAACTATTTTGGCTCTGTAACCAAAGGATATTCCTAAAGTCATGTTTTAATGACCCATTTCATTTCTGATACGATTGCATTGCGAATTAATGCCACCGTTTTTGAGTAATTAGTTCTCTCAAACATCAATGAATTCCAAAATCCCACATTGCTGCAACAGCACAGCGATTATCCAACAGCCCCTCCCCCTTATAATTTTTGAAGATCCCCCTATCATATTCCAACACATTGAATTGAATGCATTCACGCACATCACGAGCACCTAAACTTACCATCCCAGTTGAAATTCAAGACTCTGGCTCTGCTGGGGATCTCAGTGAAGCAGAAAATTGAGGGCAGTGGGGTCAGAAGCATGTGCCTATGCATTCCAAGAACACAAGCTCTGTCCCTGGACTAGGCACAGAAAAGCCATACATGAAAGATATGCGATTCAATTTCGTTCAAACCCACATGCCCGGTTGGGGAAAGAAAGCAGTATTTCCTGGTCCCAACCCAAAAACAGTTCAAAATATCAATATGATATTTAATATCATCACGGGCATGCTGTGTCCTGTGCTCCTCGAGCAGCTAGTCATGCATTCTTGAGTTGATAATTTCCAAGTGTAAGTAAGCTAGACAGTACAAGTCAGATGCTAAGATTTGAAATGAAGATCGCTATCAGAAACAGATCAATCGAGGGTGTACAGAATCTAAGACTGTGAATATTCAACAGCTGAGCTAAGTGACTGCCTGATGAACATAATAATGAGTTTTTAGAGAATAATATTATTCTTTCAAATTATTTATACAAATTTATGAATATAAATTGACGTAATATAATATAATTTAATAAATAAATACAATAATTTGATAAATATATATTAATAATAAATGATATTAATTAATATAAATGATGTGATAATCATAAAAATATCAATAATTTATATACATGAATTTATATAAATAATTTATATGAATAATATTACTCTTCTTTATAACATATAGCATATCCCTCTTTTATTTATTTATTTATTTTTCTTTTTATAGTACTAAGACGGATTCGAAAATAAAATATTTAAATGCCTTCAACAAATTCCCATCATACAAGGGCAGCCTTTCCGCCGACGATACTGCATTGGTTGATTACCCTGCCTTTTTGTTCCCCTCATCAAACTTTAATGAAGTGTAGCTATTGCCTTTTTTAGTTTAAGTTTATTTTGTTACTTTTCTTTATTATCTTCCGAATGATTGCTACTGCCAAATTGAGAGGGAGAAAAAACAGATAGTTTCCGGTCGCCTTTGTTCCCCGTTTTATTTATTATTTATTCCAACTTGCAAGGCAGTAAATTATACCAACACTTCCAATTTACGGTTTCACTTCAACTAAAGAACTAAAGCTTGAACCTTTTGCCCGGTGCAAACACAAAGCTAAAGCAATCAAATTGACAGTGACAGCTTTTACAACATTTTAGGTCATGATGTGAACAAATATAGATAAATAAGAGGACAAGACAAGACAGAGTTGAGTAACATATATAATACCACTTGCCACGAGATGTGCCCTGCAAAAGTTGGAAGAGAGTAATTTCTGAACCTCCCCAATACAATGAAGAGTTCCCATAGTTCGCATAATTCCTCCAATTGAGTATTGACTTCTCGATAGACTAGCGTGGGGTCATAAGTGTTTGATACACTATAGCCACAACTCACTCATTTGATTTACAAATGCACACTCAAACAAAGAAATAGAAATTGATGCCCGTTAAAAGAATCCAAAAGACCGTAAGTATTCACTAAACAATAACAAATTAAACAAAGTGCATCTTCACCGCAAATTTATTAGCAGTCATTAAGCGGACCGGTACGCATTAAGAATTCAATTATAGATCAACGGATTGGAAGCTTACAAAACTACGCTAGAGAGAAAAACAAACATCAAACAAGTAAATTCACATGACAACAACAACAGATAAAGATATCTCTTGCGAGACATTAAGTAGCATAATTATCAAGTATGCAATGGAGTTATCCATAAGAAACAGCAAGCTGGAAACAGCAAGGATGTAGAAGCAGCATTTTCCATAATGATAAGTTGACAACAGAAATCTTCAGTACTGCAATTAAACTACAGAGCATAATGCTTCATTAAATATACAGAATTATCAAACAAATGAGCATTAGAAGTGGGAAACCTGTCCAAGTGGAAACCATACCAATTGCTGAGAAAGCATTCTACAACATAGCATACAATACAGAAATGCCGTGACGCTGCAATACTCAAAGTGATTACAGTTTTCTGTGCTTTTAATCTTTTGCCCACCAAGGCTATTCCTTATAGTCAGGATCTTGTTTACTGAAGATCAATGGGAATTCATCATAAGGTTCAGCGAAACCATGTTTCTCGGCCATGCTCTTCAATGACTCATAAACCTGGTACATAGAAGGCCTATCCTTGGGCCTAGAAACCACACAAGTACAAGCAACCTTCAGAAACTGTGCAATCTCATCATCATTACCTTTCCCACAGAGTGCTTTATCAATGGCATCTTTACTACGACCAGTAATCACTAAATGATTAACCCAGTCCACCAAATTTCCCTTGAATCCTTCCTCCGCATTACCCACCTCAAGAGGCTTCTTCCCTGTAACCAGCTCCAAAAGCACAACCCCAAAACCAAAAACATCCCCTTTCAATGAAGCAACCATAGTGCTCGAGTACTCAGGAGCAACATATCCAAACTCCCCCAAATCTCCATTCACAAAAGTACTATCATTCGAATCACAAGAACCCACAAGCCTCGCCAACCCAAAATCTGTTATCCTAGCATCGAAATCATCATCAATAAGTATCACATTCGAGCTAACATATTGATGCATATACGGTGGCTGGCATCCATGATGCAGCCAAGCCAAGCCTCTTGCGGCACCCACACCAATCCGAAGCCTTGTAGACCAATCCAAAACACCACAATGACTCTCCCCCCCAAAACCATTTCCATGCAACAACGAATATAGAGTCCCATTAGGCATGTGCTTATAAACCAAAAGTCTCTCTTCTTCCACAACACAGAACCCCAATAAAGGCACCAAATTGGGATGCCTAAGTTGCCCTAACCTATTCATCTCCGACCTAAACTGCTTCTCACTAAGTTTACAAGCACTTAGCCTCTTGATAGCCAAGGCAGAGCCATCAGGCAACATAGCCTTATATGAAACTCCAGTTCTAGCTGAGATTATAATATTTTCAGCACGAAAACTGTTAGTAGCAGCCAGTAAATCAGCCAATTTAATCTTGACAATCGGTTTCTGAAACAAAGAAACCTGAACAAGCTTATGTGACCTCAAAATCTGAACCCAACTAGAATCATCCTTCCCATCATCAACGCCATATCCTCTCCTCTTCTTACTAACCCTAACGAAGAACCACCACCAAATCAGAAACCCTAAAATCACTGAACCCAGAGCACCGACCACACCAGCAACGATAATGATTCCAAGATTCTTACCACTCAAGCCTCCACATTTACCCAACGGCTTCCCGCAAAGCCCTTTGTTCCCATCAAAGCTTTCCTCCTTAAATCTCGCCAGATCAGACGGTATAGCCCCTGACAGATCATTCTCCGCAACGGAGAAGTCTTTCAACCGGTCCAACCGGCTCACCTCGTACGGGATCGAACCGGACAATTTGTTATTACTCAAAATGAGTTTGTTCAGAAACTTGCACTCCACGATCTGCGACGGAATGGGACCGGAGAACTGATTGTTGGACAGATCAAGCGTCACTATGTACGGCAGCCAACTGCAGAGCTCCGGCGGGATCGAACCGGAGAGACCGTTACTGGAAAGATCCAGATTCTGCAGACTATGACAGAGCTTCAACGACTCGGGGAGTTGACCTGCTAGTTGCATTGAACTCAAAGTGAGACTGATGATCCGGTTCTCCTTCTCGTTCCAGCACGACACGCCAGTAAGCTTGCAAATGGAGCTCACAGTCGTGTTAGTGAAGGACCACGAAAGCTTTCCCTCTGGGTCTTTTAGAGATTTCTTGATGCCTTCAAGACACATGATGTCGTCTTCAATGGAGAAACCAACAAATGGGTAACTGAAGATCAAAACTGAAGCTAAGATCAAGTGGATTTTCATGGTTTCTGCAGATGGGTTTTTCAGTTAGGGTTAGGGTTCTGTGGGCTGGTTATGGTTAAGCTTGAGAGGACTCGAGAAAT
Source organism: Boswellia sacra (assembly GCA_013180625.2). Classification (NCBI taxonomy): domain Eukaryota; kingdom Viridiplantae; phylum Streptophyta; class Magnoliopsida; order Sapindales; family Burseraceae; genus Boswellia; species Boswellia sacra. Next base: position 166,384 of record SNVD02009484.1, on the reverse strand, counting down.
GGTGGTAGTGTATGAGAAGAACAAGCGGCCATTGACTGCGTTTAGGGACGGGAAGAGATAGGTTGCTTTTTTGACTGCCAGACCAGTTGATATCCTTGTTAGCTTGTGTTGTTTTTTCCTTTAGCCTCGAAACGCTGTCGTTTATTGACTCTAAAGTCTAATAACTTTCTTAATTACTAATCTCATTATTCTATTCTAAATCGGGGGCTCGGCTCAGACAAGTACCAGACTCATAATTAACTAGTTAATTAATTGGGGATTCAACCATTCTTTACGGAATCTTTGTTGTTTATTATTCGGGGTTTAGTTTTCCCATTTCAAAAAAATTAATTTGGTCAAATTTTTATCCTTCGGGTCAATACCGTCGCTTTCATGTTCCAATCGCGGGTTAGTCAATCATTCTCCTTTGGGCTAGCCTGGTCGTAAATATTTCGGCCCATACTTGTGCTGGACCCATGGCTAAGATATTTGCAAAAATTAAAATTTCTTACTGCCATGGTAGATTTGAAATGGGATATTATCAAAAAACCTCTTCTATAGTTCGTCTTAATGTTATTCATGTTGACGCTAAAAAATCACATCAACCAAAATCAAATTAATGTATAGAGAAAATGAGAGAATGACAAGGGTGCCCTTAGGATATAAAGGTTGAAAATGGTGGTGATGGATTTCCAAATGGGATCTGATGGTTTCGTTGAGGGCTAGTGTTTGGTGAAGCTTAGTAGTGTCTTATGAAATGTTGGTGGTAAGTGAGATGAAGGGTAAGAAGGAAATTGAGATGAGATATGATTCGCGATTAAAGTGATCTCTAATGGTGTCAAGAGGTTGAGCAAGACATGAGCACAAAATGGTGAATGGTTCAATTGAGACAAGTTGGTAACAAACCTATGACAACCTCTAATAGTGTGGGAACAAGCCGCTAAGAACTGGAAATGATGCTTAGATAGGGTCCTCCTTCTTCAACCTGAGGAAAAGAGTTTTAAGGTAGTCCTATGGTGGCTGGAATGACTTTTAGGTTTAACCTCTTCCTAGCAGCTACAAAATAGCCAAAAAGGTTAGAGGGCATCGGATTTTTCACCAACAATGACCCTCTCATGCTTAAGTCAGTTTCGGATAAGCTTTAGTAGTGAGAAACGATTAAAAGAAAAGTGTGAAAAGGATGTTGTCATGAAAAGAAACAATAGAACAGTCATTACAATAGAGGTTGGTGAAATTAGATAAACCCTAGTGGATATTTTTTGAATCTTCCTAGGGATTATCAAAAAGTGAATCTCCTCTATCTTAGAGGCATAAATGGGCTTATATAGAAGGTCTTCAACGTATAACCTAGATCTTAGCCATTTATGGATCTGAAGTGTCATAATCTTAAGGTTTTATATACTATTCTATATTGTTCGTGAGTGAGTTTGAAACCCTAATTTTAAAGTATTGAGGTGTTATCACATGGCCAATCATTGTTACCTTAGTTATGAATAAAGAAATTGAGATTTGGATGAGATGTTAATCAACGAGCTAAGGACCAGTTTGTCAATACTAAATCATTACCAAACTGAACCTTAGTTTGGTGACCTTGAAAGGCTTGCAACAATTGATATTGTGTGTACAAAATGAATGAAAGCATAAGTAAAACTATGAATTACTAGATAACTCCGCCCTCCATATAGGTAGTTGTGGCTTACTAAACTAAGACTCAATTCAATAAAGCTTAATTTGGTAGCAAGTGGTGACTGACTGAACTAAGACTTAGCTTGGTAAACCCTAATCTGATTGTAACTAACCTGGTTGCAAGTGGTAATTCTAATTTCATATATGATACTTTCCGTTTAGCTCTAAATAAACTAGGTCTTTCATATATTTTAGGGCTAATCATTAATGCCTGAACTTTACAAAAATCATTGAGTTGTTTTAGGAGGTTATTTTGGTCTCTCTAAGTAAATTCACAAAATACTATCCACAATACAAAAAACAGGTTAAGAGAATATATCAACGTGACTCTTAATGTTTGCATTTTTATATCATACAGGTTCATTTTGATGATAAAAAATGTGTATTGATAATTAAAAAAATACAAACATTAAGAGCCACACTAATATATTTTCCAAACATGCTTTCTGAGTGATATTAAGCCAAACCATAGTAGAAGTTTTTGATAATATCCCATTTGGAAATACATACATATAATATTATGAAAATGGTAATACTAGACTTATAACTTTTATATGATCCAAACCCTATAACCTAATGTAGGCATTTTATACGGCAAAATCACATTCGTAATAACTATGTTTTGAAAAAAAATCAACATTCAACCAATTCTTTTTTTTGTCCAATAGAGACCGGTTTTATAGCTCAAAAAAGAATGGTTAAATTGTCGAATTCTAACACTTTATTGTTTAAAACAATTGTTGAATTGTTTGTTTTCAGCGAAAAATAAAATTCTAATTTTTTTGAAAATGTGATTATTTAAAAAAAATGTTTATAATTTTAATTATTTTTAAAATTACACGTCATTTTTCACGAGTAAATTTTTATTAAGGTAGTCTGTGTTTCTGTGTATAGAAGTTCTAGGCTTCTCGCTACATGGATAAGAAAAAGTCCCATTTCAAGCAGTAACAGAGTGCAATAACGAGTTCAGACCGAGAGGAGAAAGTTATACCAACGTGGTCGTGTAAAATTGGTGAGACAGGACGTTGAATTGGGCAGTGCACTGCACAACAATTCTCAACAGTGACGTTGACCTTCCAACAGTATTCATCTGTACTAGTGTGTGCTGCTGTGAAGGTTTGGCAGATCTAGCTATTAACAAAGCATGGTGGTGTGTGCTTTGGTTGACCACAAAGCTAGGCCGACACGACAACAGAGGAAATTTTTTCTGAACTGGGAATGTCGCGTCACACAATTATAGCTTACCGGATGGAAGCAGGATTGGGAGTCGGGAGTTGGGACCATGACGGTGAGAGAGTGAGAGAGATTCTGATAAAAAGAGGGGAAAAAAAATTTGGCTCATGCAGGCGACCTTTTACATTAATTGGGACCAATAAAATTGATCCTAGAGAAGAGAAAGTGTAGAGTCTAGACAAAATGAAAAGGCATTGTTATGGAAGAATCCTGCACAAAGGCCCTTTTGAATGACTTGTCTACTAAATGGGTTAAAGCAACACGCAGGTTCTAAACTATCTGTAACGCAATTCATTGGCAAAAAGGACACCTTAGGGAACATCACGGGGGAGAATCAGTTGAGTGCTCTTTGCTTTTGGGTTGGATTTTCAAACATGAATGGCATAAAGTTGAAACTCAAGTAGCCCTTCTCATATGGTTCTACTACGAGATGTGTTTTGTTTTCCCACCCTAGAAAATAGAATATAAATTCAGAAAGTTTATGCACACCTAATTGTTTGACTAAATAACTAACGCAAGGGCACTCAACTTTTTATGAAAGAAAATCTGCTGCTTGAACAATGGTTGCCATACGCAAAGCATAGAAGCAAGCAAGGCTGCATGTGCTTGTGCTGTCAATGAGGAAATGTGACAATATGCACATTCTATGGGTAGTCCTGGTGGATGATTCAAGACATTGATCTGAATCTATCATACACTTCATTTGATATGTTTGCAAAATAACCAGTTATCTTGATTCATTTTAATGCACTATTTATTTTTTGTTGCTTCCCTGTACAAAACCTGCTGGGATTTCAATATTTGCGATAATTGTATATACACATATTTTAGGTGTGTATATATCTGGCATGCAACTAGATTATTAAGTTTGTCACTTTACTTAAAAGCTTAAGTTAGTACATGTGGGTTTAACATTAGTTTTAAGGACTCTTATGTTAAATTTATCGCTTTACCTGAAAACTTAAGTTAGTCGGTGTAGGCTTAATATTAGTTTTATATTTCAATTTAGATGGAATCTGATCAATCTACCTATCAGCCATAATTGATGGAATAAATGTAACGTATTAGCCTGGAAAGTTAGCAAAACCAGTTATTGTATTATGGTTGTCTTGTCTTTCCTATATATCCAGTTGGAAAAGGAAAGAGTAATGCGCTGCATTCTTAATTAGTTTGTTTCTTCCCAATCAAATACAAATTAATTAAACAGAGTGTTAATTTAGTAGAAAAGAAAATAGTTATAGTCAGACCGTGTAAGCAAGTGTGTGCAATCAAGCACTGGCTACGCGCATGGCATTCTTATAATTACATAGCTAGTTAACGCTTTAATGTTTCTGAACCAGAGATCTTTCAAGTGTAGGTACTATATCCGTTAGAAATTTTTACCCACAATAAAGCAAATCTAGCATTCTATGATCGATATATGCGCACAAAATACGTAAATCATATTATTATATGATAAAGAAGTCACATATAGTGGTAAAAAGGAGGGAGATTTCAGAAATAATAATAATCAACATCCATATGTATTAATCAGTTGAGAGAATCTGTCATGCCTCCAGGCCAACCAGGGTGCGCTTGCTGGATATGCGTATTGATGCGGCGTTGATGTGGCACATCCTGTTTGGCCCTAAAGAGTCTACCAACCCCTATCCAAATTAATTCTCAAAGTATTTATTTTTATCTATTATGTTCTCTCTCTTTCTCTCCCTAAATTTTCTTATCTAAAAGTTTCTCATTGGAGGTTTTCAACTAATCAAAAGTTTGGACTTCAGCGTTAAAGGGTAATTATAGACAGACCACCAACACCCTTAACCGTGTTTTCCCGTTTTGCAAGCTTTTCTCTTGATGGTCTATCTTCAACAATTGCTCACCTTCAATAGCCAGATCACGGGCACCAACAAATTCGATGCAAGTCAATTCCAATTTCCATTCATATATGGGGGGACAAAGGCTATAGGATAGAAATCTCCTTGTTTATATGGTAAAAAAGATTTATACACACACATATGTATAGTTTCTATAAATAACAAATAATAATATAAAGTTTACTAAATTTAGGACATTTCAAATGATTTATCAGCCATAAGTACAGTAGAAAAGAAAATTTGGCAACCTCTAAAGTGGGTTTTGCCAAAATTTAATTGAATTTACCGTTAATCGTCCTGCTTTTCTCTTTTTAAAGGAACATAGCCGTTCAGTTCTGTTGATATATACCAAAAAAAGAAAAATGAATACTCTGCTTAAGACACCTAATACGTGTTACCTACAGTAATGCATTTTGTTAAGCTTTGTAATGTAATGTTTCACAGGCATCTGTTACAGCAAACATGGCTACTTTGACGCTTTCTGCAGTTAATTTGACAATATATTACTCAGCAGTAGCATGCAATAAGCATTATACATAATGCGAAGTTTATTCGTTATTAAGAAGTGCAAGGTCATAACTAGTATTCACCTAGGCCCTAGCCCAGTTGCAGTTACTTCCTCAACAGCTACCTCTACCAATCTATCTTTGGAAAGGAGGAAAGCACATGCCAATTTATAAGGTGTACTTTCATTCACCTTTTCTTTTGCCTTGTCATCATTTTTATAAAATATTGAATTTGGATAATAATAATAATAATAATAATAATTCCCCTCAAGATCAGGAACGGATCATCAAGTCATATCCTAGAATAACTTCAGTCATAAGAAAGAATAAATAACAGACATATATGTAACCCCCCTCTAACTCTAAATATGAACCAAATATTTGCTCATATGCCATTTTTCCACCTTTTTATAAACTTTGCGTAAACAATTATTTTCTTTTAATAAGGTCCGACATCAATTATCATGTTTCTAATTAATCTTTTTCCCCCTTTCAAATGAGAGTTAATATATCTAGTCAAAAGATATACAGTACTAGAGCATGTGAAGTTTGAATGAGGTATGGTTTAATCTCTGCAGAAGGTTCCACAACCGCAATGCTTAGCGTACAAATTAAAACATGTTGATCTGGTACATGATCTAAACGAACAAATCTGTGTCGTCATATATCTAAGCTTGATTAATATAATTCCCATACTCATGAATCAAGCCTCGAAGTAGGCTTAACCCACAATACAAAATAGCTAGCGTAGTGCCAACCTCACAATAAGATTCAATTAAGTTCGTCGAGAAATCTGCAGGGTAACTATATATATCCTTGACAAAAGGTGGCTAAAAGTAGAGATGTTTCCCATCGGATCTAAATTTATCACTCTTTTACTCAATTTTTTCCGACTGTTAATCAAAGCCCATTATAATCTAGTTTTCAGAAAAGCGTTCTTTCAGTTTTTTACTAACATAATACATAATAAAGATATTAATTTTGGAAAAATTTATAAAATTAAAGTACCTCAAATTTAAGTAAGAATTACAAAAATGATCATGACTTTAAAAATTTACATACAATGACCCTCTGTCCAATGTTGGACACTGTCGTATTATTTGTTGAGTGTCTGATACTATCGAATACCATCAAATTAATGCATCAGTCATACACTGTCTGATCCATACGTCGAACACTATCGAACATCGGACAGGGTCATTTTTCTGATTTTAATCAAAACTCTATATAATCTAGTTTTCAGAAAAGCGTTCTTTCAGTTGCTTACTAACATAAAGATATTAATTTATAAGGAAATTTACCCCAAAAAAAATGCCTTTAAGTATAGATTGGAAACATGTTCATATTTCTGAAAATTTGTATTTTATGACCCTCTGTCGAGTGTCGTGTCGTACACTGTCGCACTATTTATCGAATGTCAAACACTATCAATCATTATCTGATGCACCCGTTCGATAAGGTCATAACATACAAAATTTTGGAGAGAGGGTAATTTTTTAAGGACGCCCCTAAAATAGAGGCATTTTGGAAAATTTTCCTAATTTTTATTAATTTAATTAGCAAATAGCAAATGATTTGGTTCTCTTAAAAAAAATTAAAAATAAAAATTATGACACCCAAGGTTGGTAACAGCGCATAATTATTTGCAATTAGAGTCCGATACCTGGCTTTAACGAAAAGGATTATTTCAGAGTTTTTGGATCAATTACAGTTGATTCAGTTAACAGCCTAATTACCAGGTTAATTTTGTTCTTTACAGCGCCCAACCGAGAAGCGTAAATACACGCAGGCCTGGCCCAGTGCCGGGCCCGCGGGGAAGGTGTGAAGATGTTCTAATTCAACTTGGAAGGCTTTGACTACTGCTGACTCGTGAAAGATTTCAATCGTTCCTCTTTATTCGGTGGTAGTAAAGTTTAAATTATTTGAGTTGCAAATTAAAGGGCATCATAACTCGATGGATAATTAATTTAAAGAAAGGAGATATTTTAAAATAAAGTTTTTACACAATTTATTGGTATAATTTTTTAGCTATTGATATCACAAAATCCAATTGTTGAGATTGAAAGTCAATAAATTATATTTTATGTATCCAACTCATCAATCATTTCAATCATTGGATTTTGTAGATCAATGACTAAAAAATTATGTCTAATTTTGTGTCAAAAGTTTGTATCAAAATATCATCTCCCTTGAACTAAACATTCTTTAGTGTTGTGTAAAATTTTAAATTATGGAGAGGACATAAGATTTTTGACATAAAATTAGACATAATTGTTTAGTCATTGATATACAAAATCCAATGATTAAAATGATTGATGAGTTTGATGCATTAAATGGTAATTAGTGGTGCTCTTATATTTAATATGTGGGAAGAATATTTTAACACACAATTTTGACATAATTTTTTATCTATTAATATTACAAAATCTAATGGTCGAGATTAAAAGTTAACAAGATATATTTATATACTGTCAATATATCAATCATCTCAATTATTAAATTTTATAAGTCAACGACTAAAAAATTGTGACTAATCTTGTATAGACATAAACCTACAGCGATGACGGCCGTCTTTAACGCATTGAAACATTGTCAAAGTCTTACGGATGAAACCACAAAATAATAAAAATCGACGAGTAAACTTCTCGTTTGGCTTCTTCGTTACTTAAACAAAGATGCAGCCAACCCAACCAAATTGACTTGCAAATTGACTAATAGATTTAGCTTGTCCATTTTTTGTCCACCCGAGCCGCATAAGTTGGAACAAGAATCATACAGATTCACCGATAACCAAGACCATAAAAAGAGAGGATCGAGATTTTTTCCTCATCTTAATTTTACCTAAACTTTTAAAGAGACGTTGGCACATAGATTTTTACTTGTATAAATAATTTAGATTTACTTTCACTCTATTTATTCGTTAATTTAAATTTTTTAAGCACTAATCATATTTTTCAAAAAGATTAAAAAAATTAAGACTAAGGAGATGATCCTTGTCCCAGAAAGAGACTTATACATTTCTCTAAATCGTTCAAATGCTAAGAATATATAAAATTTTTAATCAACTTTAAAACCACCCCAATTGAGATCATTTTCAAGACTAATGAAGAAGAACATAAATTATTCTCCATCTCAAAAACTTAATATAATGAGATAGGTTTATAAATCTCTAATAGGGAAATCAGCATAAAAATAGGAACCACATAAACAGAATATTGAGTTTAGATATTTTCGCTAGTGGTGATGAAGTTTACGATTAGAGGAACAAAAGCAGCAGATACAGCAAGGCAGAGAGCACCTGGTTCTCTATCATTTCACAACAAAAGGAAGTAGACAAAACATAATAAGGAATCCCCACCACGAAAACGACAGCTAGCCCATCTCTGTACAAACAAGGAATCACCTAATCACCTACTAATTTAGTTACCTAATTTAATATTTCCCTTAATTAACCAATATTAATTATCTTATATAATCCAAATTTTTTCCACCCTTTACATCACCTAATTTAATTAATGACTTTTCTCATCACATATTCTTCAAGCAACACTGATAATGTTATCACCACTTGACATGGGCTGGAAAGCTGATGAGTGTGACGTCGTCGTTGTCGGCGGTGACTGCTCATCGTTGGATGACGGTGCGGGGAGCTTCAAGGAGAGTGGCAAGGGGTCTATGTGGGCTGCAGTGCCCTTCGGGTTGCTCAAGTTAAGATCAGCCATTTTTGAAGAAGGAGGCACGGGGAGAATCGGTATCGGACGGATGAGCTTCGTTGATGTTCCGGGTTGTTTGTTGCTTGGTCCTAACGTCAGACTCTCCATGGAGTTTTCTCCAGTGAGCGGCAGCACTACGGGAGGACTGACCTTCACCGGATAAGTTGACACAGGAAACCCTCCAAGATTGCAACTTAACTGTTGCTGTGGCTGTGGCAGTGGCAGTGGTACTGTTACCGTTTCCTGATGAACTTGATCTTCTTCCATTAAAGAACCCATGAACTGCATATTGATTGATACCAAAAAAATTAATATTTAATATTTTAGCCTTTTAATTAAAAAGAAAAAATAACCATAATGTAATTTGTGTGATATATATACGATGAAGATAAGGAATATTTTACCGTGTCAGTAGTGATGTCAAAAAGGCTAGATCTACGGCGCCTTCTGTTCTGATTGAAGCGACGGAGAAAGTACTTTTGGGCGTGACTGGCCACCTGCGTTGGTGTACGTGTCTTCACAAAGTTTCTAGAAATTCCTCTCCAATCTCCTTTTCCAACTTTCTGTAACCCTAACAGGAAAAGTCTGTGCTCTTCCTCTGTCCATGGAACACCTACATAGATACATACATAAAATCCAAAAACAATTTAATCCCAAAATATATATACACACATATCATCAGATCTTAACTAAATTAAAAAAAAAATTGAAAAAGTTTCCAAAAGTACCTCTCTTGCGCTCACGGCTCCTACCAGAGGCGTGAACGACGTCGTCGGAGACATAACCAGCATCTGCGTTTGAATCTTGAGGCTGATCAAATTGAGAAAGGTTGTTCATACTCACACTTTTCCTGAAGGAGCCCTCAGTGACTCGGACACCGAACAGCATGATTCCATTTTCCGCACTACTGCTTCCACCACCACCACCACCACCAGCCTCCCCGCAGGTGCGTGAGTTGTGGCCATTGTTTCCACACTGCGAGCAACTTCGAGACATCTTAATTAATTTCCTATTATACTTAGCTAGGCAGCTATTTGGAATGCCTTCAGGAAACAGCGCAGAAATAATATAATCAGTGAGAGTGAGAGAGACAGAGAGAGCACAATATCTTGATTCTCCCTCTCAGTCCATGCAAGAAGAGAAAGGAAATGAAAGAATATAACAAATGGCTTCTAGTGAGAATGAGAAAAGAAATATATAGAAAAAAAAGTTAGTGATGAGTGATAAGGCTTTTATTTTCCTTTGGGTTTTGTACTGTATTTGCTTCGTGTAACTTGTGCTAGCTATACCTCGTTTGGATGAAAAGTCGTGTTCCAGTGCTTACTAGTAGGGATTGACTACTATATATCAGCGAACATTTTTTCCGGATCATAAATCAGGACCGTTGAATGTGCCGTACCGTCGCAACGATACGACCGAGGCAACGTGTTCTTGTAATATCCCATCACATATCGGGAATCATTGGAGGCACAATCGTGTGTACGAAGCAAGATAATGAAATTTTTGTACACCGTCCAATTAATTAATTATATATATATATATGCAGTCCTTCTTGTAATTGATTAATTAATTAGAAGAAATAATGTATTAATTGTATTGGTGAATTGAGTATTCGATGTTTCTACCAATGTGATTGGCTGGCTGGGATTTGAACTCATGTGCAATCAGTGCATGGACCTCCCAGTGAGTAATTGACAAATGATTATAATAAAATAATGAGTTCAGATATCTCATCTTAAAGTTATAAACGGTGTGAAATGTCTGGATATTAGTGGAAACTAACGTAGAGATTGGGGGAGAATAGTTGAGAAAATATTAAAAAATTGGTATAAAAAAATAGATGGTGGAGAAGGAGAGCGTTTCTCTACCGTCAAGTTGGCATATTCGTTGCCTGCTAGAGAAAGATTTGGTTGTCGTTTGGCTTATTTAATTGCATATTGGGATTGTGGTGGTGGGTGTGATTGTGTAAATGTGTAGGATAAGAGATGATGATGCATATGGAGCCCACTCATCAACTACATTATCTTCTTTTCTATGTCTTTAACCAATCGCCAACCTTAACCTTACCCTTCGGCTCGACAGTCGACTCTTCTCCTCAACCTCACTATGTGTGGTGGTGGTGGAGTGGAAGCTTTTTTCATTGTTTGATCCTCATGGTGGGCTTCTTTGCTTTTTCTTTGCTTTTTCTCTCGCTCGCCTTTGAGTTAGACTCGTAAAGTAACAGCCCTCTTTGACGTTGATTCCTCAAAGTCCACCCCTGTTGCACCAATTAAGAGAAAAAGGACGAATTATTTCAAAAGTGTTTTTATTAATAATAATATAGGTCTGGTTGTAAACAATGCTTTTTACCGGAAACGCTTTTGATCACCGTTCCTACCACACTTGAGTGTTAATTATAAATAATTTTAAAAAATTATTATAATCAGGGAGGATGCTATATCTATAATTTATTTATAATTATTTTTTATATAATTTGATTTGATAAAATATTATTAAAATAATAATAAATTAAATTAAATAATATAGTAATTACACATCCAATGATATCTTACCAACTCAAATTGTATAAGATATTGATTATAAATAAATTGTAAATATAACATTGTTCTATTATAACTTATAAAATGATTTTAGAGTAATTAATATTGCCACTATGTAGTTTGAGCGAAGTAACATTTTCACCCCAACCTTGGGCAAAGTAATATAAAGGCCCCCAGTTTTCAAATTTGGTTAGTTAATTTGTTAGCCAGTAAAGATATATTTGTTTCTACACTCATTTATCTTATTCAAAAAATTAAAAAAAGGGTGTGGGCGGTAGGCCCCAAACCTAAACTACATATCAAAAAAGAGAGTGTTGAAACCACCAAGCTAAACCTTTAACAATGAAAAATTTTGAGTCAATAAATTAAACATCATTAAACAGTACTGCAACAACACGTGATATTTGAGAAACAATAAACCATAATAATTAAAAATTATACTACTATTTTCAAAAGAAAATTATTTAGCATTACCTTTAAAAATAAAAAATCAACAAAAGAAAACGGTATTTTAAATTGTTTTGAAATTTTTAATTTAATTTGTACTATAATTTATAAAGAAAAATTATTTAGCATAACCTTTAAAAATAAAATTTCACAAAAGAAATTTGTAGTTTAAATAGTTTTTTAATTTTATTTTTAATTTGAAATACGTACCATTTAAACTATTATTTTCTCCTTAAACTTTTTAATTTGAAAATTAAATAGTTTCAAGAGAAATCAGTAGTTTAAACTTTTCAAATTAAAAGAAAAAGTAACAAAAATTTAAACAACTATTTTCTTTTGTAAAATTTTTATTTTTAAAGGTCATGTTAAATAATTTTTCTTTAAAAATGGTAGTATAATTTTTAATTATTGTTGTTTATTATTTTTTAAATACGACATTTGTTATTACAGTTTTTAATGATATTTAATATGTTAACTCAAAACTCTTCGTTATTAAAGGTTTAGCTCGATGATTTCAACACACTTTGTCTCCTCATATGTAGCTTAGGTTTAAGTCCTACCACCCACACCCTATTTTTCATTTTTTGAATAAGACAAATAAATACAAAGACAAATATGACCCCATTTTTTATTTCTTAAATAAGACAAATGAGCTTTTATTGGATGAAATTTGAAACCCGAGGGTCTTTACATTACTTCACCAAATGTTGGAGAGAGAATGTTACTTCGCCCAAACTACGAGGATTGCAATTTTAATTACTCAAAGATTTTAGTGACTAAATTATTGTGAGTGAATGTTAAATTGTTTATATAAAATATAAAAACGAGCATGTAAAAAAATTAAAAATAATTTTTAAAAAACAATTACATACAATTTTTATTTGGATGCATGGGCAGTTGTTAATGGGTGCTTTAAATTTTTTTGTAATTATTTATAACTTTTACTTTAATTGTTTTTAAATACATAATATTTAAAAGATTTCTATAAAAAGTTTTTCCTGTGTGCTATTGGACTGTTTTGCGAAAGCAGAAACAAGGTTGTGAGATTAGAGAATTTATGAATTGGGCAGCACGTGTTCTATTTTGCTCGAGTCCTTTTCAAACTTTCTTCTATCTCCAACTGACATTGACGAGTTCTACGGTCTCGATTGGGTCCGCACCTTGTTGTCTTTCGCTTTGCCTTTGGTGTGCCTTTGTCTTGCCACGTATTACACTCTCCTCCTCTTCTCCCTCTCAACCGATGCGTACATCGGAAGACTGCTTTGATACACACGATGTTGTGTGGCGGCTATTATTCCACTGCTTTTGGCTTGGCTTTTCTTCTGTTGTTATTCTGTTTCATTTTTAACCAAATATCATACCACTTAATTTATTCTTGTTCTTCCCTTTCCCTTTTCTCTCCACATTCATTCTTCATCTTTAAATCTCGTATCAATCGCTAGAGTTTACATTTTCAAAAACAAATTTTGTAGGCTCCAATTACAAAATAGTCGATATAAATATATATCGATTTTATATAAAAATTATAAATGATTATATAAAAATTATAAAAATATACATATATTTAGTTTGTAAACGATTCAAAAAGATTTTTTTTTATTTTATATATTTCTTTACAAATTTGATATAAACCGATATATCTTTAAAAATAATATAAATTAGTTTGACGTTGTTATTATGTATATTTGATCTTTGTCTTATGAAACAATACAGCGAGACTATTATAATAAATAAAATGGAACAATGGACTCAAACCAACCGTTGAAAAGGAATTAATTAGATAAATGATTAAAGTAAAGATGATATGATATCATTAATAATCTAATCGATTAATTAAATTTGGTTAATAGGTGACTGTTGATTGTTGAAAATAAAAGGTCACCTTCGCTTTAAATCACGCAAATCACATGATAAGATAAAAGAATGCATCGTTTTCAATGCCTAACAAGGCCAAACACTAAAAACAAACACACAACCAAAACTTACAAAACAAATCTAATCTATTCCCATCTATTTATACATCCTTGCTAGCTACCTGCCATATGCCAATCTCTTATAGATTGTGTTATTGACTTGCCTTAATTTTGTTAAAAAACATATTTAATCTAATCTATGTCATCATAATCCCAACATAAATATATCTAAATCATCTGTCTAATTAAAGATTAACCTGTAATACTACAATTAATTATGTAAAATTGAAGTAAAGTGAAGACTTTTGTTTGTGATAAGAAGTAGGAAGAGAATAAGATTGGCATATAATCTGTTGTGAATAGATTTGATATGCACCTAAAATTGTATTTTAATCTAGTTTCCTAAGTAAACGGTCTTGCTTTAACTCAACCCTGTAGTAGAGGAAAGTGTTACCATCTAATTTCATACTCATATTTCAAAAGGACAAGTAGATGACTTTATAATATGGGAGAATCGTTAGCCACTCAAACAAAATTTGCATCAATCGTGTTGTTGTGGAAGTCACATTTTGTAATGGGACAGTGTCCGGGGATTGGCAAACAAGATTAGACAAAGATAGAATCTACCCACATTAAAGCTGCCCAAGTGGACGGCAAGACGAGAATGAAGTGATTAAGTGGGCATAAACGAGTTTAAAAAATTCTGGACCAAAACGAAAACAAAAAAGCAAAGAACGCGACTCTCCCGGCCTAGGAGTGACCCGCAATTAAAGATGGTATAATTTGAAGCATTGAAGGAGTGTTAATGGGCTTCGTTAAGTTCTGAATTTGGACAATATAATGAGCAGAGAAGTCTGTCTGTGTCGGGCATATTCATTGTTCAAGTGAATCTCCATTTAATTTGAGCCCTGGCACACAATTTCACGGAGGACCACCCTTTGTTCTAGCCATGTGATGATGTTGACTCTTCCATATTGTTTGTTTCTGGTGAAGGTGAAGACTGTATAATAAGAGAGTCTAGAATCGGAGTACTCCCTAGTAAGAAGAAATTAGAGATGAGGCGGTGAATTGAATTGGAGGCTCTAAATCTTATCTTATCGTTTGGCTATTTGGTTACTTCGAACGTGTTGTATGTGCCAGTGAATTGGTCCTTAGAAATTAACTAGAACACTTTAGCCAACTTGAAATAAAGGACAAAAAATAAAAACTGAAACAGGCTTCAGTGAACATAGCTCTGTGCACCTACGACTCCAAACTACTTATTTGGGCCAGCGCATCTGTCTAGACTTGAAAACAAAATATGTAGTGGACTGATGATTTCTGAATTTACTTTCAACAAGCGGATTGAAGAAACCAATAACTTTATTCTCTATATAATTGTTTTGTTTATCAATTGTGAATGAGAATAAAGAAATGACATTCTCTTATGACTAACTTCCTTTAGGCCACATCTACAATACAAATGGCGTATTAGACGTGCCTTTTTTTCCACCGCATTATTAATCTAACGGCTGAGGGAGAGGGAGAATGAAGTGCAACCGGATAAGCAGATTATGCACAGTACTATTGCCACAAAAGCATGAAAATATAATGCTGAAATTAAATGAAAAAAAAACCCAAATCGTCCAAGGATAAGCTATAGCTTGCATGTCCCTCATCATTCTATTATTCAGAGTTCGCCCATCCCTCGGCTCATAAGGAAGAGTGAAGCGAAGGAACTCCAACCAAGATTAGCTGGTGGGCGCTTCGCCTTCCATGGGCGGGATCCTGACGCGTAGAAATTGTGTAGGAAGGGGAATCAGCTTAAATAAAATAAGATATCAGTGTTTTAATGTATAAAGGCATTAGATATGAAGTGTTGTTACTGTACAAACAGTTCCGCTACAGTCTGGTGGAAGCAGGTGATGCCTTTGATTGGGTGCCAAAAGGCAGTGAACTAGCCTGTTAGTGCTACAGTAATAGGCGCATGTGAAGCATCCGGCGCACTGTAGGCTAACCCTTTTATCGTCCTATTTCTCATGAAGTTCAAGGTGAAGAATTGGTGACAACATTTATGAAAAAAAAATGTTATAAGATGAAAAATGATTATTAGAATTGATAAATTAAATAGTTGATAGACTCGATACGTGAATAAAATAATTAATTTGTGATTTGAAATAATTTATAAATCAGAATTTTTTGAAATACATATAAAATTACAGTTTTAGACAAAACCGTATATATTGGATACTAAAAATCTAATTTAAAAAAAAAGTCCAATAGGTCATCAACGCCCACAAATAAAATCCCTACAAAGGATCATCTTAGTGTAATCATCTAATAATATGAGTTTAATCCAACATTTTATCCGCCATCAAGCCGCAAAGATTTAGTCAACATTAGCCATTAAGTATTGAAAGGCTAACTCCCAATTGTACAAACACTTTCCCAAGATCATAAGCTTTCCACTATCATCCTTATAATTAAGAGAAATGGGGCATAATAGATAAGTGAAAACTTACTTTTAAGTTTTAACTCATTCATAATTAGATGGTATTGTCGAAAGACTTAACTTTGAATTAGCACTTAGTTATGGGGTCGTGCACTCACTAATTTAGGAATAAGCTAAAATTTCACCATGAATAAACCACTAGGAATAAGCCATTAATAAGACTTAATTTTAGCTCATTTCACACTCTACACTCGTTGACTTGAGCAATAGAGTGGTTACATACACACTTCCGCCAATGGCCATCGCCAATAGCAAGTTCCTTTTTGATGACCGGAGGACACTATCTATCACATATTTGGCAAATAATTGATTACTAAATTTTTTAATAAATTTAATAAATATCATTTTTTTCTTAATAAATGGTAAGTTGTGATTTGACCTTTGTTATTTTTTGAGTAATAAGAAACATGTGAACAATATATTTTACTGTGTTTATGAAAATTGTCAAAGTATTATACATTTTCTTACAAATATTTTGCAATCATATATAGAAAAACAAGTTGTTGCATTGTCGAACTATCGGGCAGAGCTTGACATTTGTTTGGTTTCTACATATACTTAATAACCAACAAATAAGTTTTAGAGCTAACAAACCCTTATATGACAGATTGATGCAGCATAAATTAAAGTTCAACTAAGCAAAAATAAATAACTAAGAATAACGAAATATCGAAACACACTAAAATTTTGCAACTTTTCCCATTTTTCTAAACATATTTTGAGTCAAAAAATAATAATAGTATATTTACAATTCATTTATAATCAACTCTTGTTACAAATTGAACTCACAAAATCTTTATAATTATCGTATCATATTTTATAACTTTTCTTATTTAGTCTTTTTTTATTTAATAAATTTTTATCGACTCAAATAGTAAAGAGTTAATTATAGGAGTAATATTATTCGTCAAAGAATGCGTGTAAGATCTCGATTTAAAATCCAGCCGCTCATCTTCAACGTCAAGGGCTAAATCAAGCCAATCCAACGGTCAAAACCAAAAGATCTATCTGGCTATTCTAGCGTAAAGCGCATGTTATTGCTGCCCTCCAAATATCCAAGCATTTATCCCGGGAGCGAGTAAACAGAAAAAACCAATTTCATTTCAATGGAAGCGGGAACTATCTTCAACAGCGTCATTCCATGGAACCTCAAACGCTCACTCTCTCGTAATCCCTCCAATTTCCCGCGCTTCATTCGAGCTTCAGCAAATTTACCATCGCAGGTTCACTAATTCCTCTCACTTCGTTTTATCTTTTTTACTGTATAGCAACTTTGTTAACAGAACTTTTTTTTTTTTTGAACAAAAGAGAGGTTACAGAGGACCGAAGCCGAGGAAGGACTGGGTGGCTGATTGGGTAACGAACAATGACGACGCCGTTCGGAGCCTGCCGATTTATGTTGGAGGAGTCTCTCTGTTAGCCACGCTCTTTAACAGGACCGTTTCTGGTATAGCTCCCGTCGCCGACGCCAGTAGGTAAACAAATAATTATTTTTATTTTTTATTCTTTTGGTATTATTGTTTCAAAAACAAGTACTGTATCGAGCTTGTATATCGAGTACATGTATATTTTAATGTTAATTATGCTTTATTTTTCAATTAATGAAGTTTATGAAATCCGGAGACTGATTAGTGAAAAATCTTCCATGAAACGCTGAACATTAGGCTTATGCAGGCTGCTTTTTATTGTTCAATTAACATGGAATTGGAGGAATTGTTGTCTTTGTAATTTTCAAAATTTTTTCTGTAAACTGAAATGCTTTTATGGTCATTTCTTCTTCCTTTCTTCATTGATATCAAATATTATTTTTTTATTTACGTTATTAACACCGGTCATATTTTTTTGTATCTTTGGCTTGGCATGATTGAATCTTAGGGCAATTTTAATTTTCTTTGCAGTTCACAGTCAAGAGCAGATTTGTTGGCTATTGCTTTGGCTGTGACCAATATATTAACCGGTCTTGTATGGTTGTCAATCCGGCCGAAGTCTATTACTGTGGTGAGAGCCCTGAGCGCCACCTATGCTCTTACTCTATCTCACTAAGAAGCAAAAGCGTGCACACACATTGAGATGAGTAGTCCAGCATTTTTACCTTTCCACCTAGAAATTACTAAAAAGAAAATGTAATGGTTGAGTGTGTTTCAGGTAAATCCTGAAGGTGTGAAATGTCGGATGATAGGCTCTCATCTTCCAGACTTTGTAGTTTCTGAGTTATTATGGTAATACGGATTGTTTTTTCACTCTTCTATTTAGACTATCCAGATTAATGTTGTTTTTAAGAGGCTGCTTATAATCTGCATGCATTTTTGTAAAAATCATATCATGATTATCTAACTTATAGTTTTGACTCAAAATGATGTGCTTCTGTAAGTGGATATTTGTGAACTTGCAAAGATTCTGTCGCATCTTTGAAAGGAGTCTTGAAAAGATAGAAACATGAGATAATAAATGAAGGATGTTTCTGTCTTTGGGATCCTTGAGAAAATGAGTTATACAATGTATAAAAGTCCTTATAATGTGTTTGTTTATTCATTTATTTTTTTATTTTCCATCAACTGTGATCTTTTTAATTCAGTCTGCTAAAAAGAAGATCTTTACTTGCCTCCCAAAAGATTAAAAACCTAAGTAATGGGAATTAAAATTTGCTGTATCAGCTACTCATTGTTGCTTTAGCTGTTTGTTTTCAGGGCATGGGAATCTCTGTCAGATGTGACATGCTGCAGGTCACTAGTTGTTGTTTATGACTCAGTTTGCATTCTTCAAATTGGTGTGGCAGCTGAATCTTCCAGTGATGGTGAGGTGGTGACTGTGGATGCTGGTAAATTGATGCACGGATCTGTTTATCAAGGTGTTATGAGATCTGGATCTCGTAAGTAACATGTTAAGATATTTACTGTAAATATTTTTGTTTTTAATTGTTTTGCTATCTTATAATCTTAAGAAGATACATTTCAAAGAAGTTATTTTATCTAGATGGGTGTCTTTTATATTCTTTTTGCAGAGAATTACTTGGCCAACTTATTTCTCTATCCTGGGAGGTCTGAATTACCATTTCTTCCTTCAAATACTCAGGTGATCAACCTCACTTTTTATTAAATTAGCTTATATTTTTTCCTTTTTATTGGAGAATTGAGATTCTTTAAATTCGTCAATGTTACTGGATAAATCATCAATTTCCAATACTTTGGTTGTAATTTTTTTCCTGCTATCACCAGAAAAACTTGATGTTGACTAGAAAGGAAAAGTATCTTGTAAGTTATACTATTGTTTGGTTACCTATTGAATCACAGCTACAATGATGAAAGTCAAGACGTGCTTGGATATTCAGTTGGTTCTACTCTCAAAATCCATGTCCTCAGAAAAATACACACCCCAACATTTTGAATAAAAGCCACTCAATTTTTATGCACAGCTAATCTTTCTTGTCTGCCTACCATCTGATTTGAGACTTGCTTTTCTGCCTATCATCTAAAATGAGGTTGTTTTGATGTATAGAAGATTCTTTTCACAGGGTTATGAAATAAATGGTTCCATATTTTCTTTTATTATCATTTAGCTACTAGTTACTCTTCATTAGCCTCAATTATCAATCATATTAGAACAGATCTCATTGGTATTCAAATGTGCCCTTGTTGTATAGAGCCCTTGGTAATGAAATACAAATATCCACTATTTCACAGAGAAGCTGTTTGTCTTGAATTTGTGACGCTGACTTCTTATAACTGCAATGCAAACTCAAGGATAATGTTTCCTCCATAGTTAATGATTGTTAGATACTACCACCATAATAGGAAAAAAGATTGCTGAAGAAACATTTGGTTTGGTAGGCAGTGATTCTGCAGCCACTTGGTGATAAAGGACTTGCAATAATTGGTGGAGACACTATTAGGGGTTTCACATCTTCTGACCAGGTGCTTTTTTCTCAACTTTTTAGTGCCGTCACTTATCCAATGATTAGATCACTTCTACTTCTTGCATTTGATTTTCTTGTTTATTTATTTATTGTGGCGAGTGGAATCATAATCTAAGTATACATCATATTTGACCTATTACTTTTTCATTTTGATAGAAACAAAAACAGGACTTTGAATTAGAATTCATTTCCTTTTTTTAAAATTTTACAGTTGCTGTCCTGGCACTTATCGATTTTCTTGGTAGCTGGACTTTTAAGCCTGCCTTATAACTTAAAATGAGAGTTCTGCATCTTCTTCTCCTTATGAATATATTGATTTAAAGGTTCTATCTCATTGATTGCCCATTTCCACTGATCTTGAATGATTTCAGTCCTCATACAGTATAGATTTCAAGTCAGTTAACTTTGTCAAGATTTCCTGCCTATCTATCTTTGATAGATGGAATATCTATCTCCAAATAACTTTAATTTTTAGGAATATCATTAATTGTGAATTTTCTCTTGTTTTATTGATCACTCGGTTGGTATAATCAATAGCATTACCATTTTCTTTTTGGTGGTTATTACGATCGATAGATAATTGTTTGATCTTTTCTTTTATATGTACTTGTGTTTGATATTTCTCCCACATTTAGTCTTGGATTGCATTTATTGGAGAGAAGCTGGATGCTACACTTGGAAAATATTCAAATACAGTTGCTTTGGTGGCGGAAGATGTCATTTGAAGTGATCATACTAAATTTGCTGACATCATGGGGAACAACATTTGTTGTTGCTTTAAATTAAGGTAATTTTTTTCTATCTTTCAATTGCATCTGAGCAATACGGTATTCTTCAAGCTCTTTTTTTATTTATCTTCTCTCCTTTCCCCTTTTTCTTCTGCGTTGTTGGATCTCATTGTTGTCTGACAGTATTTTAAATACCTCCTAAAGAAATTTACTGGAAGCAGTACGCTTTTTGTTGTAGCATGTAAATGTCGCAATGAAAAAACATGTAGCAAACTGATCATTGAATTTTTCTGATGAGGAACGGGTTCCTCAAGTTAAGAGAAAGGGAGGGAGATGTAGACAGAGGAAAGGGGAGAAATAATAGAAGAAATTTGGGGAAGAAGTAGAGTGAAAATTGAGGGAGAAATAATCTTTTTACTAAAAGATCAAAAAACAATAACAATCAAATCTAAAAATAACATAACTAAAGGTTCCTATTTATAGGACCTTAAAGCCTAGTTCTACTAGGAAATAAAATCCTATTAGGAAATAGAATCATAATCCTAGTTTAACTAGAAAATACCAAAATTAAATCCTAAATAAAATAGTAAACTATTAATTAGGAAAATAACTCAAATTAGGATTACTCCCAATTTAGGAAGTCAAAATCCCTAATAATAGTCAAAATCCCTAATTTATTAAAATCCCTAAAATCAAAATTAAAATCCCTAATTTATTCCTAATCTGTCCTACATCATTTTCCCTCTTTCGATTATAAAATTTGTTAAACTCAAAGTTTTTTCCTCTTGGTTCAGGTCCAATGTTCCGGATTGAAGGGATCATACAACTTTCAAGGCACTGAAGGCAAGTCATGAGATTAATGAAAGAACAAGGATAGGAGATTTGCAGCAATTAATAATGGTACCTTTGTTCCAAATGTGAGGTTTTAAAAGGAGAGCTAGGCACTTCTGCCTTCATTCTTAATAACTGGCATGACATGACATTGAAATTATATTCATCTTACATCTCTACTAAATGAGGTTGTCGACTAGTTTCTAAGGGTGTTTTGGGTGAAGGATGATTGTGTAAAGTCCAAAGCAAATAATATATACTAAATTGTTGATGGGCCTAGACTGTTACAATTAACTTCCACTTTTGTACCTATTACACCACCCTATCTTGGATAGTGAGCCGTCCCTCACACAATATGATATTGTTTGCTTTGGGAGCCCGTAATGCACAGTTTTTGTTTTTAGGCTTCCTCTATGAGGTCTTAAAATAATGGGATGATGGTTTCTATATATGTAGCCAATGACCTTCTCTAACCAGATAATATAGGTATCTGAACTGAAACATATCCATCTTAGCTAATCTAGAAGTGCTAGATGTTACAGAATCTCTTGGCAGTTGGCACCTTAGCCGTTGTCCTTTATCATGGCACATTTTCATCTTGGAACATGGGGCAAATGAGGTATCGCACTGAGTTTCCAGGTGTTTGCCAAAATTACTCATTCGATGTGAATAGAAGTTTAGGATTTCCAAAATCTTGCTACACATTACTATCACAATCTACTACATCAACTAAGTTCCCTGCGAATGTGAATCGCAAGTTGAACTTCTCTACACCTGCGTATACGGATAAGAATAAATAACTAGTTCAGATTAATAGGAGCACTGTCATGCAATATTTATTGCTCTCCTTTACGGCCTCAGGTGATTGATTCATGATATTAATTGTCATATCTTCTCATCTATATGCTTTCAATATGGAATTTATCACATGATCTCAGGGATTTTATCCTTTTCCTCTAAGAACAAATGCAACTCAGGTTTCTATCTGCCAGACAGACTGATTTAGTTCATTATTTTCTGATTCATGAATTTAGTATGGTAGATATCTTGTCATCTTTCTTTAACTGTTGGATCTGATATTGCAACTAAGGCTCTCTCTCTTTAAATATTTTGAGGTTTTGTGATTTTATATTTTTACCCCTATAGAGGTTTCTCGAGCAGCATGTTCACTAGGCAGAGAAGAAAGAATATTAATATTGAGGTCATCTAAGATGGCCGGAAATATTACTGCTACGCCTGATCATTTCTTTTGTAACAGCCCATGATTGCATTATTTCATTGATCCTTTCTTTTACTGATGTTCCATGCACCAAATAGATTACTCTCCAGTTTTATGAGAATTTGTGACATTTTCAGTATTGGAAGAAGATATTGGTAAGTGTTTGTTGTTGAGAATTGCCCTAGCGCTTTTCTATTAGTGGCTTGTAAACATATCAATTTGTTTTCGGTTGATGTTTGCTGTAAATCTTATATCTTAGTTTGAGTTCGAAAGATGACCTATGGGAAAACTTGCGGCAAAAATTCATCTCTTCATCTGTTCTCAGTTGTGTGGAGTGTGTTTCTAAGTCTATTGGTGATTGAATTACCAAGGTTTTTCAAATGAATAATACTACATCTATAATCAAATTTTATAATCAATTATTTACAATCTAAGTTAATAAAATTCTATTTGACATATAAGATGTGTTCTTTTATAATTTTGTGTTCTTATTTTTATTAATTTTTAAGAACATGTGATTGATTTTAAATTATTTGAATTTTGAAAAGGATATATGGTTTATATTAAATATAAATGTATTAAAAAATATGCAATACAAAAATCAAGATTTAGATTATAAACAGTTAAAATTTGGTTTTAAGTGTATTGTCCTTGGCTCCTTTCCAAATTAACTTAGATATATGTCAAATTTCTTCAATACGTTTCTGGCAATGGAAACCAATTTTTTTATCATAACATATGCAGGGGCGTCATAAAATATTCGAAG
Source organism: Boswellia sacra (assembly GCA_013180625.2). Lineage (NCBI taxonomy): Eukaryota > Viridiplantae > Streptophyta > Magnoliopsida > Sapindales > Burseraceae > Boswellia > Boswellia sacra. Next base: position 142,554 of record SNVD02009484.1, on the reverse strand, counting down.
TCCGTATATTATCCTGATTTTCGTACATATAACACAAATCAGACAGGAGCCATGAATGAACAAATCTGTCAATAAGAATTAAACAAAAATGACAAAAAGAAGAAGAAAATCTCTTGCTGTCAAGAATTTACAACCGTGTAAGAATCCTATATTCAATTCATCTCATGCCTATAGCAATCAAAATATAGGATACAAAATGGGGAAAAAAAAATGAAAAGAATGAATAGCTGCTCGTGTAATTGCTCTGTTTACATAGCACCAAAACGCTAGCACCCGTATTTATATTTGCTTACATAATAGGCCTTTCCCAGGGCAGGGACCCCGTCGCGGGATCAGCAAAGTTAGCCAAAACGAAGTCCCTGAGGCCAGTGTCCCAAACCTCACAGAACTGCAGCCGCCAATTAGGAGGTTCAATGGCCTCAGTCCCCAGCCCCGGCGCCCTGTCTTTTGACCCTGTATTTTGGTTCTCTTGCCAATCAACAACATATGTAGCAACCCTTCTGAAGAACTTGGCTCTAAAAGTTTCCCAAACCTGATACTTATAGTGGTTTATTACAGCAATGCTTTCAGGCATATTCAGGTATCTATATCCTTCTCTCAGCCTGAAGTGGTGCACCACATTGAGAAGGGTAGCGTTGAGCAAATCTGGGCGTACAATAGACTTGTGCCGCTCAGGATTTTGAAGCCTACAAGTGTATCCCACAGTCACACCTTGCAATGGGTGAGAGCTCAAGCCAGATGGCCCAAAGCTATGACAAGAAGTTCTAATCTCAGCAACTGTCTTTGAAGATGAATAATTGGAAACCAGTGATTGTAGCGAGTTTCTTCCCGGAAGGCCCCGTAGATGGTCACGAGGGAAGTAGAAAAACTCATCAACATCAAAGAATCCAACCCACTTGCACTCATTTCTTGCCCTCAAAGCGCAGTGTGAAAAACCAGCTTCTTGAGTTTTAATCCATGGCCAATTATGCCTACTAACATTGTAGTTTTGCAAGTTGAGTTCTTCAATTACTTCTTGAATGCCGTCATCACTGTTGTTATCATAAATGAACCAGCGCTCAACTCCAAGCCAGGCATGGTACATAATCCACTCTCGCATAGAAGATGCCTGGTTCCACAGCATTGTACACCCACAAAGCTCATGCTTCCCCTTTCCCTGATTTCTCCTCTTCTCATAGGACCTGGAATTGTAAATTCTTGCCACAGAAGGCACAGGCGAATAATCTTTATACATTCTCCATTTTCGCCTTGGCCCAAAGGGTCTGGAATTGCGAATTTTAGCCGAAGAAGCAACAGGCTTATGCCCTCCTAGAGCTCTGATGTTAGCATTAACATTAACAACTGTAACTCGAATTCCCTGAGACTTGTCTGGATTTTTTCTTATGCTACGAGGCAACAAACACCTAACAACTTCTTGTGCAGCAGCAACTGCATCAGTCATGAGCACAAACCCTTCATCTTTCTCCCAATCTCCCAATCCAAACTGGCATCTGAAATGGGTATGATCAGACGCCTTATGTGGACGAAGATTCAACCCTTTGACAAACACAACCGCCGTCTTTCCATCCAACACAGCAGCATAAGCCATTTTTTCCCAAGAATAAACCGTCTGATTTTCCCTCAAAGACCACCCACTCTCAACCGCTCTATTCCCACGCCGCCTCAAATCAACAACGGCTGAATAATTCACCGGCGGAAGTGGGCACCTTGCAATCCATCTAAACTCATCATATTCATCAATAGACAACACAGCCTGGACTTTATTCTCCCTTCCCACCTCAAATTTCCTCTCATCTTCAGAAGCACTCAACAGCTGCTTGTAGTAAACGCAATCCAAATTCTCAGTTGCCTCAATCTTCTTCGAAACCATCAACAAAAGGTGGTCAGGAAACAACACCCTCTCTTCCACTCTCAAAGGGAGCGACTTGAATCTACTAAAGCTCAACGAATCCTGGATAGAATTGCTCGACAAGAGCGACAGCGTGGAGGCACTTAAAACGGGCTTAAACGACACCGTTCTAATGGGTAACCGATCTGAGGACAAGAACAGCAAAAACACAAGGAAGGATAAGCACAAGATTAGAGACCTTACTGACAAGTACTGCGCGCGTGAGTATGGTCTGTACACACGCTTTCGCTTGCGCCTCTGCTCAGAATCCATCACCAAAAAAAAAAAAATGTTGCTTAAACTCAAAAACTTGCCCAAAACAATGACACAACTACAACTGCAACTGGAACTGGAACGAGAACAACGAGTAGTTAAAATGATGGGTTTGGATTGGTTCAGATCTGGGTAAGGTGAAGACTGTTTCGTGTTATATTTGTGGGTAAGAATTTAGCAAAATGAAAGTGCAAGAACGTGCAGATCTGGAACCAGTTATTGACAGGGCTCTACGAGCTTTCTATACTTTCACCTTTTTCGAGTGAATTTTATTTATTTATTTATTTATTTTTCCCATTGTTTTGGGTTGTCTGAACACAACAAAACGCGTTTATGGCTGCCGTCAAAGAGGTTGACCACTGGTCATATAATTACAAGTAGCCGCTGCTGGCCTATTATTTTATTTAATGTTAATTATTAGGAGTTGTTAAATGGATAATTGAGGCTGGTGTAATGCATTAATTTGTAACGTATGTATTATTCTTCTCTAAAGTGAAGTTGCAACATAAAAGAATATTATATGGTGCTGTCATGAGGTGGATTTTCTAATTGATTTTGTGCTTTTATATTGTTGGTTGGTTTGGGTGATGTGAGATGGAGGAGAGTGACACCTGTAATTATTATAGCTTATTGAAAACTACGTAGCTAGGGTTCTTGCTTGCCTTTCAGCTTTGATTTGGCTATTGACATAACATAATAAAATCATAAATAAATCATGAGGTAGCTACTTGTCAAAGGACTCTTCATCTTTTAATCTTTCCCATTTCAATTTCTTTAAATTTTCTTGTTTAAAAATAAATACCCCCAAGTGATGAAAGTAAACGTAAACGGTGATGGATGGTTAAAAAAGCAGTTATATTAATATTAAACTTATAATTTATATATAATTTAAATTTTACATCTTAATTACAACAAATCATATTAAAAAATATAAACTTATTTTTTTATTTTTTTCTTTCAATAAATTTTTATCATCTAAATTATCATATTAGATTATAGAATTTAAATTGTATATAAGATTAAAAGTTTAATACTATTGTTATATAATAAACTTTACTCAGACACTAAAATATTCCAAGTGACTTTATATTATTATCTTATCCGAAATTTCTATATTTTTTATTCCTTCTTTTGGCTCTAACCAGTGAAGGTTCTTTCGTGGGTTGTGAAAAAGCATGCGCGGTGTCTTCTCTTTTGGAATAAAAGTAAAAAAAATTCTAAAAACCCACTCGACATTTCATAGTCAAAGAAAGAGGGAGTGGCAGGATAAGGTAATGTGGGTTCTCTTCTCTTCTCTTTTGTTTTTATGCTTTAATCCAATTGGCCGCCCGATAACGTGATAAAAAAATTTTCCTTTCTTTATTGGTTTGCGATTAGAATTTAGAAATTAATATTTTGTTCTTTTGTCATTTGTTTGTTTCATCTATACAGCACTTCGATGTCACCTTATGCTATATTTTATCTACAACTACTTTCCATAATCGCTTTACATTTGGACTAATTAATCTTTATTTGATCAGTAATTAAGGTTACAGAGCTGAAAACGTTACGAAAGTCTTTAAAATGAGTAATACTATTCTTACAAATTACTTATACAAACTCATCTATATAAATTGACGTGATATTATATATATTAATAATAAATGATATTAATTAATATAAGTGATGTGATGATCATATAAAAATACTATATTAATTTATATATATATTTATATAAATAATTTATATAAATAGTATTACCTCTTTCAAATTACGAAACAAGCAGAACAAGAGAGCTTGAAGCGTGGCGTAATCCTGGAAGTTGGAGAAAGAAAAGAACAGTTGTTAGAAAGAAAGGCTTTCTAGGTGTTTGAAGAAGAAGTTAATGCTTCGAACAAATATAATTGTTTTGCGTGTCTGAGAATTGTTGATTGCTCCTGCTTGCTTGTAGGAGTCGCATTTTTTCTATTGCATTGCATTATTCCAACCGATTTCGTGCTAAACACGTATTAAGCTGTTTTCTCGTCCATAGATTATTAGCATGTGCTGTCCACGATCACCGAACCTCTCTTTTTCTATATTAATTTGGTCTTGTAGCTTTTGGAATTGTCAATGTCAATGTCAATGTTCATTGCATTTAGAAACACGTCAAAAACATATAACGGAATTGGAAACGTCTTACCATTCAAAAACCTTAACTAATTGTTATGAATTAAATAAAACTATTTATATTTGATTTACGGGTAAATTATTGATATTAATTATCCATTTCCTTTTCGTCAAACAATAAACTAAAAAAATTTCTTATTTTTCCAACCAAAGAAATTACCCAATAATACTATATTTATAAAATCTGTATTCAAATTAATAAAAAAATAAAAAGACTAATATGAGTTATCAATATATAATCATATGATATTGAATCAATAATGTCACATTAATTTTATATACAAATTTTATAATTATAACATTACTCAAAATGAAAATGGTATTCCTATAACTGTTTAAGAAGAAATTTTTTTATAATAATTAAAAAAATATTAGTTTTTTTAGAAATAGTAATTTTTTTTCAAAATTTAGATATCCTAATTAACTTTAATTTCAAACACCCATTTACCTCTTGTTCTTTAAATACAAGTACAAGACTCAACACATTCAATACGTTATCTGATTTAGACTTTTATCTAGTATCCACTCAATAACACTATTAAACAGATTAGTTCTTCGATTACTAAACAGGTTGCTAAAAAAATGATTTTTGCTTTAAGTAATACCTAAGATTTGGTTATTTTTATATTTTCTTTTTTTTGTTAAAAAAAAAAAAAGAGAATTTTGACTTGAATTCTATTGGCTCAATAGAGATTCTATTTCTGTTGTCTCCAATGTACTGAATGGTGCAAATGGCCCTTGTTTCATGCGTACATTCACGTGAGATACATTTATTCTTTATCGAGAATCGGCCTTGGCCCAACTCCACCGAATAGATGTTGTACAAAATCAACATGAAGTTTCCCTCGAAGCGGTATCCTCAACAAAACTCTACTCTCCAAGAAGTTTCTTTGGACGAATTGTACAATACAACTGATGTCAACAATCAATTGTAATCTCTTCTGAAATCTCCTACAATATTGTTTGTGACGGTCACCGAGATTAAGAATGACTAATACAAGCACTTTTATTGTAGCTATAATAAAGAAACACATATTGAAATATATAAAATTAGATATTGGTCTTTTAACGGCATGATAATGATTTAACTTGAGGAACTTTCACTTTATAGTAATGTTCGCCTACTGCTGTCAAAAGACGGCAGGCGATCATCTCAAAATGTGATAAAAACTCATAAATGGGCGTGGTTGGGATAGTTGGGAGTCATGGTTAATATCGAAACTTAAATAATTTTAATTTCCATGATTTAGTGGAGAATATATACATATTTATACACATCGGTTTTCTAAAACCCATTGTAACTTAAAAAAGAAAGAGTGAGTAAATATTTGTGTGAAGTAACGTTCTCTCTCTAAACTTTTATAAAGTAACATAAAAACTCCTAATTTTTAAATAGTATTAATCTATCTGTTAAATATATTATATAGAAAGATAATTTTATCCTCATTTATATTATAAGATTTATTTTTTTAAAAAGAGAATTTTAAAAACAGTGACATGACTCAAAAAATTATTTTTTCAATTTTTATAGAAAATGCTTTATATAGATGGTTTGTAAAAAAATGATTTTTTAAAAATAAAAATTAAAAAAATGGTTTGTGAATAAATAAAAATGATAGTCTAAATTGTTTTATAAATGAAAATGGTAGTCTAAATGGTTTTCTTTCTAATCTTTATTTTTAAAAAAAATTATATTTTTAAAAATGAAAATTAAAAAGAAAATGGTTTGTAAATAAACCTTTTTTAAATGGTTTGTGAATAAAAATGGATGTTTTTAAAATTTTTCTCCTTTATGAAGAGGAATAAATAAAGAAATCTTATAATATAAATGAGCGTAAAATTGTTTTTCTATAATATATTTAACGGATGGAACAATGATATTTGAATATTGAGGATCTTTATGTTACTTTATTGAACGTTGAGAGGAGAATGTTACTTCGATCAAATGTCGAAGGTGATAATGTTAATTACTTTATTTATTTTTGTTTCTCTCATTTTTTTTGTTTTTTCTACTTTAATAAATTTTTGTTATATAAACTGTCACATCAGATTATATAATTTATATACAATCGTAAATCTAGTACTACTGAAACAGTAATATTAGACTTACAATATAAATATACTCAAAATCTATAATCTATAATAGTTTAAGTACTAAAATATTACTACATATATAACGTTTCTCATTCATTATTATTATTTTTTTAATAAATTTTTAGTTTGTAAATTACTATATAAGTTATAGATTTTAAATTGTATTTAGACTACCAGTCTAATAATTCTGATAGAAAGAGGTTTCGTATTTGAGGTGATGATGACTTGGCTTGCCAAATTGAGTAATTTTTCCGGGAAAAAGCGTTTCCTCTTTCGACGCCACTGTTGTCGACATGTGAGCACAAATAGCGATGCAATTGATATAAACATTCACAAGCAAAGCAACATGCAGATGCGTACGTAATGTAGTCCTGCAGTAACTATAAGATCTTGCTCTGATACTCTCCATGAGCTCATCTCTTCCTCGTCTGAAGAATCGAGATGTAAAGTGGTGCCAGAAATTGGGCCCATTTCTCAGTTTCTTCTGTCAAACCCTTTTGGGCCACGGTAGGCCCAGACCGCCACTTGTTCGGGCCCAAATTAGATCATAAATGGTTCCGATATCCCATCTCAAGTAGCCCAAAAAAAAAAAAAAAAAAGATATCCTACAAGCCTATAATGGTCCCGCTTCTAAACCCTATTAGATATAGAAATTTTAAAAAAAAAAATTATTTTTGTATTAATTATTTGTTTAGTGACAAATAGGAAAACGATTTTCTTTAAGTGAGATTATCACACTCATAGTTTGACGAAGTAACATTCTCCCCTCAACCTTGGATAAAGTAACATAAAGGCCCTCAATTTTCAAATTGCATTAGTCAATCCATTGCCTCCACACTCATTTATCTTATTCAAGAAATAAAAAAGAGGGTGTGAGCGGTAGGATTCAAACCTAGACTATATATGAGGCAAGAGAGTGTTGAAACTATCAAGCTAAACCTTTAAAAATGACAAATTAGAGAAGTTATATATCCAATATGATTTTACCGTATAAATTGCAATATGAAGTTGTAGAATTCAAATTCCGTGTAATTCTAGCATTACCGTTACTATTTTTTACTTTGCTTTTTTGCCTGATAAATGAAAAAGTAGGATCCAATCCATCCCAAACCCTGTACTGTAGATTTTGTTTAAAATGAAAATGCTGCACCCCAAGTCTCAACAGCTTAAGCGTAACCTATTATTATTTAGCTCTGATAAGCCATTTGACCCGAGACCCCCTTTTTGTCAACATAAACACGTTAACAGGTTGGATTGTAGCAATAATGCAAGACCAGAAAACATTCCCATAATATCTTCACATGCCTCACCCGGTGGACAACCCGATAGGGATGCCCCAAGGCTTGTTTAGGATGGTATTACACACAATTTAGTCGCCTCCGGAAATGTTAATTACAAACGATAAACATCAAACAGAGAGAGAGAGGCTAGTAACGATAAGCCAAAAATGATGAGTGAAATTTGTCTTTCTGTACAGAACAAACTTCTCTTTCCGCAATTGGGCAACTAAATATAGAATGTAGTCGAGAAAAATCATATCAGGCTGACTCGCTCTGATGGCGTACTCCAAATAATTACTACCTTGTAAATGGTCTTGAATTGAAAAATCCTATCCGTATAATTTACTGAAAGGCTGCATCAAGTGGGAAAATCTACATGTGTGGGCCTTAAAGGCAGACTTCATGCATTATTGGCTTAGGTTTTGTGTCATTTCGAGTTTTTCATGCTCCATTTTTGTACCTTTCTTCAATTCTTAATGACCCAACTCTGAAGGTGCTTGCATCTTCTAACTTGATGATTGAAACATAACTTCCATTCCAGTTAAGTTTAGAGATCTGATGAACATAAAAAGAAAACAATCACAAACTTTGATCTTTTTTCAAAGATTCTATAGGCATATCAAGCAATCCCCAATACTAAGTAATAAGCATTAGACATGAAGGGAGTAAAATATGCAATCCAAATTCACAAACCTGCAGACATCCAAAAGCATGCAATGAGAACCTCTGGTGCTGTGGGGATACTATTAAGACCTTAGGCACCATTCATATATAAATGATTAAAGCGAGGAAATATGGTTAGGTGTAAACTTATATCAAATTAGTTTCCTAACTAGTAAACTTGTAAGCTCAATGCCTAGAGAAACCACACTAAAGTGTCTATAATACGTTACACTAGCATATATGTTACCATTCTAGAACTTTCTCAAGGAATCGTGCAGATCGCATGATATTTATTAACTTTTGTAAGCTTATAAAGCTGGTTTCTGTTGTATGTAATGCGAAACTCAATGTTGACCAATATGAAAAGGATCATAAAAGAACATACTCATATGGAATTGTAGAAAGCAAAATTGGAGCTGTGTCATGATAAGATATCCAATTACCTGCTATTTTACATTCTCTCGGGCACCCCCACCAAGACCACCAACGCTGCAAACTTGCAACCTCTCAGAATCTTGGATGATGTTCTTCATAGTTCTATATGAATGGAACCTGGAGTTCTCCCTTAGGTCATGAACATCTGCCAGTGAGTTGAGAATGTATCCATCTCCACTTGGATGCTGTAATTTCTGGTTGTCTGTCTTGTAAGTTTCAGCTCCAGCATCTTTATCAGGTGCGTTAAATACAGTATGCAGGGACTGTATGTTCCCAGAAGACGACAACGTTGTGCTAGAAAACCGACCTTCTGTCCTCCTCCAAAACTTGGAACTCAAGAATTCTGCACCAGGCAGCCTGCAGCATGTGTTTTCGGCAATTTCTTTGTTTGGGATTCTTCCACTTGATAATGCCAAATCATATGACATTTCGTCCAGAGCCATCTCTAGGCCATGCACACGTGTCTCTAAAGAACTCATCCCATTCTGGGAGCTCCCAATAAATCTCTAGATCCAAGCAAAAAGAGAACTTCAAAGTCAAGAGGAGTACGGGAGGTGATATCCAAATTCTTAAAAAAAAAAAGTTCAATGTGCAAAAAGATAGGATTGCATGAAAAAAACATGAGCGGATAAATGCTAATCAATGGGAAGCAGTAAATCTCTACTGGGGAAAATCCGAAGCAGAAAGACATTGATAGGATAAGTGTTCTAAGCAAATTATGTAGGAAAGGTCTGTTTTAAATCATTTAGGCTCTGTTCTTTTATGAATCTAAATCCTGTTTTTTGTGCTGCACATTTTCCAATGCAATTTATATTCAATCTCAACCACATATTCTTTTCAAAATTCAAAATAATTTAAAATCAACCACGTATTCCTAAATGCAATTGAAAACAAAAACACTGGATTCATAAAAGAACACACCCTTAATTTAACTTGCCCATCAATATATGTTAATCTTCAAAAAATATACATGGGAGCACAAAACAATATTTTTTCAATACATATACCTATTGAGAACCTTATAGAACGAAATATAATCTATCTTATAAGTTATAATGCAGTTTTAATGAAACTCAAAAGAGAAAAACTAAAAGGATATGAAGCTCCAGTAACAGACCTGAAGAAGGTCCAATAGACTAGATTGCCGGTGCTCAATCTGAAGAAGTTGTTCACGAATCAAAGACAGATCCTCAGCGTCTTTCTGTTCATCATAAGCTTCTTCGGCACCATTACTGACAACAAAATCTAAGTTCTCATCATCATGATAAGGAACTACTCTAGACCCAGATCTCAAACCACCAAATTTACAAATTTTGTCATCACTCATTTTGCTGAAGAGTACACGTTTTGTTTCTGGCCTAGAATTTACATTATTCCCCATTTCTCTTGACTTGGAACATCTTGAATCATTCATCCTAATATCATCTGCAGAAGCTACCTTGGAAGGAGATTGGGGTACCACAATTTCAACTTTCCAATTAGAGTCCGATTTACCAGAAATTGATGTGCTTGACTTGTTGTTACTACTTTTTAAAGAAATTTCATTTCTGGCAGTGGTCCCAGATGAACTATCCCAGGAAGGGGACCTGCAAGTGGGAACTATTTTCTTTGGCTGAGGAGTTTTAAAGCCGACATCTCCAAAACTTTTAGTGATAGAAGCAAAGCATCCGCCACTGCCATTATCTGGTTCCACAAGAAAAACCAGAAAATAATAAATAATCCAGCATTGTAGCTTCATTAATCATTAACCACTGTCCAAAATAAAAATCCATACCAAAATTATAAGAATAGCAGAAAAATAAATACGCTAAACCTCCAAACCAGTAATTAAAACTTGACAAACTAATTCCATGCCAAAGATACTACTTTCTTCCTTGTGCTAATCAAAGACTGAACAAAGAAAAAAACTCACTTGACACACTATACAATTAGTCTCTCTATTGAACAGCTGTTAAAGTAACAAAATGCAGAAAAATTTTACCTACTGAAGAAGATTTTGATGGAGTTGGACTCGAGAGCTCCTCACAAACACCATGAACCTCTTTCCACAGCTCCAACGTCCGAGTCATAGTCTCTCGAACGATCTTCACCTATATCATCAAAAGCTATTAGTACTCTATAATTGGTTTCTAAGACAATAAAACTAAAAACAAAAAAAAAAAAAAACGACTAAAAATAAATAATAAAAAATCTTATTCATTTCAGTAGTTCTCAAGTACTCTTCAAACTTAGCATTTTGGCTTCTGAGAAAACTTAAAAACTAAAAATAAATAAATAAATAAATATTTTCCTATCATTTCCACTGCAACTAAACAGAGTCCATTCTTTTTTTACCTTATCAAATCTTCTACTTTCCAGTGCAGCCAAGCACGCCTTTTTATACTCCGAGGCCAGTTCCTTCTCAACGACGGCCACCTTCCCCAACACCTCTGCGGCGGCCTTTCTGGTGGTCCAGTCATCGGAACTCAAAAACTCGACAACACAAGGCACCAACCAATCCAACACTCCCTTATTTTTAGCTCCGCCAACGCCAACAGCACTCCCAATCACTCCCAGCACTGCCGCCTTCGCCTTAAACCCCTCGCTTCTCAACTGCTTCCCCAGCCTCGGCAACAGCTTCCTCAACTGCTCCACTTCCGGATTCGGCGCCACCTCTATAGCCGCCGATAAACACATCGCTCCACCGACCTGGGAATTCGAGTCCTGCTCGACCACGACCAGCTCAATCAACGGTTTCGACACCACCGAAAACGAATGCTTCGTGATGTGCGCCGACATGGCCGAAGTCGCCGCAATGCAGGCGGATCTCACGGAAGAATCAGGATCACGCAACCTTCGAACGACGGTTGCCATCATTTTAGAGAGGTGCGGGGCGAGAGAGTTGCCGTGCGAGTGAGAAAGCAGAGTGAGCAAGCTCACGCATTGTCTGCGAACGGGAGACTTGGACGACGAGTCGGTGTTCTGCAGACAACCGAGAAACGACGAGAAGGAGTCTTGTGTGAGATTTTTGGCGATGGATTCGAGCTCGTTGGTGGCTAAGGTAAGCGTGTCACGGTCGGCGAGTTTGTTGAGGCAGGATATGACTCGGTGCTTGAGATCGTGAGGTGGACTCTGAGTCGGAGAGGAAGAGGATCGTTTTTGAAGAGACATTTTGGTAATTTCGTTTGTGTGTGCTTGGTGTGGTTTGGCTCAGGTTTTGTGCATTGAAGTGCTGCGTTTTGGTGATGAAGAAAGAGTGAAGGGAGGGAGGAAGAGTGGTAGCTGAGTGAATGCTAGTTGACGATGAAAGTCTGGAGTCGGTTTCTTAAATGTTGAGAAGAAGGCAAGGCGGGGTGCCATTGCTTTGCAAATTTCAACTGCCAAACCGGTTTTTTGGTAATACTCTATATTATGCAAAATAAGTTCAGTGAAATTGGGAAATTAGTAAATAAGTAAAAACAAAACAAATTAGGCTGTGGCAATATATTCAATTTTTTAGCTTTTACATATACTTGAGTAGCTTGAGTTGTGTAATAAATTTAATTTTTTACAAAAATATTTTTTAAGAGGTAAAAGATAAAACATTTTGTTATTTCCACTAAGATGGGTATATGAAAGTTGATGATAACGATGTATTTAACTAATATATAATACTAATCACTTTTCCATATTTTTCATGAACTTTATTTTTCCAAATTATATGTTAAAAGAAAATTTTAGAAAATATCTTTTTTTAATTTTTTTGTTTTATTTCTTCAGGCTAAATTAGCTAAAATATCTCGTTATCCCATCTGCTTCATGCATTATCATCATTACCATTATTATTTATTAATTTACCATTTCTATATCTACCTATTAGTACATCTTTACTGCTGATGCAACTAATTATCGCCGACTCAGTTAATGACCGGTTATATGGTTCTCAAATGAGATTACCAAGTACTATACCCATGCCCAGAGGCTATCGGGGGACAAAGCTTATTATTAATGCAATATTTGTTGAAAATTCAAATGCCGTCTAAGCAGGGAAGATGATCAAAAGCACCCAGCTGGAGGGTTGACTTGACTAGCTAGCTCTCATTCTTGACAACTAGCTGATCAATTACATTTACTGAAAATATTATCCAATTGTTGTCATATTTGATACATTTAGTATAGAATTAATCAATTAAAGCCCCAGGAATAGTAGAATACTGTTGCTATTATGATCCAGTTGTGAACCCATTCTGGATACTGATTATCTAGCATGTTAATGCATCAAGATGCGAATGCAGCACATGGGCAACGGGAACCACATGTATTGGCGCACATGTTACTCTCAGTAAACAAGTATCACATGATACTGTAAGTGATTATTAAACCGTTAATTGATGCTGTAAGCTCCACATGCTAAGCATTTGACTTACTTGAAAATCCTAGACTACTAAATATATATATACATGTATGTGGACTTGTGAGAGAATTTTGTGCTGAAATCAAAGATTCAGAGTAGAAAAGAAGAGCCTCCTTGTCACGGACACAATAGTACATATAAAAGTTTACTGAGAAAAGAAAGTTATTGAATTTGCAAAAGAGGGGCTCGAGATTAGCTAGAGGGCTTGATTATATAATAACATGAGATGTTATTATCAAAAACTCTCCCATGATTTGCCTTAATATTACTCAAAAATTAAAAAATATATCATATGATTTTCAATATTTGTATTTTTATATCATTCAGGTCTATCAAATATATATTTTCATATTATTTAGGTCTATTTTTTATCATCAAAATAGATTTCAAAGATACAAAATTATAAACATTAAGCTGATATATTTTCTAATATACTTTTAGAGGTATATTAGGATAAACTATGGTGAGGTTTTTTATAATATCCCATATTTTATTGATTGATGCAACAATTAATAACCGGGAAGTAAATCTAGGAGAGAGCTTAAGCATGCGAAGAAGATGCGGGAAGCAGGATTGTCAAAGTGCTTTCAAAATAGGCAATCACGTGACTCTTGAGTATATATGGATATTCAATGAACTGAATCTAAAGTTTCTAGTGAAAGCACGACATTATTGCGTTTGGGAAGCGTAGGAGATGCCATCCATGCCCTGCAAAAATTCACTTGCTGCAGTAAAAAAAAGTTACCCTGCATAATCTATCAGAGAATGGGGCCCCAACTGTCTGATTAATCATAGAATGAACCAAATCACGCCATCCGATGCTTTTACTTCTCTTGAAGTCCTCTTTGCTCCAACTTGGTTAAACGGGTGATGCATGTGAGGATGAACATGGTGATAATGGAGTTGATTTTGGTTGGACCTACAATTAGTGGGGTTTTCAATGGTCAAAACCCTATCAAATCTTATACGTAGCTACCGGCTAGCCTAGCTACTTCTTTGTCATGGCACAATGAACCTTTTAACTGAAAGACTGGTAAAAGTAAAGATGCCCAAGTTGATGCTAAAAGATGAAAGATGCCCCGTGAAATTAGGTTTTATTGTGATAATGATATTAAGCAATTATAGGGATTGCAATGAAGAATGAGAGCAGATAGAAACAGAAGAGTTATAATGCGAATTTCCCTAATTTAATGGGATCAAGAAGGTGACACAAAATAAGTTAGAATTCATGTTACACACCTTTTGTTTCGGTTTGGCATTTTTTGAGCTTGTGCTGTTGTTATCCACCGCTGGCTACACCAAGCCATTCGCTTGTTATAATACAAAGCTTATCTAGAAACATGATGAGCCTTTGAACTGTCGTTAACATGCTGCATCTGCATGTGTTGGGCAGAGTAACCATTAGTTTGGAAAACTACTAAATTAACAGATATATAGCCAGGCATGTATCTATTTAAAATCTCAATCCAATGTTTAGATATTATCTGCTGTGCATTTCATGTAAGCCTCTGTTACACTCACAGATTTACTTCTGGTTTCATCAAACCTCACCTAGAAAACAGATAATATGATCCATTGCGAATGTGCCCAAGTGTTATATTCATCATTAGTGCGTTTGATATGTATTCGAACATAACCTGCTGGCTTGCACTACAACCAACGGTTTAGAATTGTACACGAATGGAACTTATTTTATATATACTTTAATTTGATCACAGAATCATTTTTTAGGAAAGGAGGAGACGCACAGTTTTCTGAAATTAACTTTTGGACGACAATCGTGATTTAAGTGGGCACAACCTAGCGATTTGAACTTTATTCCAGCTTAATTATTGCTGAGAAGATCGACGGAGGACTGTTGGTAACTCCCATCAAACTGATGATCAATTCAATTCACCAATTAACCTAATTTGTTATTATCATTCTGTTGCTATTTTCAGGCTTGGTTAGATCTGCACATGTAATATGCGCAACTGAAATATTATCAGATAATTAAAACAAATCAGAACAGCTAATTGCTTAGAAAAAAAGACAATAATAAATATGCAGGTCTCTAACAAACCAAACATCAATATCCTACCAACTTCATTTGGATAAATACATTCGACCTAGCATTGACTTTCAAGGATATGCTTCCCATCTTAATGAAAACAATAATAATAATAATAAAAGTAAGTTGATGAAGCTTAAGCTAGGTAACACCCTGCAGCGCTTTAGATACAGTCCGTCACAGTTTCGTTCTTAAGCTTTACAACCTTCAAAGGTTAAGCCTATTATCGAATATTATCTATTTTAGATATACAGTTCATCAGTCTGTTGTCGGATAATATTGTTCATTTATCGAGAGTGAAAACACAAGGGATTGGCTTGAGATGAAGAACAACTCACGTGAGAACGATGACACTGATAATGGGCAATTAAATTATGTAGTTAGATATTATTAGAAAAGGTGAAAGCAAAAGAAATATGCAACTTGATAGATTCTGCATTTACTTGGCTTTGCTTTCAACAGTGATCACTACATTACATCTTAATTAAGAGTTTTTTAAAACAAAGTGTAGTTGGTCTTCTGACTTTGTTGTCTGGGAGCATTCCACCATTCAGTGATTAGAATAGTTTAATTGGCAGGTCTGAAGTGCTTTCTCCAGTTAATAATAAGAATGTGATTAAAAATTTTTAGCCACTCACAAGACTTTGCAAAATAATTAAAAATATTGCAAAAGGAAACACATAATGGCGAACTTTTGGGACCAACAAAATAATTAATCAGTGACTGTAGCTTGACAAATCTGAAATTCTGTTCTAATAATTACTTGATTTATATCGTCCAGACTTCAAGGCCAAGGATGGATCACTCGCTACAAGGGAAAAAATTACGTTGTTCTAATTCCTCTTCCCTATTTGGTGATTTTTTGCGATGAAATTTTGTTTTTATTGTTAAATAATTAATCCTTTATTTACTGACGAAGTTTGATTTGTTGCTGAAAATTTGGTCGCTAAATACTGTTTTTCCTGTAGATATTATTTCCTACGGTTTTTGGGAAAATATCTTAAAATTATTTGTTGCCAATATCTTGGGGATAATAGATATTATATTGTTATTCGCTAGTTTTCAGTGTCAATACTGGGTAATGATAACAAGATATGGGCAAGCTGAGAGAGATGTTAAATGAAATGTGGATATCGGGGCCTATTGGTTCATCTCTTTGTTGTCTGACTGAGAAGCAGGCGCCATCTGATAAGCTTGTTGCTGGATTGCTAGGCCAGCACATGGGGAGGCCAGATTGTGACCAAAACCATGGAATTTCTTCAGCATTGTTGTATCTGTGGCCATCTGTGTTTTCCTTGTTAGGCGACACATGCACATGCAGCTTCAGTGTTGGGAAGATGAAAGCGAAGTGATATGGGCGTTTGTTAATATTTTTGTTTCATGGAAAACTAAACTATTAATTACAATATACACAAGCCACTCCTCTAACTATTCCCTGCAAAAACATTCTCTTTATGGCTGTCCGCTGCCACGTGATGCTTGGCATTTGGACCAGTGGAGTCCCTGTTATGATCCTATTGGCTAAATTGATGTGGGGTTTGGTTGGTATAGCGATGTGTGCTTCATCTAATCTGTCCATGTTCTTGGATCTTGCATTACATTTAATCTTCTTCCTAAAAGATGACTATGGAAATTAAAGAGAGTAATGGACGAAAGCCTTCATGATCTTTCAAATGTGATGGCGACTTCACACTAACAAAATTGTAAGTTTTTCGATTTCAATCAAATTACACAGAAAAATCTATTATATATATATATATTTGATGTCAATCAAGTTAATTAGGTGCAAAAAATATTGGTGGCTTTGATTTTGTTCCAAGAAAACTTTTTTATACAACTCATGTATATACATTCAATCAATTAATATATTATCATGTGTTATGATTAATAACTATTGAAATATAAAACTAATTTTAAACTCACACCTACTATAAGTTTTTAGATAAAATAGTAAATTTAATATAATATCAAAGTCCTTTAACCTAACCTTGTTAAAGGTTTAAATTTACTCGTTGACGCATATAAAAAGTCCAAAGAGTTTAAGAAAACGTGAACCCTAGGTGCATGCTTACTAGCTTAACAATAACATAAGAGGTTCATACTTCTATTACATGGAAAATTTTCTTTTAGTTTAGCCAGTAAGGAAGTCAAAAGAGATCTCTACATCACCATAACTCCGATTATTTGAGTTTCGGCCTGGCTCCATTCTCTATGGCGGAGGACCTGTCCTAGAGCTGTAGGGCGTAGCCATTGGACGGTGGGTCCTCTCAGTTTTAGGGCGGCTTTGTCTTCTTCTTTCTGCCAAAATCATGTTACACAATACACATTAATGTTAGCTAGCTAGCTCTTAGCATTACACCTATTCAATTCAATAAGCCTTAATAATTCCACATGGTAGCTGCAGAACAATCATATACTTGTTTTTGGCTTCTTCTTCATTGTGGCCAAATTTTTTAATCCAAATACCTGAAAAAGAATTAGCTTTATTGGCTCTGACTTGTTTAAATATTTTAGTTCATCAGTAATCATATGCTCTATCGAAGCTAAAGGTGCTGGCATGACAATGCTTCTTTTGCAGTGCATTGTTTTGTTCTATTATTATATTTGGTACCTCTTATATTAGTTTTATCAAATCAATTTTAAATACATTATCCAGTGAATATATTTGTGCAGATATGAGTCTAGATGTTAATTAATTGTGACAAAGATTATAATCCAACAGCAATAAGCTTTCATTTGGCAATTAGGTAGGAAGAAGAAGCTTGCCAACTGATTAAGGTACGATCGATGATTGAGACTTGTTAATTTTCTCTTATTCTTTGAGAAAGATGTTTGTCGGCTCTAACAGTAAAACCGAAAAAAATTAACTATAGCTAACAGCTCAAATTAAGAATTACAAAAATAAAAAAAATTGATTGATAAATAATTGTGAGAACAAAAGGGATGAAGATAAAATGATAATGGAATGGCCTTTTGAAAGTTGATGAACCCCTTGATGTGATCCATGATGCAATTTATAGTTGTCCAATCCTTTCTATAGATCAAATCACTCTATTCAGCAAATTCTAAAATAAAGTTGTACAAAATGATGGCTGAAAATGATGTAAGACCCATAAGATAAGAGTGAAATTTATGTTAAAATACCAACTGATATCTATCTATCTATCTATTTATTATCTTCAGAATGCAAATTAGTGTTCAAGTCAATGGGTTGAGTATGAATTACTAACAGGTAATTTCGCAATTTGAATAATTAAGATCATTGTTGTGCCACTATTTGACATCTTTGAGGGGACTGATATATCCCATCAAATGATGATTCCTTTTTTAAATCTATAATTTTGGCAATATTTATTGTTGCCAGGAGAATCAGGTTCAATAATTTTAGTTTATCATCAAAGTATTGTTCAAAAGATTCTTTACTAATAGGAATAATTTTATCAAATACTAGGACTGCGTCCAAGTACAGGCGGGCAAAATAATGGCTTAGAAGTAACATAATTTAGTTTTGATTTGACCTTCAGAATTGAATTTAGCTCGGGAATGGCATCCGCCACTTTGTTTTTGAACAAAAGCATCAAACCTGTGGAAATTTGTTGAATATGATCAATTACTTCGCTGTACATCTTGAAGTGACACTGGGGCTTGTGCCTTTACGCTTATGAAATAAGGCCCAATGGTCATGAGACCCAAGACCCAATATAATATTTCGTATCTCATAAGGTTTCTTCAACGAGACATGCCACTCAGCCCCCATTTCCAAATTTGCGAAGGATAAAGACGTTTTTAAAATAAAAAAGGGAGAGGCAAAATGCCATAAAAGCAGCCTCTCTCCCCTCCGCCATCACTCGATCTTTTCTTTGTTGATAAATTCCTTATTTCCTCTTTTGCAAATCGATGCCACCCTTTCAACTTTCATTAACCATAGAAAATTTGGTAAAACTATATTCTTTCCCTTTTGCAAAATTGTTCGTCCAGAACTTGGAAAATGTCATGCATGTAACAATTTTAGCATGTAACAATTTTAAACTAAGCAGGAGGCTGCATTAATAAGCAAGCAACCGGCTTGATGTTTTGGTTGCAAGAAGAAGGTGACAACCTCGACTTCTTTCCAATTTTTAATTAACCAACTTGTGAGCTGCTTAGTCGGGGCTATGAAAACTGTTTAGAACTCCTTCACCGAGCTGCTTAATTCATTTACCAAGCCGAGAGCCAAATTGAGAGAAAAATATAGAAACTGAGAAGAGAAGAGAAGAAAAAGGAAAGGAGTAGAAGGAGGAGAAAAAGAAAATAAAAAGGGAAAAATTTACCGGTTATTTAATAGTGTAAATAATTAAGTATGATATTTTTGATGAATTTTGGAATTTGTTGATTTTATATTTTTGTTTACATTGAGTCCAATATTTATTTTATACCTATTGTTATAGGTAGAGATCATGTAGGTGACTAGTCAGATGATCCAAGTGTTAGCTACTCTTAAGCACTCATATTTTGTAAGTGGATAAATTTTTGACAATCAAATGTTAATTGAATACACTTCATTGCATTATTAATTAAGCATGTTAATATCGATATGTGTATGGATTTTAGTTAAATGGCATTTTGAAATGTTTTTATAATTTATCAGAATTGATATGAGTTTCCAATATGAAATTATGATATTGTTAAGTGGAAATTTGATAATATGTTAATGTGGAAGTTTATGTGGTTTCAAACCACCTTACGAAGTACCCATTCCCACCAATATACAGATTTGCTCTATGCATGCATATGATAGTGGTTATATCTACCTGGGTATTAATGTTGTTCCACTAGGTATGATTTCTCTACCTAGGTGTTAATGTTTTTCTACTAGGTGTGATTGCTTTACTTAGGTGTTGATGTTTTTCCACTATGGGGCCATTTGGTATGTGGGTTTCTGAGCATGGGAATGGAAATATGATATCTAACCCTTGTTTGATTGGCTTATTTAGCATTTTAAGCCATGGAATTGAGCTTTCCCATGAGTTTCAAATGCCCCTTTATTGGGGTAATGTGAAACCCTTTCAACACTTGAGTTTCATATTCCCACGAATCCTAAACTCACCCTTATATAAATTTATTTATTTAATATGTATGTTTATAACAATTTTAAAAAGGAGTACTAAATTATATATAATTTTTTTATAAACTTATATACATATAATAAATAAACGTATATAAATTTATATAAATAAAAATATTATTTATTAAATTATTACATAATATAATATAATATAAATCAATTAATATAAACATATATAAATTAATAAATATGTAAATAAATATATTTATTTATAAATAAATTTAAATTTAAAAATTAAATTTTATAAAAAAATATAATATGTAAAAAATAATGTATATATAAATTAAATTTAAATTAAGTTATATAAATAATAAAATAATACAATATAAATATTAAAGATAGATATATTTATATAAATATAGTATACATAATATAAATTAATAAATATTCATATAAATTATATATTTATTTATAAATAAATTTAAATTACAAATATATATAAAATAATATATAAAAAATTAAATTTATATGTAAATTAAATACAATTAAATTATATAAATTTTATATTTTATTTATTTATAAGTAAATAAATGTAAATAAATAATATGATATATAAAAACTAAATTTAAATTAAATTAAATTAAATTAAATAATTTTATCTTTTAATATAATATAAATTAATTAATATAAATATATTTATATGTAATATAACATATATATATATTAATAAATATGTAAATAAATATATTTATTTATAAATAAATTTAAATTTAAAAATTAAATTTAATAAAAAAATATAATATGTAAAAAATGATATATATAAATTAACTTTAAATTAAATTATATAAATAATAAAATTATAAAATATAAATATTTAAGATAGATATATTTATATAAATATAATATAAATAATATAAATTAATAAATATTCATATAAATTTATATATTTATTTATAAATAAATTTAAATTAAAAATTAAAAATTAAATTTATATGTAAATTAAATACAATTAAATTATATAAATTCTATATTTTATTTATTTATAAATAAATAAATGTAAATAAATAATATGATATATAAAAACTAAATTTATTTGTAAACAAAATTTAAATTAAATTAAATATTTTATTTTTATTTTTATAATATATGTTTAAAAATCTTCAAAATGATTAATTTCATTAAAAATAGCATAAGTATTTATGACATATTGGAAAAAAAATTCATTATATAGTATTACTCACCTATTGAATAAAATTAGTGCATTCCTCCGCACAACAAAACATAGTAATCTGATCCCTATAGGAATGAATAACAAGATTCCTATGGGTAACCAAATACAATAATGTTTCTTTGCTAGGAATTAGATTTCCATATTCCACTTTCCCAGAAATGTGAACCACATTCTCATAAAACTAAACCCTCGTACCAAATGACCCCTATGCGTGATTGCTTTACCTGGGTGTTGATGTTGTTCCACCAGGTATAATTACAATACCAAGGAGTTGATATTGTTCCACCAGGTATGAACAACGAGTCCTTTGGGTACTAGTTTGGTCGGTTTTCTAATATAATAAATGTTATGTTAAATCATAATCAATTGCATTTCTTGGAAGTCATATTTATATTTATATTATTTGATATCAATATGGAATATTATGATATCAACGATATATGTTTTACAATAGTGAAACTTATATGATCTAAGATTTAGTATTAAATTTTTTTTTGGAGATATGTTCATATTCTGAAACTAATTAATTTAAATGCTCTAAAATGTTTTATTATTAAAACTAATATCCACTCACTGAGATTTAGCTTACTCTTTTTCTATATTTTTCTATTTTCACTTCTAGGTCATTGCAAGCTTTCATGCGATCGATTCTGTAAGGTTGTCTATGTGACGAATCCATAGAGAGACATATCATTTTTGCTAGTCTATATTTTGTGAGAATATTGATGGTCCAGTATGTTATATACATACTGGTGATACATTATATTATTTTGACTTTAATGTTATGGAGGGTCTAAGACCTACTAATGATGATGTATTATAGTATTTTTTGTTGCAGTACGATTGAGGGTTCTGAGACCCACGAATGTGGTTATTTTCTGAGTTTTGTTAATGACAAAAACAAGAATTCTCAATAGTAGAGACATATCATTTTTGCATCACATGCTAGTCTATATTTTGTGAGAATATTGATGGTCTAGTATGTTATATACATACTAGTGATGCATTATATTATTTTGACTACAATGTTATGGAGGGTCTAAGGCCTCCTAATGATGATGTATTTTACTATTTTTTTTTTTACAGTACGATTCTAAGACCCATAGATGTGGTTATTTTCTGAGTTTTGTTAATGACATTTTTATTAGAAGTGTTTTATGAACAAATACAGGATGGTTAAGTCAGAAAAATAGAAAAAACTCTATCAGTTTTTTAATTACAAAATGTTTAAATTTTCTTTAATATCAAGTTGTGCAACAGATGTGCGATGAGTCAATAAATAGTAAGACTTATTTCAGTTATCACTTTTTTAAGAGCACCTGAATCTTTGAAACATGGGTAATCGGGACAGGTCGGGTCAAGAAAACAATTGAAAAAATATTGATTTGTTGCAATTTTTTATAGGTTTTACCTCAGATATTGTAACTTATTATCTCCCTATTCAAGCTTTACAAATGGAAAATCCATGTACATGGCTGGTTGCTCCTTCATTTGAGTTGATGTATAATAAATATTTGATAGTTTAAATGTCCAAAAAAATATAGTTCATAAGGATTTTATAGAAATAGGATTATTAAAATCTTTTAATTAGTTAAAAATCTGTAAATTACAATTTGATCCCCACTCAAATGTGAAATGGGGTTTATTAAGATCTTAAGTGGGGGTTAAATAGAACTACTCTTCTTCTCCTTAGGATAACACTAGACAAGGTACAACCATTAAGTACAAAAAAAAGCCCAAGAAAATGAATCAATGTTCAAATGTTCAAAATGAAGGCAGAATAACTACGTCAAAAGTCAACACAGCCCATCTCAAGTCCCATACCTTTAATAGAAATCCCAATTAGTGTTTACGTGTTTCGACCTATTTAATTATTTGTATTAAGACATAAAACACGGTTATTAAACGTGTCACCCACGAAACACGGTTATTAAACGTGTCACCCACGTATTATAATTGTATCATATTTAATTTACATAATTTATTTAATTGTTTAACCTATTTATGCATAATTCTTCATATTTTATATATTTAAATCATTAAAATCATTCTTAGAATATAAATAATTGTTAGTATAAAAAATAATTAAAACCATCATAATTTACTATTATATTGATTAATTTACTTCATAATATAAAATTTTCAGTTTTAGAATATATTTCTTATAATATTATAATAAATTAATATGATAACCTACAATAATGTTACATCATTTAGAAGGAATAATTTAACATAAAAAATTAAGATGTATTGTATTGCTCAGGAACAATCACAATTTAACTAGGATAGTTTTAATGATGAGAGAATTTAGTTATATTGCATTTTCTGGCTTTATAAATGAACAAATTAGAGTTTATTATTTCAATACTATAATGAAGGTGAGCAACAAACTCCTCTTTAGTTGACTCTCATTTGACCTTTTGTCTTGTGACTTCATGTTTCTACCACTTGTGACGTGCCTCATGATGAAATTGGATCTTATTACCATCTTTTAATGATGGCATACTCACATTTTACAAGTCATGCATGGTTCATTTAGGGTAGATCATAAAATGAGCTAAGTGTTAACACGAATCATTCGATATTTGTGTTACATGATGTACAGTTTAATATTAAAATATAAAATTATTGTTAAGCACATACCTATTAGTTTAAACTTTTAGGTAAAGTGGTAAACTTAATATGGTACCAGAGTACTTTGACCTAAAAAAAAAATTATATTGGTCTACATAAGAAACTCAAAAAAGTTTGTGAGGTTTGATTCATATGCAAGTAAAAAAACGATAAGCTTTGTACCTAAAATGATATATTAAAATATAAAAGTAGTGTTAAGCTCACACTCACTAACTTAAACTTTTAGATAAAGTGAATGATTTATTTTTTAAATATTTATATTAATATAAATAATAAATAATCATATTATTAGCTTAATATAAGTTATAGTTCTTTATAATTGAGTTTTAAAAGACAATTTAAATTATAATTTTATACAATCACCGATTTAAATATTTGAATTTTAGGCTATCAGGAGTATTTACGTATTCATGATTCCGTTGATAAACCAAACAAGAAAAGTATTCCTCCACCCTTTCGTTTTTCCTATGGGTGTTCAAAATTACTCGACTCGACCCGACCCGATAGGGTTTGTCGGGTTACAGGCATGTTAATGTAATAAAAAACCCAAAATTGGATTATAAACTTTGGGTTTTTTGCAATCGGGTTTGTGATCGGGTTTAATTCATGTAACCCGATATGTAAGTGTCGAGTGTCGAGTAGCTAATGTCGAGTGTCGGATATCCGACACTCGATGTCTTCGAAAATAGTCTGATATCGAGTGTCGGTTGTGAATCCGACACGACTCGACATGTAAGTGTCGAGCGTTGAGTGGATATTGTCGAATGTCGGATGATGCATCCGACATTCGATGTCTTCGAAAATAATCTAATATCGAGTGTTGGTTGTGAATCCGACATGACTCGACATGTAAGTGTCGAGTGTCGAGTGGATAGTGTCGAGTGTCGAGTGGATAGTGTCGAGTGTCGGATGCATCATTCGACACTCGATGTCTTTGAAAATAGTCTGATATCGAGTGTCGGTTGTGAATCCGACATGACTCGACATGTAAGTGTCGAGTGTCGAGTGGATGGTGTCGAGTGTCGGATGCATCATTCGATACTCGATGTGTTCAAAAATAAACTGATATCGAGTGTCAGTTGTAAATCCAATACGACTCGACATGTAAGCGTCGAGTGTACTCGACAGACCCGACCAACCCGATCATTCGGGTTACATGCTTCAAAAACCTGATTACAGGTTTAAAATATCTAACCCGATCATATATTGGGTTTTATCGGATTGGACAAAACCCGACTTGACCCGTGTGCACCCATAGTTTTTCCCCATTTTCTTTTCTTTAACCCTATTTTTCGTTTCCTCCCATCTTTCATTTCCTCAAACCGAACACCACCTTACGGAGCAAATTTGGAAATGTGAACTTCATTATTTATTAAACAAGATGAGAGAGAAAAATTTCAAGAGAAGAAATGACAGGAGGAAAGAGAAAATAAGGGTATATAAGTCATTTAATTATGTTTAATTAATATGTTAGATTTTAATTCAAACAAAATTAGCTAACCATAGGGCTATGGGTAATTTAAAAAAAAAACAATTGTCAAGGCTACATATAATATTAGAGCTTTAGATAAGGTTTATTAGTAATATTTATCCTTTGAAAGTATATATGTATATGCGTGAATTCACAAAGCAACATTTAATTATGACAAAAAAAAATTATATTTAGTAATACCAACTCATCAACCACTTTAATTATTAAATTATATCGATAAATGATTAAAAATTTATGTTTAATTTTGTATAAATATATATAGCTTATCTTACTTTCAGAACTTACATATATTGTCGAATTCTTTATACTTTTGTTAGACCCTAAACGAATCATGCTTTGAAGAAGGAAAAAAAAAAAGACTATGGAATAAAAGCATGCAATTATAGTGAAATTACACTATTTAATTTACTTGAAGCATGCACGAATCTGTGAAGTGATCGACGGCAGTGACCAAATTAAGCTGCACATTTGCCATTTAAATTTTTCCCTTGGCAAAGGCTTCTAGAACTTGTATGTGAGCATAAAAATAAATATTTGAAGGACTAATAATTTATTTCAATCTCATAGTATCCCAACTTGTATATGAAATCAAATAGATTTAATAATTGCATAATTATCATACACTAACAATATGTAATTTAAACAAGCAAAACAATAGAGCAATTGGATTTAAAAAATAATACAGAATCATTGAACTGATTAAGATCACTAATTAAATATGCATCTATAAATTTGATAGTAAAGACTTCAAGAGTTATTTAAACTACTCTCATTACTTTCCTCTCACAATATAAGAGTGAAGCTAGCTAGTAATCATAGTATTTATAAAGAAAAAACAGAACACAATAATTAATGCACTAAGACCACAAGGAAACATGTATAACAAACGGACATTAAGATACAATAAAATTGATGTTTTAATCTACATAATTAACAATCATGATAACTAGATATTATAAAGGGTAAACATATTACATATGAGATTTAAAAGAACAGCTTGTCAGAGACAAATCGCTCGCTACAAAGAGAGTGCTACCAATCAGCTATCACAAACTTCTAATGAATTTATAATGCATATTAAACAACTAATGGAACCATATACTCATTTGGTATCATACTATATATTAATCCTTTGTAAAGTACTCTATGACTATGGTAATGTTCACAATATTTATGTATGTTATACTTGTTTTTTTCCACCGTCAGAAAATGGAAACAATAAATAAACCTTCCATGAACAAGATCATATAAAAAATATGGGGGCCTCCCAGGAATCCTCTAAGACAAGTCAATTTCATACCAGTATTCAAAATAGAATAATTTTCCCAGGTGCATTAACAAAATTCTATTGTTCTATTTTCCATTGCATTAACAGAAGTCTATAGTTCAAAACAAAAACTGTATCAATTCAAAGGTAGAAGCCAAAATTTTAAGCCCATTCTGATTGCTTCCATAACGGTCATGAAGTAGTGAACCAAAAGAACCTCTACAAAAACCAAAAACCACAAGCAAGGTACAGCTTAGTTCATTCTTTGGATAAGTTCATTGATGTGGTTCTCACGGTTACCAGCATCACCCCTTTCTTCAACATAACGGTGTCTCTTCATTATGCTGAGATTGTATATCTGTCCTACATAAGTCTTTCTCAATATGTACATATGAGAAGTTATTAACATCCTTAAAGTGCAATCCAACCGTCGTAATATCATTGATCAGATCTTCCATGCAGATAATGCCATATATTTGTCTAGTGGCGGACCTACTTAGGGACCCAGGGGGGCCTGGACCCCTTCTGAAATTTAAAAAATTCACATTGATCCCCTTATTTTATATAGTGACTCTTATACCCTTTTCTTAAAAAACTTAATTAATTTCAAGTTTTACATTATCTTTTCATTTTCTCAATTCTTTCACATATAAAAGCATTTCATCCATACAACAATATAAGTTTATATATTAATATAATTAATTGTTACTTTTTTATTCAATTATAGAATTTTGGATTTTTTAATTCTTATTTATTTAGTTTGACATAAATTATATGTTTTTCTTTATGTTTTCTTTTAAAGTCTTAAAAATTAATTAATTGTTACTAGATGAGTATAAATTTGAAAATCTTGACAATGATGATAACTAAATCTTTTTATAATTTTTGATACAATTAAATATCATTAAAAAATTATGTGTAAGAGACTTATTTTATTTCATTTGTTTGTAGTCTTTTTCAACCGAAAAAAAAATGTATTATAAAATAATCTTCTTTGAACAATTACAAATAGAAATTTTGAAAGAAAATCTACTTGTTTGTTGACATCAAGTTCAAAGAAAATTAATACTCTTTATAAATTATAATTTTGAACACTTATAATTCTAATGTCCTCCTATCTGAATATAATTTTATTATTTTTTAATATATTCTCTTACCTTACATTTTATCAAGTGAATTATAAATATTCAAATGTCTAAAGTACCCCCTCTCTCATAAATTTCTGGGTCCGCCACTGTATTTGCCCACAGCCTTATACATCATTACATATGTTAGAAACACAATGTAGCACATACAATGATTTTGTAAATCAGCTCTCTCAAACTCTTCAAATTTTGGTATCTGAAAAGAAAGCAGCTTCAATTTCGGAGACAGCAAGGATAACTTTTGAATAAGATAATAAGTTTCAAAATTTTTTATCGGCTTAAAATCACAAGGAGACGTACCCATATAAGGCTCAACCCTGTGCAACATATCCATTGTTGCTTTATTTACTTTAAGAAAAAAGCCACTGAAAATCTGTCTCAAACGAAAGAGCTGCAAAATCTTCGTTGTGGGTGCATGGCGTTAATACCACGATCGAATGTACGAGTGATAAAAAGAAGCTTAGCTTGAGGATCAACATAAAATCCTCCTTTCAATTTAGCTTCACTTTTCAGCTGGGTTAGCTATAATCAAAAGAATTAACAATTACCACATCATGGACTTGGAGAGAGACAAAAGAAAATAATATTGAAAATAACGAGGCCTTTTTTTTTAAAAAAAAAAAAAAACCTGCTCTGCATACTCGTTAGCATAAAGCTTAGCCCGGTTGTAAATCAGCTTCCTGCTCTCAGCTCTCGTATTTTTAATTTGCAACTTCAAGCTCCTGCTTCTTGCAAGGGTCTACTCCTCATTTCTCTTCTGCTTCTCCATTGCCGACTCTGGAATCTATATCTTGGCTTCCACCTCACCCATCTCTACGATACTAATAGAAACATGCAACAAAACCTAAGCATATACTACTAAACGTTTAGATGCCAGTCGTCTCCATAAAAAGAACACTTAAAATCACAAAAAAAATGTGAAACAAATGTAAACGAGATTGTAGGACTTATGACCTGTTTGTTTCGAATTCTCAATGTAAAACTTACTAATTAAAATATATCCTTTTAATGTAGAACATATAAAAATAGAGCTTTTATAAAAGAAATTATTGGTTGTTTGAGTTGATAAATATCAAGTACTTATTATTATTAATTTATTAAAATATTTTTTTAAAAATGAAAAGTAAATTTTTTAAAATATGTATAGATATATTTGATATTTTATAACTTTTTAGTTTGGCCAGTAAAAGGCATTAACGGAGGTACATTTAGTTGATCAGTGAGATATATATATAGGAAATAGGTTAACATAGGGTTTTGTTTGGCGGTTCCTATAAGGCTGGGTTTCAAACAGATCTTAATCGTTCATCTTAACGGTTTGGTTTGACTGAGGTGCCACGTTTATGGAGATGGAAAAAAAAAAAAAAGTTACACTGGTTAAGGTAGGGTTTTGTTTATCGGCTCCTATAATTTTTTTTTTTTTGTTTTTTAACCTTTCTATCATTCTCTATTTTATAATCATCTCGTGCTTTTTATAGAATATATCATTAGAAGATAATATAATAAATTCATGAAATTCATTTTATAGAATAATATTATTTTAAATAAAAATTAGGTAAAGAAAATATAATAAATTCATGAAATTAGAGGAAATAGAAGAGATAATATTTAGAAAGTTTAGAGGGAAAGCTCATTAATAGCAAATACAATATAAAGTATCTAAGGAGAGGAAAGAATGCTAAATTGGCAATTATTATTTGTATCTGACGACAGTTTTACCCCATTTAATTTATTAACGAGGCTAAATAATTGATTAATGGGGATAAATAAAATAACTCGACTTCAAAGCTGTAGAAATTTCTTGAATTTAATTTTTCTTGAAATGAGACTGGGGCTAAGTTCCAACAGCCATACGAAGTACAAATACAAGCCCAATAACAATAAGAAGGCACTGTAGCCACCTCCAAAGTCACTGCAGTTCCTACTCAAGTCTAAAATGATTGTCAAATAACAATATTTCTTATCCAAATGATATGACTAATCCATAATTATCAAATAAATTATGTAATATGAGAATTTATATTACAATAGTATAATGAATAACACAAAATGTTTTAAATTATATCACATAATTAATAATTTTCGAATCATTTTGTAATGTTATAATAATGAGAGACATGGTAACTTAAATTAATATTACATGATTTTGGACAAATAATTTGAGATAAAAATATTTGAGATTTATTGTGTTGTTCAATCATAACTCAATTAGGATAGTCTTGGTTTTTTTCTCTCATAAATTTGAATATATATAAATTAAATTGAATAAGTTTGTACATATGAATCTAAAAGATATATTTATTTATCTTTTAATTTAACATATGCAAATGTTTGAAAGCTACTATTTTTACAAATATAAATCTATTTGAGGCTTTTTTTACTTGTGATATTATGGACATATTAGAATCATTTACAAATCAATATTTGACAAAATTACAATTAAAGCATTCAAACAAAACAATATTTATAACTTTGATTATTTTATCAAGGATATAAAGTATTAATACATTATATTATGAGTTTGATTTATTTAAATGTGTAAATTTGCTTAAAAGTCATATTGTAATTTGTTTAATAAGAGTTGATGGATAAATAATCTATGATGATTAAATAATCTTAAAAATATTAACAAAACCATAGGATATATTTTATGTTTTAAACATATATAAAATACTGGGCTATATGCAAACCTATCATAAATGAAATTTATAGGGCTTTTTTTTTTTAGAGATTTAGGGTAGGGAATATTAATTTATACTTGCATTAAGATAAATTGATGCCAAAAACACCCTCCCATATCAATTTTATATATGTAACTATATTTCCGTGTCAGTATTATTCATGTAACTATATTCGTATACTTACATAAATAATATGGGAAGAGAATACTGAAACAGGAGTGGAGCTGTCCATAAAATGTATAGAAGAACTTTAACAAGGTATGTATGGATAGAAGAACTTTAACGAGGATATCAGAAACGTCATTTAGTTAAAAGAGTGATGTAAAATTATTATTAATATGAATATGATTTATGTTTTATATATATATCATGTTATTATAATAAATATTTCGTATTATTTATATTATAAATTATTTTATATAAAAATCGAATTTATTAAAAATTATATTATTTTAATTACATAATCGATTTGACACCCTTAAACCGTACTAAGATCAAAACTCTAAGCCAATATTGGTTCCGGACCTTTGGATTTAGGCCTTGCTATATATTATTTAATGGGCTTACTCGAGAGATGGGCTTAAACATCGGAGAGATTGCTTTTCGATCTCCCACGCCCTTTTGATGCTGCCAATTTTCAAAGGAATAATTCAATTCAGCCCCATTCTCTTCTTTAAGGCGAATGTAATTGTAATTTAGATAATCTTTTATTACACTCTTTTTTTCAATTTCAAATATATTTATTGTAAACTTAATTAATTATCATATAATATAAATGGTGTTTGATATATTTTTTTCTCTTCAAACCTTTAATTAAATTATCATTTAATCTTAATGGTGTTTAACTTTTGTTTTCAAAATTTTTTATATATTTGCATTTCCTAAATTTAAATACTAATGTATATGATACATAAAAAAACTTTTTAAACATCTTAACTTTAATAAATTGTTTCTCTTTATATTGTTAAATTCTTTAAATTCATATCAACAAAATAATCAATCAAATCTTCATTAGTTTTGGGTTTGAAATGGAGAGAGAAAGAATGAAAAATAGATGATTTGGTTTTTTTGATCTAAAATTATATAAAGAAATTTAAAGAGAAAGAAAAAAATTGAATTGTAATTAATTTAGGATAAAAAAGCAAAATTTAAAAGAGAAGATAAAGATAATGTGAGATTAGAGAGAAAATAGGAAAAGAGATCAAAGATATATAAAGAGAATGAGAGTTTTTATTAAGTCAACTTACTCAATATTAATTATCTTATTTATTATATTTTTATTATAATTTTATCTTTATTTAATTTTAAAATAAAGGTTAATGAGATAGAAAGCGAGAGTTGAATAGAATTATTTTTTTCAAATCGCGCCTGCCCAAACCCAAAACCAGGGAGAGGTTGGGAAAGAGTCCGCTAACCTGACACCAATTTGCCCAAAAAAACACGAAGCTTCGGCTCTTCAGCCGGAGTTCTCCATCCACAGTTGAACTAGGCCTGGCCCAACCCACTATAGCCCACTAAAGCATCCAATAACAGCCACATCTTTGCGGATAATTACAATATAATTGATTTACAGAGTTTTACCATTTGCTAGAATTGTCCAGTTGGGTATTAGTTTCTGTAATCAAAGGGAGGGCTTAGATATTCAATTTTAGCAAATATTTTAGCACTGTGCCATAGTGTAACCTATTTCTATCATCATCCAATTTTTATTTTTTCGACTCCAATTACAAACTGCCACCTCACAACTCTTACCAAAGCAACAACGAAACCCGCAGCTGAAAGACTAAAATCGATAACCTTGCCATGCCCTAACCCTAAATCGAAATTAAACAAAAGAAAAGAAACACATAACTGAATATTATGCACATATCAAATAAAAGAGGCAATTTTCAACCCACAATCCCAGAATACCCCTCAAATTGCAGTTAATTACAAAAATTCGACACTACTTTTCTCACTGGACCGTGCTTACTACGCTCCCAAATCCGGAATCTCACTCCAACAAACCCTAATTTGTACACATAGGACTGAATCAACTGCCTATAACCGGTAACCCAACTAAAAATCAACCGGTAACCGGCTGTAAAATTTTACTATCTCCACACCCTCAACTCTGATGAAAATTTTCGTGTTATATCTCGATATATATAACATTGTAACTCACTCTCGCCCTTTTTTCCTCTTAAACCTTGTATCGTATTTGTATGCTTTGTTTTAATTATCATATTCCCTCTCTCAAAAACGTTGTTGAAAATTCACAAAATCCTTTTTTTTGTTTTAAAACAAAAACAAAAAAACAAATCGAAAGGTTTTGTTATTGTTTAATCAAGTCATGGAAGGAGCAGGTTGCTCGTGAAGACTCTTGTTCTTCAAATTTCGTTGTTGCCAAATTCGGAGACGAAACGATCTTTTTTCCTTCATTGTAATTTTCGCTTTCTGTGATGTTTTGGTTCGGTTCTGATAATTTGTTTTCTCTACGTTGCTTTATCTTCAAGTAATGCTAAATACTTGTGATTTCGGTGATCTGCGCAGAGGTTTGGATAAAATTCTGCGTTTTGTCGTTTGTTAGATCTGTGATGCCGTTTTGATGGCCTCGTTTGGACGACCGAGTTTCCGATGGCTGGATTTTTGAGGTTAATTGAAGTTGAAAGCATGATTTGGTGCTGTTGAAGAGTCGTTTCGAGAGATTTTTGTGTTTGTTTTGAAGATGAAGAGGTCCAGAGACGATGTTTACATGAACTCTCAACTTAAACGGCCTATGATTTCTTCGCGAGGAGAAGCGTGAGTTTATTTATTTGTTTTTCTTGTTTCAATTTCGAATTTTTCGTTATTGAAGTTCTTTGTCTTTTAAAAAGTAAGATTAAGCCCTTTAATGGTTTGGATTTTGTGTTAATTTGATCAGTACTTTGTTGATTAATTTACTTCGTCAATTGTTGAGCTCTGAATAATTTTTGATGTTTGACTTCTTAAGAAAGATCAGGATTTTATTTGTTCAGATTCTGTAATAAATACTGTTGCGACTTCGATTCCTTTCAAGAGGTGTGGAAAGAGAAACAAATGTAGCAATTGTTGTTATCTGTTTGCAACGTAACTATTAGGTTGTCCATGCAGAAATATGCTTCACTATTTTGAGATATGTTTTCTATTTTATTTTGAAAATTATAATCTGATATTAATATAGTTGATGTGTTCCTGAATCTCAGAAAAGTAGTATAGAAAAGTAGCATAGTCCTTTTTATTTTATTTTTTAAGTAAGGAAGTACTTTGAGATAAAGTTTTAGTTGTATGAGATGATATGATCTGGGTATCTTTGAACTGGTTGCGTTTTCTGAATCTTATGATTTCTTAATTTATTAATACATATTTTTGGGTAATGAAGCTCTGGGCAAGCCCAAGTGATGGGAGGAGGAGGTACACAAAAGCTAACAACAAATGATGCACTGGCATATCTCAAGGCTGTTAAGGATATATTTCAGGACAAAAGGGAAAAATATGATGACTTCCTTGAAGTTATGAAGGACTTCAAAGCTCAGAGGTTTGGTCATTATATGTGATTCTAGGGTTCTTTCTTGTTGGTAGTGTTTGCGTAAAGATGTTTTTCATTAGCGTTTATGTTATCTTGATTGTAGGATTGACACCGCAGGAGTCATAGCAAGGGTAAAGGAGCTATTTAAAGGGCATCGAGACCTAATTTTGGGTTTCAATACCTTCCTACCAAAGGGATATGAGATTACCCTCCCACTTGAGGATGAACAACCTCCACAAAAGAAACCAGTTGAATTTGAAGAGGCTATTAATTTTGTAAACAAGATTAAGGTAAGATTAGAATGATGGGGCTAAACTTGAGCTGATAGTTTTATTGTCAAGGCTTCACTCTGACGAATTTGATTCTTTCAGACAAGATTTCAAGGAGATGATCATGTTTATAAATCATTTTTAGACATTCTGAACATGTACAGAAAAGAAAACAAGTCCATTACTGAAGTCTACCAGGAGGTATGTTCTTTGATATATTTGTCTGCACCTTTTTCTTTTTTGTGTTTGACAATTTTTTTTTTTTTTCATTTTGGTTTATCTTTTTACATGTGATTGTATTAAACTATTGGCTTTATGTTTTTGATGATTAAAGTATATTATCTTGTAGGTTGCTTCACTTTTCCAAGACCATCCAGATCTGCTTGTTGAGTTTACTCACTTTCTACCTGATTCTTCAGCAACAGCATCAACTCAGTTTGTCCCATCTGGAAGAAACTCTATACTCCGTGATAGGAGCTCTGCCATACCAACAATGCGCCAAATGCATGTCGACAAGGTTTTTTTCTTTCTTGTCTTTGTCATTATATAACTTTTTTAGGATTAGTAAGCTAATACTTGATTTTTGAGTACTGTTGCCAGAAAGAAAGGACTACGGCTTCGCATGCTGAACGGGACCTTAGTGTAGACCGTCCTGATACGGACCATGATAGGGTTCTGATTAAAACCGACAAAGATCAAAGGCGGCGTGGTGAAAAAGAAAGAGAAAGGAGAGAAGACAAAGATAGAAGAGATCGGGAGCGGGATGACAGAGACTTTGAGAATGATGGTAATCGGGACTTCGTCATGCAACGTTACCCCCCCAAAAGGAAACCTGCTCGTAGGGTCGAAGACTCAACTGCTGAACAATTGCATCAAGGTGGGGAAGGTGATGAAAACTTTGGAATGCGTCCTGTTTCATCCTCTTATGATGATAAAAATGCCATGAAAAGTGAGTGCTTAATAATGGGATTTGTTGATTTACACCCACAACCGTTATTGTTGTAATATCTCCCCTCGTTCAAACTTGACCAATCGAGGTCATCTACCAGGTAGAGCCTTATGATTCATGAATTTCTTTATTTCACTTCTTATAAGAAACGAGAAGTGAAAAGAGAAATGAAAGAGGGAAAAGTTTATCCTAACAATAGAGGTGGCTGAAAGCATCCCAATATACTAGTTTCTTTTTGGATACTTGTATCATAAATCGGCAGCAACTCAGTTAATATCTGGGAGATTTCATATGAGTAGAATATAGTTTTCAGTTATCACATTTGTTGAGTATTTGAAAGGCCCAAATTCTTTAACCTTGGGGAATGCCGCCTTGTAAGGATGTTTTGTTTCCTTTATTGTAATTTTGTGTATATCACTTGCAAGTAGGTGCGGACACTTGACTAAATTTATTTAAGATTTCCTTAACTTCCTACATGTTATGCAGGTGTATACAGCCAGGAGCTTGCTTTCTGCGAGAAAGTAAAGGAGAAGTTACGTAATCCTGATGATTACCAGGGATTTTTGAGGTGCCTTCATCTCTATACCAAGGAAATAATCAGTCGAACAGAACTGCAATCTTTGGTATGGTGATAAATATGTACAGATATGATTTTATCTTTTCCTTCGTCATTCCGTTATATTTTGTATTATAACTAGAATTTTGGGAGTAAAGATGTTAATGTTATATATTGCTCACAGGTATTATTGGAGAATTCACTATGTACTTTCAGATTAATCACTTTATAGATTAGATTTATAGTGGCTTAACTATTTACTGCAAATATGAAGCCTCTATATAGATCTGATTTCATGAACATTAAATATAAATTGTTGAGAATTTTCTTTAGTTGGCCAAATACGAAAACCAACCTCATGAATGATATTTTTCCAACCAGAAAAAGAATAAAAGTTTCTGTTCATTCCTGGATGGTGATCTAGTAATACTTTTTAATTTATTTGACAGGCTGGCTTTTTTCTAGTCCTTATTTGCCTTTTACATCCCTGCATGTGCTTTGCCTCTATTTTTTAGCAACTTTCAGCATTATATAGGGATTTGTTTTATTATTCTTAAGCAAAGTTCACAAGGGCCTTAGTTTGATCCATGTGCTAGGTTTCATCTTTAGTTTTTTGAACGTTCGCATTATCTTAATTTTGAAAAATTGAATTTTCTAAGATTGGTATTAACCATTTTTTTTGAGTGATTTATATACTTTCTCAAAATAATAAGCATTTGTGCATTACAAAATTACCACAAACCCAAGTTTTTAACGTTCTGTACATGTTTCTGCCCGATGTCCACAGTGAGAGATTCTTGGTAGAAAGCAATTAGTGATTTTAATACTTGTGTCAGGTGGGTGATTTGCTTGGAAGATATCCGGATCTTATGGATGGGTTCGGTGGATTTTTGGCACGTTGTGAGAAACATGGTATTATTTTAAAAGAAATGCTTTAAATCATCTACTTTGGATACTGCATTATTAAAGTATTTAATCAAAGTCCTTTTCTGCAGAGGGACTACTTGCTGATGTTATGAACAAAAGTAAGTAAGACAATTTGTTATCAAATCTAGTTGATGTGTTCCTAACCCAAGAATCTTAAACTAAAGTTCTCTTCTTAATGCAACTTAATGCTTACATTTTTAATTCATTCTTACCGTTAATTATTGTAGAGTCCTTGTGGAATGAAGGACATATGCCCAGATCTGTTAAGATAGAGGACTGGGAAAGAGATCGAGAACGTGAAAGGGATGATGGAGTTAAAGATAGGGACCGTGATAACCGAGAAAGGGATAGACTTGACAAAGGTGCAGCCTTCAGTGGTAAAGATGTCGGAGTTCAGAAGATGTCTATGTATTCCAGCAAGGATAAGTATTTGGCAAAACCCATTCAAGAACTTGACCTCTCTAACTGTGAGCGCTGCACCCCCAGTTATCGACTTCTTCCAAAGAATGTATGAAAATTTTCTTGGTTCTTAATTTTTTATTTCTTGTGTGCTTTTAAGGAGACATCGATGCGTTCACAGTAACAGTAACAGAAACAATAAAAAGAGGTTTGATAAGCTCACTAATTTCTGCATCTGTTTATACTTGTATCATGCAGTATCCAATACCTTCGGCAAGCCAGAGAACAGAGCTGGGTGCTGAAGTACTGAATGATCATTGGGTGTCTGTCACTTCAGGAAGTGAAGATTACTCCTTTAAACACATGCGCAAAAACCAGTATGAAGAAAGCCTGTTTCGATGTGAAGATGACAGGTTGGAGCTTGTCTGAGACTGTAATGTTTATCTGTCTTTTCCCTATGTTGTCTTGAGTACAGTTTATCGCCTACAGAATTTTTTATCTATCTGTATTAGACATTTGTTTTAACTTGTTAATTATAACTGTTCATTTCCATTTGGTGCGTGGTTTACATGGAACTTAATCTTTTTGTCACCATATTACTTTTTCTGCGTGTATCTGAAAGTTATCTGCACAAAAATTCGCAATGCTTTCTCTCTTTCCCTCTTTTTCCTTCTTTATGGCGTCATCTCTTTCCTGAAATAATTATCCAACGTTCTGATTATGTTGGCTGTCAATTGATATGTGTCGGAACAATGTAACAGGTTTGAACTAGACATGCTGTTAGAGTCTGTGAATGTAACTACCAAACGTGTTGAAGAACTATTGGAAAAGATCAATAATAACACACTCAAAGCGGATGGCCCTATTCGTATTGAAGAATACTTTACAGGTAATGAGACTGGTGATTGGTAAAATTCAGAGTATTCATTATGTTATGTGAGCTCATTTGTTGAATGCTTCTCTTTATTTGATGGGATACTTCATTTTGACTGTCCTTACAGCTCTAAATCTAAGGTGCATTGAACGGTTGTATGGTGACCATGGGCTCGATGTGATGGATGTATTACGGAAGAATGCTTCTCTTGCTTTGCCAGTTATATTGACACGATTGAAGCAGAAACAAGAAGAGTGGGCAAGGTGCCGTTCTGATTTTAATAAAGTATGGGCTGAAATCTATGCAAAGAACTATCATAAATCTCTTGATCATCGTAGCTTCTATTTTAAGCAGCAGGATTCAAAGAGCTTAGGTGCAAAAGGTAATTTACAACTTGATATCTTGGTGTACTGGTATACGGTTTAAAGTAAAACCATGTTTTTTAGATTTTGTTCTGCATGATGATCTTAAAGCATGAAATTTAACTTTTAGTTAATTTACATTAAGTGTGTGATGATAGTGGTGCCTAGGAGATTGTCTTTTGTACTATCACATAAAAGCAAAGTCATGCTTGGAAGTTCCTAAAATTGATATTCTCCATTTTTCTAGTTGTACTTCCCATTCTTGGCAGGGAATCAAAAATAACTCTGTGACATGTCTCACTTTGGTTAAATGTGAATTTTTTTAATGTGGTTTTCTCTTTATTATTCTGTTTCCCATAAATGTTTCGGAGATGTTTACTTGTTTAAATTTCTTATTAATGCATACTATGGCTACTTATATAATTATAAAAACAATGTATTTGACCAATGACCAGTTTACGGGACATACTTTGCATTATGTGTTTAATTTCAATTGCTTATGTGTCTTCTATTTTATAGCCTTGCTGGCTGAGATCAAAGAAATCAGTGAGAAGAAGCGCAAGGAAGATGATGTGCTCCTTGCAATTGCTGCTGGAAATCGACGGTCTATTGTTCCACATTTGGAGTTCGAGTATTCAGATCCTGACATACATGAAGATTTGTATCAGCTTATCAAATATTCGTGTGGAGAAATGTGTTCAATTGAACAGTTGGATAAAGTCATGAAGATCTGGACTACCTTCTTGGAGCCTATGCTTGGTGTTCCATCTCGGCCTCAGGGTGCAGAGGACACTGAAGATGTTGTAAAGTCCAAGAATCATGTTGTCAAAAGTCGTACTGCTAGTGTTGGAGAAAGTGAAGGCAGTCCTGATGGTGCTGCTACAATCAGTAATTCCAAACATTCGAATCCTTCCAGAAATGGAGATGAAAGTATTCCACCTGAGCAATCAAGTTCTTCTAGGGCTTGGTTGCCAAATGGGGATCATGGAGGTAAAGAAGATGGTTCTCTAGAAGCAGATCATATTGCTCGTAAGAGTGATAGTTCCGAGCAAGATAAAGTGCAGAATAATGCTGCTATGGCGGATGAAACTTCTGGGATCAGCAAACAAACTAGTGCCAATGAGCGTTTGGTCAATACAAATGCATCACTTGCTACTGGAGTAGATCAAAGTAATGGAAGAACTATTGCAGAACACACATCAGGTTTTTGAACGCTTTCAAACTATCATAAGTCTTTGTCTCCCCAAATTTCTCTGTTGAACCTTACTGTTAGTTGTTCTTTGCTTTATATTTTCTTGTAATGATGATGTCTAGAATACTGAGACACATTTTTTGTTTCAAGGGCTTGGTGCAACTCACTCTAGACCTGGTAATCCTGCAGTTGAAGGTGGGCTCGAGTTAAGATCCAGTAATGAAATCTTACCTTCGTCAGAGGTATAACTAACGGTGCTATCTCTACTGATTTTTGCTAACTTTGAAATTAGTGAAATGCTTTCTCTCCATGTCATGACATGACATTTTATGAAATATTAACCATGTAGATTGTGAAACAGCTGATAATTGCATTCTCCACCAAGTTTCTATCTAATCCTAACCATAGCAACCTTTGTATACTTTGGTTTTTAAACCATGTAGCTGTTG
Organism: Boswellia sacra; assembly: GCA_013180625.2. Taxonomy (NCBI): domain Eukaryota; kingdom Viridiplantae; phylum Streptophyta; class Magnoliopsida; order Sapindales; family Burseraceae; genus Boswellia; species Boswellia sacra. The sequence goes on along the minus strand of SNVD02009484.1, from coordinate 102,354 downwards.
CTATTCTCAACATTCTAGATGACTTCTTGTCCGCATGTTAATGGCCTATCAATTTTTAAAGAATTATTTAGTTCGATAAAAGCTTACATATGCTTTTGGAGTTTCTTACGACATATTTTAAAGATCTCTGAAATTTTTTATGCACTATATATATCTCGGACATCAAGGCTTGCCAAGGGCTATTTTTAAATAAAACTAATCGATCAAACATTAGGCTTTAAAACATCTAGGTTGTTGTGTTATATTTGTTTCATTCTGAGAGATGATTCCATGTTCATTATTGATGCTACAGGGTGGGGATTGTTCGAAACAGATGATATCCACAAATGGAGTGATGACAGAAGGCACCAAAACTCAGAGATATAATGCAGAATCTACCAAGCAATTTAAAATTGAGAGAGAAGAGGGTGAATTATCGCCAAATGGAGATTTTGAGGAGGATAATTTTGCTGCTTATGGAGAAGCTGGCCTGGAGGCTTTACATAAAGCAAAGGATGGGGCTGTAAGCAGGCAATTTCAAACCAGACATGGGGGAGAAGAAATGTGTTGTGGGGAGGCTGGGGGTGAAAATGAGGCTGATGCTGATGATGAAGGCGAGGACAGTGCCCAGAGGTCTTCGGAGGACACTGAGAATGCTTCTGAGAATGGTGATGTATCTGGGAGTGAGTCAGGTGATGGTGAGGATTGCTCTCGGGAAGAGCATGAGGAGGATGGAGACCATGATGAACATGACAATAAGGCAGAGAGTGAAGGTGAAGCTGAAGGGATGGCTGATGCCCATGATGTTGAAGGGGATGGAACATCATTACCTTTTTCAGAACGTTTTCTATTGACTGTGAAGCCTTTAGCAAAACATGTCTCCCCATCTTTACATGACAAAGAAATGGACTCTAGGGTCTTCTATGGAAATGATTCCTTCTATGTACTTTTTAGGCTTCACCAGGTACTCTTTTCTTTTGAGTCTTTTGATGCCATGTATGGATATATATTTTTAGTTCAACTTTCTGGATTAATCTTTGTTATGTTCATTGATTTCATATCCCTCTTTTACTATTTGGCAGACATTGTATGAGAGAATACAATCAGCGAAGATTAATTCATCATCCGCAGATAGGAAATGGAAAACGTCAAATGATGCAAGCCCTACTGATCTTTATGCTAGGTAGTTTAGCTTTAGAGCCTTTAATATTTAAATCAATTTTTGAATGATCAATATATGTTTATTGGGATATCTGGTGCAGGTTCATGAATGCACTTTACAGTTTACTTGATGGTTCTTCTGACAATACAAAGTTTGAGGATGACTGCCGAGCTATTATTGGCACTCAGTCTTATGTTCTGTTCACATTGGACAAGCTGCTATATAAACTTGTCAAACATGTAAGATTGCAATAATCTATTATATTATTGCTTCTTTACAATTTATTTCTTTCTTTCCTCTGCTCTGAATACTAATTCCGGTGGAATTTTCCTCAGCTCCAAGCAGTTGCAACTGATGAGATGGACAACAAGCTTCTCCAACTATATGCATATGAGAAATCAAGAAAACCTGGAAGATTTGTTGATGTAGTTTATCATGAAAATGCTCGTGTCCTCCTCCATGATGAGAATATATATCGTATTGATTGTGTAGGTTTTTGTGCCTCCCGTTCATTTTCTTGGAGAATTTGCATGACTTTAAATAGGAAAATCTAATTATTTATATTTCATTTTTGCTGCAGTCATCCACACCAACCCGTCTCTCTATTCAGCTGATGGACAGTGGGCATGATAAGCCTGAAGTGACAGCTGTTTCCATGGATCCAAGTTTTGCAGCATATCTACACAATGACTTCCTTTCGGTTCCTGATAAAAAAGAAAAGTCTGGCATATTCTTGAGGAGGTATGTGAAATGGAGAAAATCAATTTCTTTTTCCTAAATTGTCACAGAGTAGTAATGGTTAATAATGTGTGCTATTTGCAGGAACAAACGGAAAGTAGCAGGTGAGGATGAGTTTTCTGCTACATGCCAGGCCATGGAAGGTGTCCAAGTTGTCAATGGTTTGGAGTGTAAGATAACCTGCAATTCGTCAAAGGTATTTGATATTTTATCGGAAATCTGTTTGAGCAAACCCCAAATATATATATATATATTTTTTTTTTTGAGTTTTGGTTGTGTTAGTTTGTTTATCATTTCTGGTAATAAATTCGAAATTTGTGCACTGTAGGTCTCGTATGTTCTGGATACAGAAGATTTCTTGTTTCGAACAAAAAGGAGAACTTCCCATCAGAACAGCTCATGCCATAACCAGGCAAAGGCTTCAAATGGTTATCCAATTAGAAGACTACAACGGTATCAAAGATGGCTTTCTGGATCGTAATATGCTTGCTGTGACCCTGTAGTAGTTATGGTTATGGTAGGTACCAATCTTTTGTTGCCGTAGTTGGTATACAATTCAAGTAGAGTAAGATCATAATATTTGATAACTTGTGCTTCAGATATTCTTGTACTTCAGTTGCTGTTAGCACACATTATATACACCGGCGCTGGAACTGGAAAGGTCTGACAGTGCCGCACGGGAAAAGCTTTTGCAGGATTCATCGTATTGTCATATTTCTGTCTCACCAACCTAATAAAGAATCTGAGGAAAGGGGACATGGCTCGGAGGATTGTAGTATAATTGTAAGTTTGTGGCATTTTGAGCCATCATGTATATAGAGGTAATATGTGATGTAAAACCTGAGATACATGTTCATTCCATTCATCTATATATATATATATATATATATATATATATATATATTTTTTCTTTTGATATTTCACTTGCACAAGGTATGCTTTTCTTCTTTGCCAGATACCATAACTTTTCTTTTTTTTCGGAGTATGAAATTATAGTTCCATGAGCCCTCCCATTAATCAGTTTGTCACATTGATTTTAATTCCTCTTAACTTTTGCGAGGAATATTTAGAATCAGACATTAGACCTACCATCCCTCGGTTTAATACTTGATAACTGATGTTAAAACTAGGCGAATTGGGTGGAGAGAACCCATGGATGGTTGTATGCCACCAATTGTTGCCTTGGAATTTAGGTATCATGTATGTGGTGCACAGGGAGTTTCGCATGATTAGAATCTTGAAAGAGAGAGAATAGCATTAAGTCTTGACACAGAGCGCATGATAGACATTTTGTTTCCAACATCGGTTCTGGTGTGATCATTTTGTTTCCCTATAGCTTTCTGGTGGAGAAGACGATACAAAAGCTGGATTATGGTAGCTCCATTAATAGGACGATCCCTTCAAAATTAGAGAAGAAATGATTTATGAGTATGGCAGAAGTCTTTATGTCAAGCATAAGAGCATGGAATGAATATATGAGTATGGTGGAAGTCTTTATGTTAAGCACGAGAGCATGACCGTTCGACAAAATAATGTTTTTTTTTTTTTAAAAAAAATGATATCATGATCATGAATCGATAAGATACTCTTTGAATTGCGGAACCATTCATTCTTAATACTGGACACGAAAGAAAAATCCATCCATCTCATTACTCTTTCAATCGTGGAACCGTTAGTCTTTAATGCTCTTAACAACGAAGAAAAATTTATCGGTCTTACAACTCTTGGAATTGTGGGACAGTTGGGCTTTAATGCTCGACAATAAAAGAATCTGTCAGTTTGCAATTATTTCTTTTAAGCCCTTATTTTAATTGTTTATCAGAATTTTACAAATAAGTTGTTTTTCACACAGAAATATAATATTCGGATGTATCATGGATTAAAAAAAAAAAAAAACGAAGGGTATTGGATGTAACCCAAAACCAGATCTGTTTGAAATTAAAGTTTTTACGTATTTATGGAAAATATTTATTTAAACTGATAAAGTTGAGAGGAGCAAGGACTAATGGGATATATATCAAGTAAAAGGAAAAGGTCTTTGATGAACCTTAAACCCGAGATTTTTCAATACCATTAAACAACATTGTTGTCAAAGTTGGACTTTAGCCCCAATCTTAGGCGGCCCCGAAGAATCAACTTCTCATAGCGGGACCCTAGGGAGAGAGTTTTACATTACAAAAATGTTTTCACTTTCAACATCATCCATACCTTAGTTAATCTTGTTGGCAAGCTCGCGTAGATAGAATCGCTTTAGTTTTCAAAATTTGAGACAATGATATCACAATGAACCTTCAATCGTCTAAGATTGTTGTCCTTGAAAGCATCTAAATGCATTTCTACCACAAGAACGAGATAACGCATTGCCTCATCAAGACTCATTTGTCTGCATATAGGAGTAAGAACTAAGAAATGTATCAGCACATAAAAAAATAAAAAATAAAATTCCTAGGAATGATTCCATGGCATGAGGATAATTGAAACTAAGGCGCTGTCCTATCCTCTATTACTTACAGTGATACGTCCTCACAAGAGAGAGAGGAATGGCTTCCGAAGCTCAATGTCACAGTACACCAGGACTGAACAACAATTGTTGCACCTTCAGGAATGTCATTGATTACGGGACATTGATCATATGTCAAGTAACCCATCTATGTAGAATCAGAATGCATGCATCATTACTAAGAACCTTTAGCAATTACGAAGAACATGCCAAAGAAAAGAAAAAAGGACAAGCATCTGGACTCGAGTTCCGGAACATTTACCTTGAGCCATTTTCTGTAAAGTACTCTGGTAAATTTAGGATCCAAAAAAATGCAGTAATCGAGACAATTATAAATATTTGGTGCTGGGAAGGACTTCACTGTAGGAAACAGTATGATGCACCATGTTAAAAATCTTTTTGAAATTGCAAAGGAGCATACAAGATTTAGATGTTCATTTTTCCTGTACTGAATTACACAAAATGCATTATGGTGAATAGTGATGTAAACATTGAGTAGCAACCCCTACCTGACTTTGATACACGTTGGCTCACTTGAATTCATTTAATCCAAGACAAGGCCAATAGAGCCTTAGAAAATTTTTCAATATTTAGGAGCAACGTATAAAGTTTACAATTACCTTTTTGCCAGCCAGAAACTTTAGCCAGCTAGCTCACTTATTGGTGGGCGATCCATGACATCAGAGGCAGCCACTGCATTCTTTTGCAGCAGCGGGTCAACATCAGGCAATTTAGGAATCTGAGCCAATAGGTCAATTGTTCGTCTTAGGAGACGAGCTAGATCTCCATCATCTAAGGCACAATCCATCATCATCTCCCTCCAAGTCAAACCAGAAGCCCAGGCTTCTACCATGCCAGTAAATTGACTATCCAAACAGCAAGGTATCTCTACCTCATGCTTTTCTTGCAGTTGTAACAGAGAGCTTCTATGCTCATCCAAAAAGTTGATGACATTGAGAACAGCAGTGGAAGGTTCATAAATATAGCTGTTATTTTTCCAAGAACGAACTTTGATCCCTTCAGAGACTAAACTAGCACAAACAGCGGCGAGTTGTGCAGGCTTCAATTCTAGCAAAATTTTGTTTCTGAGAACCATTGCAAGCCAGAGTTCATTTTCTCCTCGAATTGCTGCTGCAGTTTCACCTAACGGAAAGATTACATGTGTATTGATATCCAATGCCCTAGTTTCATGAATGACATTGCTGATCTGCAGAAACTCTTTCCAGCCAGATGGTTCTATTTGCTCAATTCTGTTGATCAAACGGTTTGATCTAGCCTTCAGCCGTTTTATTTTTTCTTCAGTAAGCTTAACAGTGTCTATGATCTTCTTATATTCTTTGAAGCCTACCGTACGCGCTATCCTTTTCTTTAAACGTGCTACTTTGGTTCTTTGTTTCTTGTAATCTTCAACAGCCTCATAATACTCTTGCGACATGTTTAGCACCTCATCATTTTCAGAAAAACTATTCAAAACCGGCACATTTAAACTCCAAGACCAAGTCTCCAGAGATCCTTCCATGCACCACAAACCACCAAATTCAGAATTGGCAAGTTTTTCCCACTGCATTTCCCCCTTATCCAGGAGTAACCCCATTGTCTCCCGTGGCAAAGCATCTCCCTGAGCCAAAGCAACATTAGGAAAGCCTGTCCTATAAATGGTTTTAATCCACTTCTCTGTAAACAAGTACCAAGAGTTATCTGAGCCAAGAGCCACATAATAAGACAGTTTAACATCTTGAGTTTCAAAATCATCACTATCTAAATTAACTCCTGCTACATTTAGGGCAAAAGAATCATCACTAGAAACCAACTCCTTATGTTTAGAACAATCAAGTGAGTCAAACTTCCCCAAATAAACAGCAGGAACCAAATGTTCAACCCCTTCAGAATCTTTGTATTGCAAGCACAAAAAGGGTAGGTGTCCATTTTCCAATTCCGTTAAAAGACCTTTCAGAGCAAAGAATCTCTTCAATTCCATCCTTCTTCTCAATTTAGTTCGAAGGCGTTTTTCTGCCTTTAGCTCTTCCTGTAGATCTGCCATCTCCTGATATGCAATGTCCGACAAAAGTCTCCTGCTTTTCCTGTCTATAGCTTCATCACTAATTTCCGAAGTCATAATTTCAATCTCTTTCTGTATTTTAGCAAGCTCCTCTTTTGCAGCAAGCATTACATTGCTGCCAACGTAGTTCCCAAAACTCTGCTCAACTAATTTCCTAGCTTCTTCCAAAGTTCTCCCTGCTTGTAAAGTTTTCTTGTTATCTGATTCATTTGATCGACGAATAACCTTTGCACCCGCAAGAAGATTTAGCACCATTCCATAAGAAGCAGTGAATTGAGACACAAGAGGTTCAACTCCCGCAAACAAAAGCTTACAGCACTCTTCAGCACCTTCATAAGGGGTCTGAATTAGCACTACATGACCCCTTTCATCAATGCCTCTGCGTCCAGCACGCCCTGCCATCTGAAGTAGTTCATTTGAGGTTAACTGGATCCTCCCACTAGCAATCCTTTTGCTGAGAGATGAAATAACGGATGTCCTAGCAGGCATGTTGATTCCAGCAGCAAGTGTTTCTGTAGCAAAGACAACTTTAACAAGGCCTCGCTGAAAAAGCTCTTCAACAAATGATTTCCATATAGGAAGACAACCAGCATGATGTGCCGCAATCCCTTTTAAAAGTCCTTTAGTCGCAGTCTCCCTCACGGCATCAGGATACAGATTGCGGAACCTCTTCAAGGCCAATTCAACTTCACTCATCTCACAGTCATCTAATAGATTAAAATCTTCAACGTACTGGACTGCTGCATCACATCCTCGTCTGTTAAAAATAAACCAAATCGCTGGCAGCATATCCCTTGCCCTGAGGTGCCATAACGTATCAATAACTTGAGGAACCTGAATTTATAACTTAAAATGGGTAAAGGTTAGAAGTCAAAATAGAAAAATACAACAAACAATAATTCTTAATTTAGAAACAAAACATCATCAATGATAACCAGAGATCTGATGGATTACATCTGTACCTGAGAACGGCGAATAGAGTTTATGTCATTCTTTGAAAGTTGGGGTTGTCCAGAGGTGCCAATTAAGTTATCATCGTTCATGTCACCTCTGCGTTTCCTAGCATTCCTTCTTCTAGACCCATCATCCCTATATGATTTACCTTCTGAAGCAGAAAGTTGTAAATAATTGAGTGACAGCTTCCTGTTCCAATTTTATAAGCAAATTGAAGCTTGTCATCATTTAAAAGTAGAAAAAATATCTTCAAGAGAGATCAAATACAAACTATTATTAGAAGAGAGTTCATCAAAAGCAATTATGAGTACTAGGAAATTCTCTAGCATTTTCAAGCCCGCAAGTGAGCCTTACTAGACAGGAAAAGCATTGTAAGCTAAAATCATCAATGACTGAAAGTGCTAGCTAACCCTTTTCAACGAATTAAAATTAAAAAATGCCAAAATGAAGTGAAAACTCACTACGGTAACTATTTCCAATCTTGAAAAATGCCCAAAGTCTTTTTGCAGAAAACACTTGTGGTGCTTTTTCTCAAAAGAGGCTCCCTCATGGTTTCTAAAGCATGATAAACTATAATGAGACATAAATTTGCATTTTGTAACGATTTCTTCTAACATAAAACACTCAAACACGGAAATTAAAAACCAAATAAAGAAGCTGCAAGTAACAAAAAAGTGGTATCATAGTCAAAGAAACTGATAGACCACCCATTAGGTTCACTTACACTAGACGGGCCAAGAGAGGGAATTATAGGAATTAGTTATACTTTGGGAAAGGAGAAATCAGGCAGTTACAAAAAAAATAAGAGAGAGAAAGTGAGTTTGTTAAAATTCTGTTACGAGGACACTAGAATAAAGGAGAACCAACGGGGGGAAGTGTAGGCAGATTATTGTGAATCAGTCTATTTCTTTCTCTGGGAGAGAGCTAGGCCTCTCGAATGCCTAGCAAAACACTGTAAATACAATTTTCTCCTACTAAATACAAATTACTTCAGCTGAATTCTTAAAGGATTCTATCAAAGTGGTATCAGAGCACTCACCTGGGCATGGCGGGGAAAAACACTTCTACTGCTCGTCTGGATTCCGTGGAGGAGAGAGTAGAACTAGTACATGACGAATTAAAAAAAGAGCTGGAATCCGTGAAGGATGATCTCCCGCGACTTCCGGTTCTAGAGAAGAGTTTAGCCGTGATTTTGGAAAAGTTGACAGTCTTGAACAAGGTAGATCGGTTGGTACAGCAACTGGAGGGATCTCCCTTGGGTTCAAACACAACCGCAGAGCCCTCCCGTACTCCGGAGGGGAAATCCTTTTTCACCATGGGAAAACCAAATATAGAGCAGGAGAAGGGCACGGGTAGCAGCAACAATACCCACAAGATCGATTGGAGGGTTGATGGCCAGATGAGGCGTCTGGAAATGCCGGTATTTGACGGAGTTGACCCAGATGGGTGGATCTTTAGGGTGGAAAGATATTTCACTCTGAATCGCCTAAATCTTGCGGAAAAGATGGAAGCGGCAGTGATCTGTTTAGAAGGGGAGGCATTGGCGTGGTTTCAATGGGAAGATCGGCGTAGACCAGTGCGGGATTGGGAGGAGTTAAAGAAGATGATGCTGAACCGATTCCAATCGTCCCAAGAAGGAACGATTTGTGAACAGTTTCTGGCGCTCCGGCAAGTCGGTACTGTTAGGGATTATCGGCGTTAGTTCGAGATGTTAGCCACCCCTCTGGTCGATGTTTCCGATTCGGTGCTGGAAGGCAGTTTCGTAAATGGCTTGAAGCCAAAAATCAAGGCGGAAGTTCGAATGATGCAACCCAGTAGACTGGGCCGGCTTATGGACTTGGCCCAAAGGGTGGAGGACCGAAATTTATTACTGAAACAGGCCAGGGGCAGCTTTGCTCAGGCTTTCCACAAAAGCCTGCCCAATTCTATGGCTTCTAACACCAGAATTACGATTCCAGAATTCAACAGAAATTCTTCACCAGTGCAGCGAGCCCCCTCCCTAAACTTTAATCCTTCTTTCGAGCGAATGTCCGATTCAGAATTACAAAGGAAACGAGAAAAAGGGTTGTGCTACTGTTGTGATGAAAAATACTCTCCAGGCCATAGATGTAGAAACCGAGAGCTTCAAGTGTTAATTATTAGTGATGATACAGAGCTGCTAGATGAGGATGGAAGGGATACAGAAACTGATTCAAGAGAGGAGACAGGAATAGGGGACACAGTGGAACTTTCAATCAATTCTGTGGTCGGATTAACATCACCTCACACTATGAAGATCAGAGGTAAGATTGCTGACCATGAAATAATCGTATTAATCGACTGTGGTGCAACTCATAATTTTATTTCGGTGGAATTGGTGAGGCAATTGAGTATTCCTCGGGTGGGTACCAGTAGCTACAGGGTAGTGATGGGTACAGGGATGGCGGTTAGAGGAGAAGGGATCTGTAAAGGGGTTGCTTTATCATTGCAGAATATTGAAGTTGTAGAAGATTTTTTACCTTTGCAATTAGGAAGCTCCGATGTGATCCTGGGGATGCAATGGTTAGCAACTCTAGGGAATATGCAAGTGAATTGGAAAACTCTTACTATGGTGTTTAGTATGGGAGGTGTAAAAGTCACTTTGCAAGGAGATCCGGGTCTGAGTAAATCACTGGTTTCTCTTAAGACTCTGATGAAACTTTTAAAGGACAAGGGGAAGGGGTATTACTGGAATTGGCAGCCATGCACATGGAAACAAAACCCTTCCGGAAGGACATTCCTGACCAAATTACTGAGGTGTTACAGCAGTATAAACATGTTTTTCAATTGTCTGGAGAAATGCCAGCCCATAAAACAAGAGACCATGCCATTGCTCTGCAACCTAACACTTCTCCTGTGAGTGTACGAGCCTATAGATACCCTCACATTCAAAAAAATGAAATTGAAAAATTTGTCAGAGAAATGTTAGCAGCAGGGATAATTCAACCAAGTTGCAGTCCTTTTTCTAGCCCCGTCCTACTAGTTAAAAAAAAAAGATGGGAGTTGGAGGTTCTATGTTGATTACCGAGCTCTCAACAAAGTAACGGTACCGGATAAATTTCCTATCCCTGCAATTGATGAACTGCTTGATGAATTGCATGGGGCAAAACTATTTTCCAACTTGGATTTGAAGTCTGGTTATCATCATATTCGTGTGCGACCAGAAGATGTTCCAAAAACGGCATTTCGGACACATGAGGGCCACTATGAGTTTTTAGTCATGCCTTTTGGGCTGACTAATGCCCCTGCCACTTTTCAGGCTTTAATGAATGAAATTTTCAAGGAATATCTACGGAAGTTTGTCTTAGTATTCTTCGATGATATTTTGGTATACAGTAAATCATTGGAGGAGCACATAGCGCATTTGAGGAGTGTATTGGATGTGTTGGCTACAAACAAACTGTTTGCTAATGAAAAGAAGTGTCTATTCGGCCAATGCAAATTGGAGTACCTTGGCCACATTATTTCTAGCGATGGTGTAGCTGCTGATAGGTGTAAGGTAGAAGCTATGTTACAATGGCCGAGTCCAAAATCACTCAAGGAATTACGGGGATTTTTGGGTCTCACTGGGTATTATCGAAGCTTTGTTCAAGGATATGGAACCATAGCCAAACCTCTGACTGATAGGTTAAAAAAAGACTGTTTCTCATGGGATGAGGAGGCTGAAACAGCATTCTGCAAGCTTAAGCAAGCTATGACCACAGTTCCGGTTCTTGTATTACCTGATTTTTCACAGCCATTCATCGTGGAGACTGATGCTTCAGGCCATGGATTGGGGGCTGTTTTGATGCAACAACAACGCCCTATTACTTATTACAGTCAGGTGTTACCACAAAGGGCTCAATTCAAGTCTATCTATGAACGTGAGCTCATGGCTATAGTGTTTGCAGTTCAAAAGTGGAGACTATCTGCTGGGCAGAAAATTTATAATTAGGACAGATCAAAAAAGTTTGAGGTTTCTGTTGGTCAAAGGGTGGTGTGTATGGAGTATAAAAAATGGCTTACTAAGCTAATGGAATATGATTTTGAGATTGTCTATCGTCCAGGCCTTGAAAATAAGACTGCTGATGCCTTATCTCGGAGAGAATCACCCCCCTCTATAATGGCTTTGACAGTGCCTCAAGTGCTTCAATTGGAAGACATTAAAACTCAAGTGGCTTCAGATCCTAAATTAACACAGATTGTGGCTGCCTTACAGCAGAATCCAACTTCGAGGCCTGGTTATTCCTTGGTGCAAGGTCATCTTCTCTTTAAAAATCGCTTGGTGCTGCCTAAGGGCTCTTCCCTAATTCCTTTGGTATTACATGAGTTTCATGAAAGCTACATAGGAGGGCATTCGGGTTTTTTGAAAACTTACAGGAGGATCACATCCAATTTGTATTGGGAAGGCATGAAGAGAGACATCCAAACGTATACAGCCAACTGTTCTACATGCCAACAGAACAAGTATTTGGCATTGTCTCCAACAGGGTTATTGCAGCCTCTTCCAATTCCAGACCAAGTTTGGGATGACTTGACAATGGATTTCGTGGAGGGTCTACCTAAATCTGATGGTGTGGATACTATTTTAGTGGTGGTAGACAGGTTGAGTAAATATGGTCACTTTATTGGCTTAAAGCATCCATTCACTGCACAATATGTGGCTGTGGCGTTCTTCTGGGAAGTAGTACGACTCCATGGCATTCCTAAGTCGACTGTTTCGGATCGAGACAAGATTTTTATAAGCACATTCTGGGAGGAACTATTCAGATTGCAATGAACAAAGCTAAAACGGAGTACAGCATATCATCCGCAAACGGATGGACAAACCGAAGTGGTCAATCGATGTGTGGAAACTTATTTGCGTTGTTTCGCTAATTCTAAGCCACGGAAATGGGCTCGCTGGCTGCCTTAGGCAGAATATTGGTACAACACCTCTTTTCATACAGCCACCAAGATGACCCCTTTCCGCATCCTTTATGGTCGAGATCCTCCTCCTTTGTTACGTTATGAATCTGATGGAACAGTCATCTCTTCTTCAGACCAACATCTTCAAGAGCGAAATATTATGCTGGATGAACTGAAAATGCAGCTTGATCGAGCCCAACAAAAAATGAAAGCTTCAGCGGATAAACACCGCTGTGATGTGCAGTTTGAGGTCGGTGAAAAGGTCTATCTCAAATTACGCCCATATAGACAGGCATCTTTAGCCTCACATTGCAATGCTAAACTAGCTCCTCGGTTTTATGGACCTTATGAGGTATTAGCTAAAGTAGGCAAGGTGGCATACAAGCTCAAACTTCCTGACACAGCTTCTATTCACCCTGTGTTCCATGTCTCCCAACTTCGCAGAGCTTCTGGCAATGCTGCAGTAGCAACCCAACTTCCTCCACAATTGACTGCTGAGTTGGAATTCTTGTTGGAACCAGAAGCAGTTATAGGAGTACGGCCTGGAAAGTTAGATGATTCTCATGCTTTGGAAGTCTTGGTCCAATGGAAAGACCTTCCGGATTTTGAAGCTACTTGGGAACCTTATGAGCTTATTAAGAATCAATTTCCAGATTTTCACCTTGAGGACAAGGTGAATTTTGGGGCAGGGGGTATTGATAGACCACCCATTAGGTTCACTTACACTAGACGGGCCAAGAGAGGGAATTATAGGAATTAGTTATACTTTGGGAAAGGAGAAATCAGGTAGTTACAAAAAAAATAAGAGAGAGAAAGTGAGTTTGTTAAAATTTTGTTACGAGGACACTAGAATAAAGGAGAACCAAGGGGGGGAAGTGTAGGAAAATTATTGTGAATTAGTCTATTTCTTTCTCTGGGAGAGAGCTAGGCCTCTCGAATGCCTAGCAAAACACTGTAAATACAATTTTCTCCTACTAAATACAAATTACTTCAGCTGAATTCTTAAAGGATTCTATCAGAAACATTAACCATTTACCCAAAATTGCAGATGATATTAAACTGCCTTTTATACTCAATTTAGGGAAACAGTAATTAAACTTGTAAAATACACTCGGGATGAAATAGAATACCTATTCATGCGTTTTCCTTTCTCATCAAGAAGAGGTAATAAACCAGTCTTTGTTGAGAAGTGCCAAGTCAACGGAACTGGACGCCTAGATGATGTTACTAGTTCAGTTTTTCCATGAATCTAGAAACACGATCAAGTTAAAAAGTTAACATTCAAAAGCTAACGCTGTCCTGTGTGACATATAGAATCAATCAATGACAGAAGTAATAATACTTCAGTAACCATTAAAGAATCAGTGAGGTAAATTGGGAAAAAGATGATGAAGCAATCAATATACTGTATTCAATTACATTAAATAACAACACCAACACGCTATTATCAGACAGTTTCAAGCATGGTCAGAAACTAGACAACGTAACAGAAGTAATTTACCTGACCAATCCAACCAGCTAGCTCATCTGCATTTGCAACTGTTGCCGAGAGGCATATGATTTGAACTTCTTTTGGGCAATAAATAATCTGAAAATTGTTACAACAACATAGCAATATATAACCTCACAAAAACCTGGACAAGAAATAAGAACCCAAACTGAGAATGTACTTACTATCTCCTCCCACACTGTACCCCGAGATATATCACTTAAATAATGAACTTCATCCAAAACAATCACATCAACATCAAAAAATCCAGTCTCAGAAGAAACCATCCCAACACTGCATGAGAATGATTATTAAACCACAACTATTGTTCCAGCTATTAACTTAAGGAAAATAAAATCAAAGAGAACATGTATACAGCTTAAACATTATTTACGAAGGAGTCATAGCACGTGTCCCCTAAGAACACATGATAACACCTTAAAGATTGTATAGTGTCCTTCAGAAATTGGGAATTTCATTACAAAAATCATTTGACACAGAATTCAATAAATTTTAACTAAAATATCACTCTTTTTTTTTTTTTTTACAAATTTTATTAAATTCTTTAAGTAGTAGTATACAATCATCGAGTTGTTAACACGTGCACTTTAAAAACTACCCTCATTATTGTAAATGTCAAAATTAGTAACTGATGATACCTCTGATACAACATGTTTCGCAAAATCTCTGTAGTCATGATTAAAATCTGAGCTTCTCTGTTGACCGCGGAATCTCCAGTAAGAAGACCGACATTATCATCACCAAATGTCTCCCTAAACACCAAGTAATCAAAATCAACATGCAAAAAGCTTTTAAGTGAATTTAACCACTAAAAATAGTTCCACAGTCATAAATCAATTAACTTAATTACCGAAACTCTCGAAACTTCTGATTAGATAACGCCTTAAGCGGTGTCGTATAGAATATCCGCCGTCCTCTAGCTACTGTGGCAACTGCGGCAGCTTCCGCAATCAAAGTCTTTCCGCTGCTTGTCGGCGCAGAGACCACCACAGAAGAGCATCTCAAAAACGCTTCAATCGCCAACCGCTAAAAATACAAAAACAAAATTCAAAACATCTAGTCGATTACATAAGCGATTTCAAAAATTGAAAAACCGTAAACCTGAAATTTATCGATCCGGAAATCGTAAACAGAAGCCAGTTCATCGACGTCAATCATTTCACCACCGAACTCTTTAACTTCATTACAAAGCTTTTCGACTCTCTGCCACTTGAACTCACCGCGCCAAGTCGACGAGTCTTCTGAATCCAGAGAAGTTTCGAGTTCATCTTCGCTTTGTTGGTTTTCATCCAAGATTTCACCGGAAACGCCGTCGTATTCATCAGCAATTTCTTCCTCATCGTCGTCATCGTTGTAATCGTCTTCATCTTCTTCTTCTTCGTCAGCTTCAGAGAGATTGCGCTCGGCAGGGAAGAGTGACTTGGGGGACTTGTAGGAGACTATAAATTGATGTGAATTGCGTAAGAGAAGAGATTTGGGGCTACAGAATGCTAGGGTTGGAGAGAGAGTGTTAAAATGAAGAAATGAAGAGGAGGTGCTTGTGCTTCTGTAGAAGAGTGAAAACGTGTTCGGAGATGAAAGGATGGAGAGTGTGTTCATGGCGGGAGAGATTTTTGCTGGATAACTGGAGGCCCGGATTTCGTTTTTGGTAATACGATATCGGTGCGGGATATCATCGAATCGACGTCGTTTCGAAGAGTTTAATAACTGTTAAAATAAATTAGCACCATTTTTTATTATAATTTAAAAAAAAAAACACACATTCATAACAAATAATACAACATATACAATTGATACAACCTTCCTGTAAAATGGTTGATTATAAAATTAATGAAAATTTTGATATTAAAACAATCAAAGTGAATAACATTTTAGATAATTTATTAATGTGACACTATATAACAAATAGTGTTTTATTTCATTTACAAAATTCTAAGGGCTTCTTTTTTTTTTTTTTTTGCTTCTTCAAATAGATCTTATTATAATATATCTTATTGGAATACAGTTTGTAAAAATATAGTTTTTATAAAAAAAAGTTATTAGTTTTTTGGTTTGATAAATATACAGGTATTTGTTACTGTTAAATTATCAAATATATATTATTTTTAGAAATGAATAATAAGGTAAACCTTTGAAAAAATGGTATAAACTATATTTGATATTTTACAACTTCAAAAAATTTAAAAAGGGATTTTTTCATTTTTAATTATTCATAAACTCTTTTTTAAGTAGTAGTCAAATAGCTTAAAAAAATTTAGAAAAGCTTTTAACATTAAAAAAGCTCTTTTTGTTAATAAAAAAAGTCAAAACAAATGCATTCTAGTACAAACTTTATATATATACATATATTAAGAAATGATATTGAATTATAAAGGGAAAACAACCAAAAAAAATGGAGAGCAATTCAAAAAAAAAAATCATTGAGAGCAATTTTAAGTTTTAGCAAACTTGATTTATTATTTTTTAGCAAGTGTATAAAGGTTTGGCAAAATTCAAGCTATTGAGTGACATTGAGTACATGTCAAGTGTATATTCTTCTATTTAGATGGCAAAGACGAATTAAAACTTTGATATTTAACTTGCTTAGAAAAAAAAAAGTATTAGGATATGGTTAGACGTTAATAGGAATTAGGATCTTATTAAATCGTGTAATAAATTTATTTTATTTTTTGTTTTTCAAAATATATTTAATTGTGATGTGAACTCTCTATATAAGAGAGTTTGAAATTCAATTGAAGGAGTTTTACTTAATATTTAACAGGGTAAACATATTTTCA
The DNA here is from genome assembly GCA_013180625.2 of Boswellia sacra. Taxonomy (NCBI): domain Eukaryota; kingdom Viridiplantae; phylum Streptophyta; class Magnoliopsida; order Sapindales; family Burseraceae; genus Boswellia; species Boswellia sacra. The sequence goes on along the minus strand of SNVD02009484.1, from coordinate 85,770 downwards.
GTGCATTTTCAACTCTCTTTCTTTTTTTTTTTTTTCACAGTCAGTGTTTTATAGCATTTTAAAACACACATGGGATCCGCTCCACCTAACACACATCACACATTTTAGTATACTTCTACACTTCAACTCCCACCAACAAACTCATTCCATGTTGGCTGCTCACTGCTGATTGGCCCGATGCTGCGGCACAGTGCATACATCGCAACATATAATATAATACAATAGCCTCCATTTCAAGCTAATCTTCCAAAGTAATCTCGAATCTCAATTTTCTTTATACCTTGTAACGTAAAAATCCACATTAAGGAAAAGTCAAATCTCCCAAATTGCACCCGCGGGTAACCAAACCAAGTCATTGTCACAGTTGATTTGCCGAACATGGAGTCGAATCTCGACACCCCAAGGTTTGGTGAAGCGAGTTTGAACTCAATAGTTTCACCAATTAACACTAATCGCCCTTTTTTCAACGGCTGCTTAACCACATCCGTTTCATCTGCTCCCCTTCGGTTTAAAAAATATTTAAATAACCTTATATGTTTTAAAAGAAGAAATTATATATTTTAAAAATTGATTAAATTAACTATATATTTTAACTTTAGTTGCTATTGATTAATAGTAATAGGTTATTTTATGATTTTGAAAAAATTCAAAAGATAATAATGTTATGTTTATAAAATTTATATATAAAGTTGATATAGTATCGATTAAATGAAACGTTGAATATAAAAAGTAAATATAATAAATATTGATAAGTTATATATTATTAGATGAGTGGTATTACATCAATTTTACATATAAATTTTACATAATGACTTTATAAACATAATATTTCTTATTAGATTCATTATGATTTCTTAAACCTAAAGGGGTTAGATTTATTCAATATTTTATTTAATTGATATAGTTAATAGCGTTGAATTCAGGAAGGTTAATGTTATTTGTGAAATCATCAGGTTTACAAACAATTGCACAAAACATAAGGGGTGTAAATCAATTAACTTTACAATTTACACGCCAGCCAAAGCCAACCGAACCGAACAAAATAAGTACAATTTTAACGAAAATGTTTGATGTTCTTCACCATCTCGAGCGAACTCACCAAACCCTGTTGCTCGTTTCCCTTATAACCAAACCAAACCACACCACACCACACCAAACCCAACTAAATCAACGATCGAGATGGCTCTATCACACCTCTCCGCCAACTCTCGTTCGTCCGCTCTTCTCAAACCCCTCGCCACCTCCGTTCTCCTCCGCCGTCCGATCTCTACCGACTCCACGCCCCTCACCATAGAGACATCCGTTCCTTTCACCTCCCACCAATGCGAAGCGCCTTCCCGCTCCGTGGAAACCAATCCCAAAGAGCTTGCCTCCTTCTTCCGCGACATGGCTACTATGCGGCGGATGGAGATCGCCTCCGATTCTCTCTACAAGGCGAAACTCGTCCGTGGGTTCTGCCACTTGTACGACGGTCAAGAGGCCGTGGCCGTCGGCATGGAAGCCGCAATCACCAAGAAGGACTCCATCATAACCGCTTATCGTGACCACTGCACGTTCGTGGGGCGCGGTGGGACCCTTTTAGAGGTATTCGCGGAGCTGATGGGGAGAAAGGATGGGTGTTCCAAGGGAAAGGGAGGTTCTATGCATTTTTACAAGAAGGAAAATGGATTTTACGGAGGTCACGGCATTGTTGGGGCCCAAGTTCCGCTGGGGTGTGGGTTGGCTTTTGCGCAGAAGTACTCCAAGGACGAAACGGTGACGTTTGCCTTATACGGAGACGGTGCAGCGAACCAGGGGCAGTTGTTCGAGGCACTTAATATTGCCGCTCTTTGGGATCTTCCGGCGATTTTGGTCTGCGAGAATAACCACTGTAAAGAAATTAATTGTGTTAAATCGAAGTGAAATGGAAACTTTTCATCTGTGTTTTTGGGTGGTTATGATTCATCTTTGGAGTTGTTGTTGTTGTTGCAGATGGAATGGGTACAGCGGAGTGGAGAGCAGCAAAGAGTCCGGCGTACTACAAGCGTGGTGATTATGTTCCAGGTTTGAAGGTAATATGTAATTTTGACAAGGGTTTAGGAATTTTGATTTGGTGAATTTTAGATCCACTTTTGAATGTTACAATTTTGCATATTGTAATTTTATTTTATATTTTATTTAATTGTGTTAGCACTTTGGAAATACTTGTTCAAATAGATAGGGGATATCTTGAGCAATGAATGAAGTGCTTATAGAAACTTTTAAGTAGATTGAAAATAAATTCTTAACCAAGTGGCTCTCTTGAGGAGATGAGTGGTAAGCCATGATTGTAATTTGTACCCATTAACTTTTGTCACATTTAATCATGCTTCGAGCTTGACATGCTTGTGCTGGAATGAAACATATTTTGTTCTGTGTATGCACAAGAAAATTTGAGACTAATCTATTTAGTGATCAGAAGTTGTTTCTATTATAGTTTATGAAGTGTTTTCACATGATGTTTTGTAACAGGTGGATGGCATGGATGTCCTTGCTGTGAAACAAGCATGCAAATTTGCTAAAGAGCATGCCTTAAAGAATGGACCTATTGTAAGTTTATTTATTGAACTATTTTTCTATATATGCTTCTAGATTCCTTGTGTAGACTATTGTTGATGTGATGTGATTCTTACCAAAGAAACTGCTTCAACTGCCTAAGTGAAAATTCTACCCTTCTTTTCTCATTTAGCTTCTATTGAGCACTGATTTTCATTGTGTTTGGCGTGTTACTTTTTGCATGCGATAGTTAGTTAGTATATAAGCAATGTAATTCTGTTGTAAAAACATTAGGAGCATAAAATTAACATTATAATTATTACAATTTAAATAGAAGGAAAATGAAAGTATATACAAGTCATAGTTCAGTTCTGAAATTAACTACTAGACTCCTTATTTAATTTGATAATTTTGAGTTATCTTTAATCGTTTTGTTTTTTAAATAGGATTCTTAATAGTTCATGTACGGGTAAGTTTCTTGTTTTGCTACAATGCATTCGGCTTGAAATTCTGACCAAGTTGCTTTTCCTTTTGGTTACATGCTATGGAGGCAAGAAACACATGAATCTTTGGAAATTGAACCGAAAAATGTAGATAATAGACATGCTGTCTTTAGGAAAATAACAGTGTGTTTGTTTATGTTTTATAAATTCATTTTCTTATTTTGCATATTTTATAACACATTTAATGTCATTTTTAAAATTCATTACCAAACATATATCCGTAAAATAAATATCAAAATCCTTTGCTTAAAACATCAAACGCACAAGTCATCTTCAAATTCTTTTGAAACAAAAATACAAAATTCTTAACCAAGCACTCCCTAAGAATTTTCCTTTTATGGGAAATTATGTTATATTCAGTCTACTAATTTCAATTTTCAAATGTTGTAAGCTTGAGATTAGGATCTGTCTACACGCTGGAATACAGCGTTTGTTTTTAAATTTGTTTATCAATTTCCTCCTTTTTTGTGGGTTTTTTTATGAATTTTCAAAATAAGACTAAAAGCTGAAGTTAAGTGTAACCAGAAAATGGTTACATCTCTACATTTGGTTGAATGTGAAGTTTCGAAGTATATATTCTGCTTTCAATGCTAAGTCATGCAGTTTTTCCAATTTGCTTGGTTTCTGCTTGCATCAATAATAAATTAGAGACCATGCATTTGGTGTAAAAATGTGGCACATATGCATTGCTTGTAGATTCAATGTTGCTGCTTCTGGTTTGTCTAAATTTTATTTTCTCTTTTGTCATTCTAAAAAAAGTTGGAATTTTGATTTTTTATGCTTATGTTTTCAGATTCTTGAAATGGACACGTACAGGTATCATGGTCACTCCATGTCTGACCCAGGGAGCACCTACCGTACACGTGATGAGATTTCTGGTGTGAGACAGGTAATAAATACCTTGACATATCAATCTTCTAGAAGCCAATATTCATTGAATTTTAGAGTTTTCATATGCTAATTTCTTTTGGCGGCTTATGGTGCTCAGGAGCGTGATCCAATTGAAAGAGTAAGGAAGCTGTTACTGGCACATGATCTAGCCACCGAGAAAGAACTAAAGGTATTTTGTTTAACTTGAATCAAGTTTAAATTTCTACCACATCTCACATTCTGTTTAATCCTGTTATTAATGTTTTATTTGGAAGGAACCTTATTTATTTAACTGTCAGAAGGGGTTTGAAATATGATTCTGGTGATGGGATAAGGGTTAAATCTGATCTCTGCAATTTTTTCTTCTACTCTTAGGATATTGAGAAGGAAATAAGGAAAGAAGTAGATGAAGCCATTGCTAAGGCCAAGGTAAGAATCATGCAGGGTTTCAAATTCATCATATGACCTCGGATTTTCATGTTATAAAGTTGATGTGAATGGGTTTCAGCTTAATTGTGCATTGATATGAGGTGGAAAAGGTTTAAACTATTTTTAATAATCGCTTTTGTGTATCTTAAGAATACAGGGGAGAGAAACTTGAGTAGACGTTTAATGAAAATTCTTTTTCCTCTCTCCCATCTAGTTAAAAGACTGCAATATAAGCTATTGATTCTCCCAAACCTTTTAGGAAACAAAATCTGTTTGTATGTCTAGGAAAGACTAGTTAGGGCTACTTATAAAAGACTGATTAGACAAATGAACTTGAAAAAAGATGCATAACTGGTGCTATACTTCATTCCAAGAAACATAATTAAATGCAATTAAAATCCAAGTGTACTTCAACCAGCAACGTAATTAACTGCAAAATAATATCCAAATGCACTTGTGAATGGCTAGGTAAGGTCCCAAATTAGTCCTGCATCAATTGATTATAAATCTGCTCTTGCTTGACTTTAAGAAGTCTGTTGCTGTTATTGTTTTGATCGTTCTTTTATTCTTGTTGGACACTATTGAATTTTCATACTTGGTGATTTATTTGCTTAATATCTGTTTCTGTGGTTAATAGGTATCATTGTTAATGGATGTTCACTGTCCTGATGTTTTCTTTTGTTATGTTTTTTTTCTCATATTACCAGGAAAGTCCCATGCCAGAGCCTTCTGAACTTTTCACAAATGTATATGTGAAAGGTTATGGAACTGAGGTAATAATTCTGATAGCATTTGCATTCAAGTAGTTTGAACGAAAGAGACATTGAGGTCATTTTGTGACTTTCTGGTGGGTCTGCATCTTATAGACAACTAAGACACATTCAATCATAGTAATTTTACTACCATAATCTGTTTTTATTTTCTTATTCTGAATATTTAGTTAGGTTGTCAGTAGGATCAGAAGGTGTTGAAACTTTTTTATTGCAAAATACAAGGAACTTGAAATGAATATATACTACACTTTAAAATCTTTTATTAAAGAAGTTTATACAAACTGATATGACATGAGGTAATTGGATTAGTAAAATCTACAAGTAAGTTCTAGGATTGATGACATGGTAATCATGCTTAGTTTGTAAATATGGTACCACCCATTTGAATCTCATATGTGGACACATGATTATGTTGCTTTTGTAATTTTTTTTTTTTTGGCCATTCCTGTTCTCATAATTCTTTCCAGTCACTTTTGAAGGTTGCATTAGTATATGATGTGTTTGCATCATTAATAGTTGTGTTAGTTTTAGTTGATTAAAGCTCAGATCTTTTATTCCATATGACTTCTAGCAGTTCTTTACAGCTTTTCCTGACATGGAGTTTAAGAATCTTCTCCTTGTATGTTAGGCTGTAAAGTCAACAATTTCTCAACTTATAGAATGAACCTAATATTATGTTACTGATATTTGGTATTTCATAATTTTCAACTGCAGTCATTTGGACCAGATAGGAAACATTTTAGAGGTGTGCTGCCATAAGTTGAAACTCACACAGGGAATTTTCAAACCTCCCCTTAGTTTCCAGAAACAATCTTGAAGATCAAACAATAAAGGTTCAAAGGAAGATGGTCATCTCTTCCTGGCAAAGATTTTGATTTCGACCCTATTTTTGTATAGCATGTTGATTCTTCTCAAGTTTGGGGGCGGAAAAGTCACATTCTCACATTTGGTTGTGTAGTCGTTTTGAGGAGCCTACAATTTGACGTTCTATGATTGATTGACAAATACTGGTCTTGTGCTTCTGGAATATATGAATATTCTTTGCTTGCTTTGCATGGAGTTATCATTTTTTTTAATCTACTTTGTCCAAAACAATGGGCATCTTTTTGATGGGGGTTGTGTAGAGCGACCTAAATCAACAAGTGGGCATCATATGCCACATAACCGTTGGAAATTGGACCACAAGATTAGGATTGGAGAATGCTAATCATATTCAAATTCGCTTACTCTCCTGTTTTATGTGCTTCAATTCGTGTAAGTGCATGTCGTGCTGGCGTCTTGTTTGTGTTGGATTGCTGTGGAGGAATTGAGCGAAGTTTTCTTTGTTTATTTTCCGAACATCAGTACCTTTTTGTTTCTTCTGTTTGTGGAATTCCCATTTTAAGAGAGAAGATAGCTAGATGATACTGATAGTGACGGAAAAGCTTCCTTTTAACTCGTGCTTTCTGAAACTTCTTGGGTAAAATCCCAAAATAAAGATTGTTTTCTGAAACAATAAGAAAATATTTTATGTTCTCTGGCAGCAGCATAGCCTCGGTTATCTGTCATAATTTGGCAAGTAACGCAATTTGATGGTTAAATATGGGAAGCGTTGATGGATTACGATGAAGATATTCTACTTGTATTGATATTATAAGAGGGCAAGTGGGACTATCCATTTAATTTTGTGTAGCATTAATCCAATAGGATTTTGTCTCGTTAGTCTGTAGATTTTGGGTTATATTTAAGCTCTAAAGTCCAGACTCCTAATCCATTAATCATATGCAAATCGTGAACAGGCTACGACACACGAGACTCGCTTCCTTCACGGGAGATCTCGTCTCCTTCACCTCTGCAGCAGCACGTAGTTGGATTCAGATAATTGGAATATGCAACAGCTTTACCTCATTCACTTCACCTTGACCGTGTCAAATTATAGCCGTTAGATGCACCTTTCGATTCCGCTGTTGTGGGACCGGCTTCACGTTACCAGCTAGGCACATGCTTCACACCATATTAGGAAACCATGGGCCTCTCTTTCCTTTCTCTCCCTCTTCCGTTTCCTGCCGTAGCAGTAAGACAGTGGCGCTATTTAAAATGTCACAAGGGGACAAAACGGCACCGTCAGAGTTTGGTTTCACCATCCGTCAGTAATTTTTTTGAAGCCTTGTTCATCAAAACTCGTGGCCTATAAGAGACCTGAGTATCCTATGCTACGGTCATCCTACCAACTTCCCAGCTTCGCAAATATTATTCATCTATTATTTTCTCATTTTTATACTCATCAATAAATAAATTATCAATTCAATTATAAGCCAAAAAATTTTATTGTGAAAATTTACCTGCTTTCGCACTCACATAATTTAATTAATATAATGATGAGAATTTAACATGAAATTCTTATGGCCTGACGGCTAATTTCTCATGTATTCCTGATGCACCTCCAAAACAATCCTGACCCTACGATCGTATCGTTTGAGGTTAAATTATCAAGCAAGCAAACATTCTCATTACTTTTCTACAGGTAAAGCATTAAAACTGTAGCAGAGAGTTTAACGGCGTTAATTTTTTTTTTTCTAATTTGATAAATGGAATAAAATGTAATAAAATATTAAGGGGCTTACATGTTTTGACTTTTGAGAAGGTGGGAATTGACCTGTTCAGAATTGAGAATCGATAACAAGGCAAGTTTGTTGGAACTTTAAAAGGCATCAATGGTTCACCGATACTGCAAGCAAGATATATAATTGTTTGCCAAACGAGGTCTTGGAGAAATTAATTAATAGATTAAATTAAGCTTTGTGAGTGTGTTTAAATTCTTGTTAATGGCAAGTTGGTTGGCCAAGAATCTCTTTCCACCTAATAACAAACTTAGCGACAGGGAGGTGTTAAGTTCACTTCACTCTTTATTATAACATTTCCTCTCCACCTTACACTACCTGTTCACGTTACAATTTGCGATTATAAATAAATAAACAAATAGATAAATAATAATCCGATTAATGTCTTCTTCACAATTGAAAGGTCACGGACCAACTAACCATGGTCTTTTATTTTTTGTTCGCCACGGGTTCGTATAGTGCAAATTAATATTTGATCCACTGGACGTGAAGGAGCGTCGTCTTTTTGTTTTTTTTTTTTTTTTGGTCTATTAGGAAATGTTGACTCTGCATTTCACCTTGAACACAGAGCATTAACCTTCTTATAAACTAAAAATATATATCAAGTGTGTGGTACGATTTATTATTAAATGCTGTTGTAAATAATATTTATGAATGATTTGCATTTCAACTACCCAGGAATAATTCCAGTTGTTTCTAAGAATATACAAAAAGCAATCCTTTTTATTATAGGAAAAATTTATAAATATGCTTCAGTTTGATCGTGGATTGTAAAAATGATCATATTCTTAAAAATTTATATATTATAATTATTTATGAACGCATTCATTAACAAGATCACCGTATTTAAATTAAAAAAAAAGACATTTTTTAAAGATCCCATAAAATAATGTTTTTTTTAATATATAAATTTCCCTAATGATTGCTTGCACAATGGATCGCTGCTTCTCGACCCATATATAGATGAGTTTTAAATCTTATACTCAAAAGAATTAAAAGCAACAGCAAATATTGCACATTTAAGTGATTCAAAAGCGTATTAGAAATCATTGTTTTGAGGCGGAAAGTTCACTGCTGCTTTATCGTATGAGGCTTTAACTAACTTACACATGACAGAAGCAACGAAAAAGTCTAAATCTTAACGTGCACTTAACTAATGTTTTTAAATTCTCTGCTATTTCTTAGAATTAAACACATATATACTCGAATATTGGATTAATAAACCCAGTAACTTCAAATGCATTTTAGCATTTAATTCATGTCATATAAAAGGTTGAATTCAACATGCCTTGAGCACAAAGCAAACGTGATAACAATTTAACATGATTAGATTTCCAAATAGTTCTGAATTGTTTATTCGTTTGTAGAGTTTATACCAAAAGAGTTGCCAAAACAAAAAGTTATTGTACTCTTTTAACTAATGGCTCTTTATAAAGATAAAGAGGAATGTTACTCTTACAAACTATTTTTACAAATTTAATCATATAAACTAATATGTTATGATGTGATTTGATAAATATACGCTAATAATAAATGACATTAATTAAGATGGTAAGGTGATGATCACATAGGGACGTCATGTTAGACTTATAATATAAATATAATAAAAATTATACAACTTAGTATGACGGTTCACATGAAATAATTTTACTAAAAGAGGAAAAAAAATAAATGAAGTATATTTTCAGTAGAATTTTATCGTTTAGATTGACATATTAGATTGTAAATTTGAATTATGAATCTAATATTATTGTTATTATATTATTTAAAATATATATAATTTGAAATTAAATTTGAAATGTATAACGTCACAACAATATCATTTTCTTCCGTAAAATCTAATCTGGATAAAGAAGCATTCAAATGGTAATGAAATCGAGTATTTAGAGGAAGGAAAAAAAAAAAAAAAAAAGATCCCACTAACAAATTGGTACCAAAGAGGAACTAGGGGAAGCACGTGATCACGTGGGGCGAGGAGTTCAAGCAGCCAATGAGAGAGAACAGCTGTGGGGTTTGCCAGACTGATCTCAGCCGTCAACATCACTGAACAGTCACAAACTAAGCATCACCAGCTGGTTTCATTGGATGCCCAGCTGGCACTGCATAACTGGGGGGAAAGAATACTTCTTGTCCCAAGAAGACAAAAAATTAAGTGATTACTGGTTACCTCACCACCATCTCTCTGACCTGGCTTTGCACTATTGGATTAAACTTGTTATTTCTTTAGCTATTTTCTTTTCTTCCCTTCTATTTTCTTATACAAAAAACAAACACAACCCTATTTAATGAACATAATTAATTTCACCAACTAGGTTGAATTAATAGTTATAGATAATATTTACTATTCTTTAATGTTTAAACTAAAATCAATGTCACCTATGAAAATAATGGAACACAAGCTTATATCACGATCCAGAAAAGAAGAGGACATTTTCAAAATTTCCATGATCAATGATCGTTGCTAGTTGAATTGAACCATTCATTTTTTGAGTATACAAAACACATTGTGCTTTTCTTGCTTGGTTTGCACAAACACCCAATTGCTCTAGTAAAATGTATAATCAATGAGGTTAGAGAAACAAATATGGTCATTTGATGGTGCAACACAATGCATGAACCCCAGCCCAGAACAAAGCTTAGTAAAAACGACTAGACTACTACAACTTCATTACTGCCCGTTACTTCACTATACTTACACCAAGTAAATACGTTAAATGTTAACCCGATTCAAAACTTTACACTAAATAAATACGCTCCCCTTTTCAACCCATGCATCTCCCACGCTTTTCATCCGCGCGTCACACACACTGCACTTCGAAGTGAAGTTATTCCTTGCCTCCACCCGCGGTGTCTACCTTTCTTTCTCCAGTATATTTAACGAAACCAATCCCATTTTCCCACACACGCTCTGTTTCTCTCTCTCTCTTTCTTTGTGTCTTATAAAACACAATTCCAAAACCGCGTTTCGCTTTGCAAAAGCACTTCCAAGGACAAAGAAGGATTATCAACACCGTGTTGATTTTTTTTTTTGTTGTTGTTGCTGTTTCCAATTTCATTTTCTTGATTTGGATACACAAAGCACAACGTCTAGAACCATCATTTTCATTTCCATTTCCCTTCACTTCCACTCTCTCTTTATCAGCACAATGCAAATCACTACGCATTAACAACGCTTCTTCATTTCCGTTTGTTTTCAAGACTTGACTTGAAGAGGCCGTTTCTTGTTGAAGATTAAAAAAAAAAAATCACAAATGATGGTCGGTTTCCGACTAAACGTTGCCGTTTTCTTACTCTTTCTGGCTTTACTATTTTCACCGTTCTGTCTCGGGATTCGCACCTTACCGACGAGAGTAATCGACGGCGGAGATTTGTTGGGGCTCGACCGGTTCACTGAAGCGCCAGATTATCGTAACGGAAGGGACTGTCGGTTATCTGCAAATGAGAGGGTGCTCGGGTCATCTTGCGACCCGTCTTTTGTTCACATCGCCATGACTCTTGACTCGGAGTACTTACGTGGCTCGATGGCAGCCGTCCATTCGGTTCTTAAGCACGCTTCTTGTCCGGAGAACATTTTCTTCCATTTCATAGCGGCTGAGTTCGACCCGGCGAGTCCCCGAGTCTTGACTCAACTCGTCCGATCCACTTTCCCTTCTTTAAAGTTCAAAGTCTACATTTTCCGTGAAGACACGGTAATAAACTTGATCTCCTCTTCGATTCGTGAAGCTTTGGAGAACCCACTTAACTACGCAAGAAACTACCTCGGAGACATCCTGGATCTCTGCGTTGACCGAGTCATTTACCTCGACTCGGACCTCGTACTCGTAGACGACATTCACAAACTCTGGAACATAACCTTAACTGGGTCGAAGCTCATCGGCGCGCCCGAGTATTGTCACGCGAATTTCACCAAATACTTCACCGACAACTTCTGGTCCGACCCCGTTCTGTCACGCGTGTTCGGGTGGAGAAAGCCTTGCTACTTCAACACGGGGGTGATGGTGATGGATTTGGTCAGGTGGCGAGAAGGGAATTACAAGAGAAGAATCGAGAACTGGATGGAAATACAGAGGAAAAAGAGGATTTACGAGCTGGGTTCTCTGCCGCCATTTTTGTTGGTGTTTGCCGGCAATGTGGAGGCGATTGATCACAGATGGAACCAACACGGGTTAGGTGGGGACAATGTCAAGGGTAGCTGCAGGTCACTACATCCGGGTCCTGTCAGCTTGTTGCATTGGAGTGGGAAAGGGAAGCCTTGGGTGAGACTTGATTCGAGGAAGCCATGTCCGCTTGATTATCTCTGGGAGCCGTACGATCTTTACAAGCATAAAGATCAAGATCATGATCAGTCCTCAGTGGTGTTTTCATCTTCTACATTGATGGGGTTATCGAATTATTTGTAATGATTGTTTTTTCATTACGCATTGTTTAACCATTCTTTGATAAGATGTGTACATTGATGGGATGGGATTATTGGTGGGATTTAGAGATTTTTTTTAATTTATTTTATTTTCATTATTTCTTTGAGATTCTTCTCAAATTCATTTTTTCTTCATTGGGTTCCATTACTTGGAACAATTTTGATAAGTTGAGCTTGATTTTTCATTGTATGTATCAATTGCATTTCGGAGAGAAATAATATACTGTTATTGTTCTTTGTTATTCTTCCATTGCAAGTCTTTTTGGTCTTTGAACTTTCCCTTTGTTTTTTTAATGGTTTACTTTTGCTTTTACTTTTTTTTTAATTTTCTATTCAACAGTCGATTGTTAGCCAATTAGCAAGCTATGATTGGGTTGATTAAAGAAGCGGCCAATCCAATGAGAGATTGAGAAGAATTGAGAAGCAACCCTATTGCGTATTTTGTTTTGTTTTGTCAAAGTATATGCATAGTTGTGTTGATGTGGCCGGTTCATGGCCAACTCACGGGGGCATCTTGAGCCGGAGAGCCTGACACGTTCCTTCCTTGTAATTTTCAACAACGATGGGTCCCATACCGCTTGTTCTTTGTTTGTCTTTGCGGTATGAGAGAGAATTCTGCAATCACACGTTGATAACAAACTTGTGAAAGCGGAGTTTTGCCTTTCCATTTAATAATCCGGTTTCATCTTGACTTACAAAATTTATTTATACACGTGTCGTCTTATTGGTTTCAGAAAATACATTGTGCCGCCAAGTCTAATGGCTGTGTCAACCCACAACAATTCACTGTTTGGACTTCGTAAACTTCATTCTAATGTCATCAAATTGAAATAAGCTAATACGTTGGAACAACTATTTTGATATTTTCAGAGTGAGGTTAATAAAATAATTTGCCATTGCCAAGCTATCACATGCCCAATAGTTGGTGAAAAAATACCAAGAGGAAAATGAGACTGTGTTCGAAATTAGGTCCGAAAATGATGATTGATGATCGGATTTACCCCAATTCCACGACTTAAGGCAAACACGATAAAGCAGCGATTGGAAAAAGTGGCAGAATCAAAAAGCAACTGATAAAGCCCTTCCCTTTTTCTGTCTACTCACCCTTTTTTTTAACCTTGTAAGCTAAACGATGCCAATTGCCTATTGAAATCGTGTCAACTGAACCCACAGATTCCAGGCCCAATCGTTGGATAAGTATTTATTATCATATTCTCTGGCTACGCAACTTTAATAAGCCAATGAAAACTAAAAAGCTGTATGATAAAAGTGACCGTTAGCAAGTCTACTTAATGTAATATTAAACAAAAACAAAGCCAACTTTCCACCCCCACCAGCCCAAAGGCCAACAAGCACTACACAATTCCAGTATAAACATTTGTATCATACACATTAAATTATTAATCAACCCACATAGAAGTGTGATCATCATCATCAGCCTCCAAGGTTTTTACGAATCCTGGAGACATCTTGGCCACTGATTTGGAATGCTTTCTTCAAAACTTCGTCTGGGACTGGGGGATTGGTTCTGAATGTGGCAAGAGAAGCTAACTGGGCACCGGGGTTTTGGCTATTCAGACCAGACAAGGCCAGTGCAGGATTCACTGAGTCAAGATTGATTAGAAAATGAATCAATCCTTTAGGGAACACAAACGAGTCCCCTGGCCGAAGTTGTTGTGTGAAGAGGCGGTAGGAAGTGTCCACAAAGCCCACTAGAAGACTACCTTTTAGGCAAATTGTAACTTCTGAGGCCCGTGGATGTGAGTGGGGCGGTACCTCCCCATTGCCCGCTATGTCAATACGGGCCATGGCTAGGCCCATTGTGTTGAGCCCTGGCAGATTAGCAGTGCTTGTGAGTGTGACATTGAACCCAAATTTATTATTGGTCTGGCCAGCTTTGCGCAGAGCTGAAGTGGTGAAGTGCGAAACTTTTGCCAAGGATGGATTAATGCATGGTGCACCATTAGCAAAGAAAGATTGAGGGCTTCTCTGGTCTGCAATACAGTAATCTTGTAGTGGGTCTGGATCTGGTTTAGCAGGCTTCAACAAAAGAGCTAGGCAACATAGGAATAATTGGAGCATGATTGAGCTGCTTTTCATAGATGCTTGGTTAATTGTTTGGCTAATTGAATCCCAAATAGCAAACACAAAGTTATAAATAGTTGACGCTGGAAAGAGATGTTTTGAGGTAGAGTTATTATTAATGTTTTTGAATTACTAAGGTGATTGAGTAGCTTAAGGGCATTAGAGAAGGAAAAAACAAGCCAAGTTGAAACGAAGCGAAAATAAACCATCAGAGGCCCACAGCGATTGATGATGTGTTAATAATGGATTGATCTAAAGATAGTGAAAGCCAAATTACTTTATAGTTTTCTCTCTACGTATAGATTTTCCTTAAAGCAAAAGCACTTTTCTACACTTCCACTTGCTTTTTTGAGCTAATAGGCTACAGAAGCAATTAGTTAACAGATCGGCTGGACCGTATTTTATATTTTAATAAAACTAGCCAATAATTAGATTGGAGATGTTGGCTTAAACTACACTTAATCTGGAGTTTTATTAAATTACAAAACTTCCCATTGAAATTTAGATAGGATTGATTTATCCGACTTTAACTTTTTTACACTATTAGTAACCATCTATAAATGTTTTTTTTAAGTTCTGAGAATGTGTCAATACATTTACATCGTTTGCACGCAGAATAACCCATATACATTTGATATCATGCAAGACCTTAAACGACATCGTTATTACCGTTTTGTGTTTGTGGATGTTTAGATCAATGATGTGAGCATTCGTTTTCGCTCAACCAATCCAATCAATCCAGTCCAACGGTGGGAGAATGTGTCCTAAAATGGGTGGATAAGTAAATATATTTAATTCAGTGAACTATGTCACCTATCGCTTTTAACTCTCTCTCTCTCTCTCTCTCTCTCTCTCTCTCTCTCTCTACTTCACTTCTGCTTTCCCATGTGGGCCTTTGCTTGCCAACACTGACTCTGCTGTTCCCTCTCTCTCACTTCACTTCTTGATTGACCCATCTATCATCCATTGCTTTTGCTTGATCGCTATGGCAATGAATGAATGATTAAATTATTGTTTACATAAGTTACGGCTAGATCTTCCCTTTAATCAATGAACCGACTTTGGTCTTGTTGAATCTCCAAACTCGATCCAACCAATCCTTAATGATTCATTAAATATTGCACTTTTTTGACAGCGTTCAATCCTTGAAAAATCCTGTCTTCCAATGCACACTGTTGTTGTAACAGTAAAAAGCTTTTGTTTTGAAAATACAAGGTGGGTTTGTGGGAATTAGCTGCACTTCTGATGAACATTTTTTTTAAAAGGTTAAGTGGGTTTTTTAGGAGTTTCCAGAAGCAGTAGAAACAGACAAAGGATCTCATTGCTGTAAAAAGGTGGAAGTGATAATAGAAGCATCGAAAAATGGAGTAGAAAAGAACACAGGCACAGGCCTTTCTTCTTCAGTGATTGCCTTCTTTTTCAAGCCCTCTTTTTGTCTTCATTGTAAATTTTTTTGCACAAATTATTGGTCTTTTAGTGGGATCCAATGGATTGATTTCATGCCCATGCTAGTCACAGGTCATGTTGTACTAATCTTGTGGTAATTCGGTTCTTGATACTAAGAACAAATGGGTGAATCAACAGTGGATGCTTCAAATGGTGAAGATAAGGTACACCCATTTGTCCCTTAAATGAGTTAGAAAAGATGTCTCATTTGCTTAGTTTTAGTTTCAATTTCCTTCATTGTTTTTCTTGAATATATTCTGCTTTCTATGGATATATATTTGACTGATATTTAGTAAATGATAGCAAAATACTAAGTTGTTTGTGTTGTTATGAGTTGTCATTCTGTTTTTTCTCGAGAGTTATGTTTGGATTTTGGTTCTTCTGCTATGTAATAAACAGATGGGAGAGACAGGCACAGCTCGCTCAAATCCTGTCGTGGACGTGTCGGTTTCATTTGGTAGATTTGAGAATGATTCACTCTCTTGGGAGAGATGGTCATCTTTTTCACCCAACAAGTACTTGGAAGAGGTAGAGAGGTGCGCGACACCTGGATCAGTAGCTAAGAAAGCAGCTTATTTTGAAGCTCATTATAAGAAGATTGCTGCTAAAAAGGCTGAGCGACTGGATCAAGAGAAGCAAATGGAGGATGATCCCCCAAGGTCAAATGGTCAATCTTGTGGAGATCTGATAGTTGAAAATGGCAGAACCCAGTTGGAATCTGATATATCTGACTGTCAAAGTTCTGCTGAAGTAGATAAACGTGAAACCAGCTTGGATAGTGAAATGAGTGGAGCCCTTGTAAATGAGCCAAATATTGATGCTGTAAGTATGATAGAGTGTCAAACTTCAATTGAGGGGAAGAAAGAGGAAGCAGAAAGCAGTTTAGAAACACCAACTTTAGACAAACATGAAGAAGTTGTACATGTTTTGGTGAAAGAAGAAGTGGAAAATGCTTCCATGAGCATGAAAGACATGCAGGAATTGCAGGAAAAAGAAGTTAAAAACACTTCAAATGCGAAGTTGGATCGTCCGAAGGAATCCCACAAGGTGAATTTTTTATTTATTTGAATGATTTGAATTTGTTTGAAGGAATGGTCTTAATAGGATAATTATTGAAATCATCTCATCTCTTGTGAAATTTTGGTTGTTTGACTAGTTGGGGTGTCTCTTTTTCTTTTTCTCAATTTTCTTGATATAGATTACTCCGGTGAATAAGGAGACGAACATCACAAGGACAAAGAAGAAACCAGCATCACCTGTAGCTAAGGCATCATCTGTTGGTAAGGGATCACCTGTTGCTAAGGGATCACCGGTAGCTAAGGCATCACCTATAGCTAAGGCGCCACTTATATCTAAGGCATCACCTCTAACAAAGGGGTCAACTTTAAATAAGTCATCACCGGTAGTGAAGGCACCACAAAATTCTGCCTCTAGAGTGTCAAAGCCAACATCATCTTTTACTCCGGTTTCAAGGTCTTCAACTGGGATAGGAAGCAGTTCATCTCTACAAAGGACCAAGAATCCTTCTGCAGGAGAAAGCAAGAAATTGGCTTCTAAGTCCTTGCACATGTCCCTGAGTTTGGGTCGTCCACTGAGTCCATCGAGTCCTGATCCAGCTTCTCATACCATAAGTAGAAAATCTCTCATTATGGAGAAAATGGGGGATAAGGACATTGTCAAACGAGCATTCAAGACATTTCAGAACAGTTACAATCAATTGAAATCTGATGGCGAAGAGCAATCTCCAGCATCAAAGCATGTATACCATTGTCTTCTGCTTACCTTGTGGAGAGGCCTTTTATAGTCTCCTGCTTATACCATGTAATTCCTCTTATTGACCGTGTGGAAAGAGAATTCTATATTGAACTTGTGTTTTCATTTTCTTTAGCAGGTGCCTGCAAAGGTGGCAGAGCCAAGGGTTTCAACTCTGATGATTCCACAAAAAGAGAATGGAGGGTAACATTTTGATTTTATTCTTCGTCTCCTGATGGATTTATTTACCATGGCATGATTATATTTGTATTAATGATGTGTAGATGCATTGTATGTAGGCATCCAGAACTTGCATGTGATGCTATATTTGTGAATATCTTCATTCTCATGTATCCAAACTAACAATAGAATAAGTAATTTTAGAGTTGTGATTTCAGAGAAGTGAACAAAGTGAGTAGCGAACTCATTTTCTAAATTGCAGCCTGCCTAGTGTTCCATAATTTTCTTCTGCATAAACTTATGTTATAAAAATCAGTGCATCATTTTGTTGAACTTGTTCTGAAGAAATGTCTTAAAAGATTGTTAATTAGTACGTCAGAGCTACAATGATTCACATTATCCATAATGCCATTTATCTTTTTGTGTTTGTATTGGTTTGCTTCAAGTAGGTCTTTCAAAAGACATGGTGTTGAGAAAAAAAAAGCGAAGGCATCTCCATCTTCTTTAACAATGAAAAGTGATGAAAAGGCAGAGAAAAGGAGAGAGGTATCAACTCAACACCTCAACTACCTGCCAATCAATAACAAGTCTTTTGAAATACCATTTTCTTCTTCTAACCTTTTATGCATTATCTGAGTGCATCAATTCGGTTCAGTTTGCCAAGAAATTGGAGGAAAAATCCAATGCTAGACAGATAGAGAGAAGTTGCCCTCAGAGAAAATCAAAGGTATATTCATATATATATATATATATATATGTGTGTGTGTGTGTGTGTGTGTGTGTGTGTGTGTGTGTGTGATCTTAACTTGTATCCTTATGGCACATGTAAAGACTTAAAAAACTGTGTAAATTCTCTCGAAGAAGATTAGGTAAATTTCCTCGAAAACTGTAAATTCTCTCAAAGACCGTCTAAAATCATTAAGTGCATAAATTTCAAGTAAATTTATACAGTTTTTTAGAGTTTAACATATGTCTTTAGGACGCACATTAAGACTACCTTGATATATATTTTTTCAGTAAGCGTATATTGGCATGTTATGAGTTAAAGATAGCTATATAGACCTCATTGTAATTGGTATAGGTTTACAGGATAGCAAAATACACTTCCTTGAATTTTCCCTATGTATGAGAAAATAAATCGTCGGTAGACTAAAAATCATTTTATATTTAAAATATCAAAATAAATGGCATCTCTAAACACTGTATGTTTGGAACAGGAGGATAAGGAAGAGATCCAAAAAGTGAGAGAGAGCCTTAATTCCAAAACCACATCAATGCCAGGTATACATCGTGGTCAAAAAATATCAAAGGGCTCTACAGATAAGGTTTGTCATGAATCGATTGTCTTTGTAAATTATTGAACATCCACATATTGAGCAAAGTTTCATCATGATTACTCTAAAAAGATATTTGCAGAGTTTTAGATGTAAAATTACCTTGGTGTGGGCCTTTCATTTTGAATACATATTTGTCTGTTCCAGCCACAATATTATGTTCAGCACTACTTCATAAGAATTGTGAGCCAAGTACTCTTCTTTTTCATTATTATGTTAAACATATTCTAGTTTCGAATATTTCTTGTTTTGGAATTTCTCTGTGCATTAAAAGAAAATCTTAATTTGTAAATTGTAGTCAAATAGTATTATAATGTCACATAAGTTTCAATCTTTGGTGATATTTGCTCGATGAAGTGGCAAGGTCTTGGCTGTGTTGCTTTGCTGTCACACTGAGCCTGGTCTCTGTCTGGCATCATGGTTAGTGGGTCACCGTAAAAGTAATAGGTTTTCTCCATCAACCTTGTTTGACATTCTTTTCTGCTGTATCACAACTTTTAGAAGCATGGACCTTGAGAAATCTGTAAGAATTACACGAGTTAGTAGTCATATCAGGTTAGATTTTTTGGCTAAGTAATCCAGAGAGGCCTTTTTTAACTGATTTTGGTATTTCCTAAAAAAATAAACAAATAAATAAATGTGAACCTCCTTTTTGGAAGAAACTTATCAGTCATGTAGGCAAGAGTAAGAATGTTTTATATATGCCCAACAAAATCATACTTAACCTTTAAAAATAATTAGAAGAACCGCAGCTTATTAAAAATCACTCTGAGGGTCATGACAAGCCTTTTGCTAGGAAGTACCATTTAATTAGTAAACATTTTATATTTGAGCTTAGGGATGCTGCATGCTTGTTTGATGGTTTTCTTGAAGATAAATTTGTGTGCTAGAGCTACAGAAAGAGGTTGATCAGGGGTAGAGCCGCCTGTCAGTTGAATAACTGAGATCACCTACCAGAAAACTTAGGGATGTTGCATAACAATATATATTTGCTTTTATATACAGCAAACATAAATGGAAAAAAGAAAAAAAAAAAAGAGAGGTATTATAGATGTGGCAATCTCTCGTGTATTGTGAAATGCTTCTGCCAGAGAAAACAGAAAACAATAACCTGTGTTATGACTGAATGACTGTATCTTTATGTGTCCTTAGATTCAAAATTTTGATTTGTATTCATCTTCTTAACTTTCTGCTTTATCAGTACAAAACAATGATTGTGGCATGTGTCTTAACATTACAGGGGGATTCGAAGAATGACATCCATCGCAACCTGGGTCCTGTGGGTTGAACGAATCATGCAGCATCTACCAATAGTGAGGAAAATCAAGAACTTTGTTATAAACTATGGTTGGTGAAGGAACAAAAGATATGCATCTACTTAGGAGGCTAATCAAATATATGCACAGACGATATATAAATGAAGTCATTATTTCTCTGCATTTGCCCATGTTATGATATCATTGCTCAGCAGAGAGGCCTTACCCATTGATGCGTCATAGCAAATCTACAATAGACAACCCATAAATGTTCATCCTGCTCTCTGATAGGGCATATTAATAATGTGCTGGAGGATAAAAGAAGGGATAAGTGGAGCTATGCCTCTTTCATTGACGAACCGTTACTTCCCCCTTGCTACCACGTTTACTTACCTATAATGGAAAGTAGTAAAGAGTTGTTGTGTAAGAAGCTTTTGTATTGCATAATGAGCTGTAAAAATGGTAGAAGAATATGGACTTTGTGGTTGATTGCTCCTTCATGTGTTTGCTGGAACTGTAGTTTTGTTAATGCTTGTTATTAAATCTGGATTTTAATAGATGTGCAATGTGGCACACATGGATTGCTTGGACGATTATTCCGTGATAGTTTTGTGATACAACAGGGTTAGCCCTCTTGCATCTAAAGGTGACTAAACAGCTTCCTAACTATTGGATTGTAAAAATATTTTCGTATAAATCTTTTATTAAAAAAACCCTTAATTTTTAACAGCAATTCTCAAGTTTCTCTTTGCCAATAATCTTTTTAGTTGAAAACATGGGCATGTTTGGTGCATTGTATAACATTGTATAGGATAGCATAAATTTATTTGGATTGGATTGGATTGAATAGTATAGAATAAGATTAGATAAAATATAATACTATACTATGTTTGGTATGACATTGTATTAGATAAAACGTTAAAAAAAATTATAATGTGAAAAGTTTAATTTAAATATAAAATAAATTTAAATAATAATTAAAATTATTTTTTTTAAAAAATTTAATTATTAATTTTTTTATTTATTTAAATAATTATTTTTTATTTAAATATTTAATAAATTATTTATTAATTATATAAATATATAATTTATATAATTTTATTATATTTATTAGTGAAAATGAAGACAAAAATAAGCTTATACGGTGTTATACCATGAGTAGACTTGATATAAAAATACTTATTTTTATGCAAATAGTACCGTTACAGTACCCGCTACAATATCATTACAGTACCTGCGTTATACTATACAGTCCCGCTCAAAAACTGACCAAACGTAATATAATTTCTTAATACTATACTACATAGCACTGTTCATTGCATCAAACACACCTTATAATCAATTATCTTTAAAAGGAATTTTTTTTATTTAGGAAAAATACTTTATCTATTTTAAGTATACGATGCAAATTAAACACAAAAGTGCTTTTTAACAACCCAAAAGAAATTTTGATAATATTGGGTTGTATTGTTTAGATGATTTGGGTAGAGATTACATTATTATAGTAATAGTTCTTATAGGAGTAGAGTTAGTAAAAATAATAATTTTATTAATAAGTTGTTGTCTGGCTAGATAAATGTACAAGTGTTTTTTAATATTAAATTACATAAAAAAATTGGAATGAAGGAAGAATAACATAAAACTTTTAAAATAAAATAAAGATTTTTTTTAATATTTCATAATTAAAACTATAAAAAATTATTAGAAAAATCTCAATTTTGCGCTCCCTCATTATAGATATCAAAGAGCTTATTTAATTATTCATAAACTCTTCTTAAACAGTGTCTAAACAAAGAAAAAAGAATTTTTAATATAAAAAAATCTTTTTAACTTGTAGAAAAATAGAAACAAAAACCAAAACAAATCTGCTCTAAATATCTTCTCAAACACATACGAGTAATACTACTCTTGCACAATCTATATACAAATTAACGGAACACTACTCGTTTATAAATACATATCAATCATTTAGAATAAATAAATGTTAATAATAAATGATACTAATTAAGATAAGTGATATAGTATTCATACAATAATATTATATCAATTTATATATATAAATTTGTATAAATAGCATATAATTATTTGCAGGGCGGAGCCAAGATGCCAAATATGGGGGGCCATTCATGACTTATAATTTTTGTTTAACACAAATTAAAATTGTAAGATGCATAATAACAATTACTTTTAAATGAATAAAAAACATGATTATATTCTACTAAGAAAAAAAAAAGAAAATCTTAATAATTTTTATTATTTGGTGTCAAAATAGAATTTAATAGTCTTTCCAAAAATAGTGTGCAATTGATTTTAAGTTAAATGTCTTCTTAGTTTCATTTTCAATGTACAAAATCATGTTATTTCCAACGTACAAAATCAGGTATAGAAGCAGCTCAAGATTTTTTTTTTAATATTCTGAAAGTTGAAAGAGTCAGATTTATTTTACTGAATTCGATGAGGTAAGGTAAGAGAAGAAGTACATTTCCTAGTATAAGAAATCAATTTTAAAATAGAAAAAGGAGAACAAAAATTAGTATTTAAAAGGAGAAAGAAACTAAATTAATAATATATATAATAAAAAAGAAAAGATAAATAAGTAATTAAGTAGGAGAGGAGATGCATTAGCTTTTAAATAGGAAAGAAAAATTAATTAATATTCTAAAAGAAAAAGGCCATGTGAGAGAATATAAAAGTTAGTTAAAAGTGGGGATCATTTGATTAAAATGTCTATTTTGGCCACTATCCATATTTATATTGTCTATTAAAAACTCCTGGGGAGGCTAAACTAAGGTGTTTCATGGCATTTCATTTACATGCCTAGGGAAATATTGAGGAAATTTAGGAAAAATGTTCAACTTTTGGGGGGTCACAACCATGTAAGGCGTGAATAGTGATGGCAATGGGAAGGGGCGGGCAGGGTGGGAGGAGTTGGGCAGGATCGGAGTAAAAGAACATGCATCTAACCCGGTCCTGCTGAATTATTTTTTCAAGTCGGGGCGAGGTGGGGCAAAAAATATTTCAACGGATCCCGCCTCGTCCTGCCCCGCCCCTATCATTTACAAATTTCTTTTAATCTCATATTTAATAAAAAAATTAAAACATATATAAACTATCACACAGAACTATATCTACTTCGTAACAATCTATTCAAACTAAAAATCATACATATTATTCCAATACAACAATTCAAAAGAACAATACCAACAAATAAAATCAATAATTATATAGCTACGACCATAATAAATACACCTAATTGGATGATTTTTAGAAAATTGATGCTTATTCTAAATTTTATAAAAATTTACAAAATTTATTAAATATCATATCAAAATGAGGTCATAAAACGCATGAAATAACTTAATTTTGTCAACTCTCAAATTCTACTTAACATACTTGTATTTTAAACAGTAGGTTTCGAAATTTCTATAAAGCTCAAAAAATCATGAAATTTTCAGATTCAAAGGAGACACATAAAATATTACACATGCAAAAAATGAGATTTTTTTGTGAAGTACAAGCCAATCAAAATCGGTTCAATTTCCACACTATGTTATGAAAACAAGGAATTCTGTGTTTGCCGCTCAAACTTTGAAATTTCATGATAAATCGTGCAGAGCTTCAATTTGAGCAAAACAACTTTTGTTTGAAAGATTTTTGAGTTTATAATAAGATAGAAGAATTACTTTGACAAGATGCTTCGTCACTTATAAAAGTTTTTGTATAAACCCAAACATGTCGGAAAAACTACGAAAATTTCTAAGTTTGGGCAGCAAACTTCAAAAATTTACCAAAAATCAAATGCTACGAATTTGAAATGAAACAAAATTCTAGATAACCTTTGAGATGTCTATTTTAATATATAAAAATTTTAAAGTCAAAAAAGAATCCAAAAATTTTTAAAAATTTTTGGAATACAAGTTGCTCTTAAAAAATTTGCATATTTTAGGTGTGGAGCGGGGCGAGGCAGCATATACTTAGACCCAGACCCACCTCTAACTTTAAATGGGGCAGGGCAACTATGTATGGGCCATAGCGAACCCCAGACCTGATGGGTTGTTTTGCCATCCTCAGACGTGAATGTGGCTCCGCCTTAATTATTTGTATGCATAGTTTGTAATTATTGACAACGTCACTCCTTTAGCACTGCATAATAATAATATTAGACTTATAACTCAAACTCTATAATCAAATGTGACAGTTTTAGTGATAAAATCCTATTGAAAATGTAATTTCATTCTTTTTTCCTTTTTCAGTGAATTTTTACGTATAGATTGTCACATCAGATTATAAATTTTTAATATATTGATTACGTTATCCTGTTATGCACGAATTTAATGGACAAATACTTGGACAAAAAAGTGGAACGTGTTCCGCTTATTTTGACCGGTTAACCAAAACGGGAAGTCGGCAAACATACATACAATTCCCGATACGCCACGAAAGTAAGATTGGACACTTCTTTTATAACTATGATATTGCTCCTGAAGTTAATACGGGACAGGCGATTGATCAAACAACAAAAAGCAGTTGATATATATATATATATATATATATATATATATATATATATATATATATTAAAGAATTAATTTAGAAATTAGTAAATAGCTTAAAAAATATTAATAAAGGTTCCATTTTAAGGCATTAATGACGGTCCAAAGCTAGAGTATCATTATTGTCTTCGTGGAAAACAATTGGTCTTCGTTATTAATTATACGCAGGATTGTCTCTCTTGCTTGACTAATTGAGCCGCGAAATTTTCCAACTTGTAGCAAACGCGGAGCCTCCTATCTTCCAAGAAGCTCGTAAGCTGCTGCTATCGCTTACTGTTGTCTTATGTTGATGCTTTCATTGTCATTTGAACCCAAGAATTATCCCCATCACCATCTTCCAAGTCACCATGTCGGCGCTTCATGTTTGGATGGAGGCCTAAATATTGTTTCTACGTGTATAGAAATTATGAATAATTTCAAGTTCTGAATGTATCTAAAAGATACAATTTCATAAAAATTAATTTCATTTGTTTCAATTTCTCGATTTTAAATTTATATTTAGAATTGATATGAAGAATAATATATCATATTTATATATCTTCATCTTCTCCTTGTTTTCTTCATATAATTGTCAGTGTGACGTTCAATAGGTGAGTGGGGTTAGTTGAAGCTGACAGACTCAGCTCCATTTTCGATTGCTGTGAGCTTATATAATTAACTTATTCTTGGCCTCGATCGGCAGATTTGGCTGACATCATTTGAACTCTTAATAATTCTATAGAACATTAATTCATGTTGTCACATTCCATATTGCTAGTTAACAAAGTTTTATAAGGTTTGGGTTCCTTTCACTAAGTAGACACGTTTGGAGCGGAGATCAGTTACGAAAGGTCCAAAAACAAATTGTGAAGGTGAAGGACGTGCTTGAAGATTGGTGTTACACATGCTAAATTGAATTTCTGTCCGACTCTTATTTTATGTAACATAATAGATGGACCAATTTGAATACAGCTAAACTCTTTTTCCCTTTCTTGGGTAATACTGAGTTATAATATCTTCTAATCAAATGCTAATCCGGATATTGTGTAGTACATTCACAGAAGATCAACAAATTAAACACCGAGTAATGCAGGAGTTTGGCAACAATGAATTTAGAGCGGCAAACTCAAACAAGTTAACTCATAAATTGAAAATTTACCAACATTTGCTAAACAATTTTATATGTTCAAAAAAAATCAATAACTCGAGTGTAATTATTTGTTTTTGAGTAAAATCTATATACAGAAATCAATTCCATTTTGAGATAAATATGCACCTCTTCAGGAATCAGAATCTGATTCACTAGAATTGCTCCTGGACTTGTCCGAAAAGAAATGCTCAGGCAAGTTTGGGAACCTCATAGTCCTCAACCCACCTGCAGACTTTGGTGATGATCCAACGCTCGTCATTGTTGTCTTTCTCCTTTGCAGATTCCGAGCAATCTCAACACAAACTTGATCAACCATGCCTAGAAAATCTTTAATTATCACGAATAGTTGCAGTTGATGTGCTCCTTGATGTTTTGCAGCCCCTGCTTGATAATACTCGGTAGTTTTCCTTACAATCTCCACTACCCTCTTTTGCTCATCTCTCATTAACTTTAATTCTTTTTCAGCTGCTTCAAGAAAGCCTTTCATTTCCCTCACAAATCCTCCACCTCCTTGATCATCAGCTTGACATTGGGATACAATCTCCCGAATTTCTGCCACACGGGTTGAGAGAGCCGAGCAAGTTTCGGAAAATGTATCATAATCAATTGTGGCTGCTTTTTTCACATTAGAGAACTCTGCACTTAGGCCTCCTACTACAGGCAATCCGAGCATTATGTATTCCTTCTCTTTATCGTCTTTCGCTGTCGGATTCTCAGAAGTTAGGCTACTATTGCTGCTCTTGCTACTGCTGCGACTTAGGCTATGATTCCTGTTTATAACACAACGTCTTCCCTCAGCTCGAACTACTTCTTCCACAACAAAGTGAAGCAAAGTAGTTTTTCCGTCCGCGCTTTTGACATCAGAGAGCTTCCTGAGAGCTGTAAGATTGAAAGCCTGAGCATTTCCTCGGGCAGTTCCTGCATTCATCCGATTGCCAGCCTTGAGAATTGCCTCCAAAAGTTTCATAAATAGTCCTCGAGTTCGAAGCTCCTTGCATCCCAACTCAAGTGTTTTCAAACTCTCCTTGAGACGGAGTATTTCTAAATCGTAGTTTGATCTGAATAGCATGGCATTGAGACGCGTGTAAGCTGAGGGGACGGCTTTCAGAATGTGGTAATGGAAGGATTCTGCATCAGCAAGCCTTGTTGGTTCGCCATCAAATGCGAGAATTTTGGATTGTTCTTCTTGAGTTGGGGCAATCTTGGTCAGCTTTTCAAGAGTTTCTGCATTTAAGCCTTCACCTTCCTTAAGCGCATCAAGTAGTTCTTTGCGAGAGAGTGCCAGAGATTTGAGCACAATTGCAGTATTCTGAGACTTCCGGGGATCAAGAATCATAATCTGCTTGTTGGGACTACTTGGGTTGGTTGAGTTATTGCTTCTTGGAGGTGATTTCCGATTAGCGGCCACATATCCAAAGAGTGCTTCCATAAGATCGCCATCAAACCTGAAATTAATGTCATTGAAAAATCCATATATATCACTAGACCAAAACAATATTAACGAGTAACATATAATTTGCTAATTTGTAAGCTACAATTACCTAAAAGAGCCATTATCGATTTTGTCCCACACCATTGAATGATCACCATTTTTGTTCACCTTATCCCAATGCAATGGCTTCATTTTCACCTGACCATTTCCACTTCCTGCTGCTCCAGCTGAAGACTCACCTACTTTACCCTCACTTGAAGACCTTTTAGACCCTGAAGGTGGCTTTAAAGATGTAGCCAAACCACCTGGCTTGAGTGGTGGAGGTGGCGGAGCAGTTGGATTTTTTTTTGCAGTTGGTGGAGGTGGAGGCGGAGGCGGTGAAGGACTGTTATTGTTTTGAAGGGGTGGAGGAGGTGGAGGTGGAGGCGGTGAAGTACTCTTGTTGCTTTGAACTGGTAAACGTTGTGCTGGAGGAAGAGGAAGAGGAAGAATTGATGGTTGAATTGGTCGTTCCTTCTCTTCAATTGTCTTGAAGAATGAAGGAGGTCGCTTGGAAGCTAAAGGTCCCTCATGATTTTCAATGTGGGATGAAGAAGATTTTCCTCTGAGTAAAGGCACTTCTTGTATAGCTTCAGGGCTGTTACTCATCCCTTCCTTTTCTTCACTTCTTGGACTCTGAAACATTTCCTTCTGAAAATTCTTCTCTTTGTCGCCTTCTTCAAGTCTTCTCCAGTAAAGCACATCCAAACCATTTTCATCCACAATTACGCCCCTGACATTCCCATCAAATCTTGTAAACTCGTTTTGAGGCACACCCGGCCGGCCGCCCTGGACACCATTGTCAGCCTGGGGACTATTACCAACTTTCTCTCTTCTACGTCCTGCAATGAAATATTTCTGTACCGCAAAGAAAAATATCGCAGCAACAACTATAGTGCTGGCTGCTGTTGCAGCAACTGCCTTTACAATTGTTTTCTTATTCGATCCTGAGTCCGATTCCGGAGCTGGTACCGGCGGCAGTGGCAGAGGTGTTTGGGGTTGCAATAGTGGTGGTTCTGTTGGAGGAGGTGGAGAACTTGGTGGTGGTGCTGCTGGTGGAGGAGATGAAGGAATATCAAATGGATAGATAGTTTCAATATTTCGAGGTTGGCAAGAAGAGAAAGGGATGAAGGAGAGGAATAACAGATGGAGAAGAAGCCATGGATGAAGCTTAAGCATGACAGCCATGAAGCTGTTTCAGAATTGCAAAGAGGATTGAAACTGAAAATTTTGTTTGTTTATTCTCCCTATTTTGGGTTGTTTTGCTCTTTTGTTCGGTTGCTGACAGTTTCAAAGCATCCAGAGTTAGTTGTTCCCCAATTTGTACTAATACTAAAGCTCAAAACCTCAGTCCTCCCTTTCCCGGTCTTTTTCTTTGTCACATTGACAGAAACACCCCTGTTCAGGCTTCCGTTAATTAAGCACTTAAAGCAATGCTTACTTGCTTAGCTTACTTTAGTATTTTACTTCCGATTTCGATTAATAAAATAACGAGGTGTCTGGGCAGCTAAGCGGTGGTTGAAATGGTTCACCTTGTCGTACTACAATTCTTGTTTGTTAAGAGTTGAATTGGTACTTTTAGCACTTATATTATTACCACCATGGAGCGTGATGATAATTATGTTTTAAAGTTAAAATGTTGGTTATTATGATGATATTGACAAGGCTTTTCTCTTTTCTTACACGTAATATATCCAAGTCTTAAAGGAAGGAAAGAAACTATCAAAATTGTGGGTTTCTAATCATTTACCATGGACCTATTCACAGTGTTGTGACATAAGATTAAATGGGTTTTCACCAAATCAAATAAAATCAATTATTTTTTTATATTCATTTGAGTTTACCAATTATAAGGTATACTTTTCTTTATCATTAAATTGCCAGGTCATGATTACCAATTTACCATTAGTTTTTGTTAGGAGAGCACTGGGCAAGACCTGTTCTAGAAATTGGAATAAAGTAAGGGGCAAGTTGATGGCCCCGAGGCTACCATGAGAAGGAGTAGATGAGCTCACCGAATTTTTATGAATTGTTGGCTCATCGATTGACTTTATCTCTGTGCTGTGTAGTGGTTGAATGAGATAACTACCGAAATGGTCAGCTTAAGCGGATTGGTCAAAGCTATTACCATGTATTCCCACTTTGAAGTTGTAGGTCTTTCCTCTTTAATTCGAAAATGGTGAGTGTGAAATAAGAAAAAATGTATCCGCTGAATTTTTTTAATTTTTATTAATTTTTAAGAAACCGTCCCTTATTAAATAATCTACTTAACGAAATTTGAATGATCCAAAAGGGAAGATTTTCAGATTGGGCCGTGGAAACTTTTATTACTTTTGGGCTTGGGCCATGAGCCATCCAAAACCAAAGTTGGGGCCATTGTACGGACTACTACTTGTCAGATCACAGGATGCCCATTGCCCACATCTACTCGGGCTCTTCGAAGAATGGCGTAAATCTTTTCGTGTTGTCATTTTCAATTGAGGCTCCTTTCAGCTGTACAGAAATTTGCAGGGAAAAAGCGAAACTGCAAAATGTAAAGAAATTTGTGCACCACAGTAACGTATCAAAGTATTTAAGATAATGATAACCTTAACTTGTGCTTTATAAACACATGTTAAACTTTTAAAGATTATACAGATTTATTTAAAATTTATGTATTTAATGTTTTTTATATATTTTTTTATAGAATTTACGATTTTTGAGAGAATTTATACAACTTCAAAAGAATTTGTATAATTTTTATGGCGAAACATGTACCTGTAGAACACACTCTTAAAACACAAGTTAAGATTACCATTAACATAATAACTTTTATTAACTCAATAACTCCACAAAGCCTTTATAAAATCGTCAATTAGATTTCAATTTGGCTCCATATTTTAATAAAATAGTACATGCAAATGCTCCAAACTTAATCTTAATTCGACAACTAGAACTTGAAATATTTTATTCCAGCTGTATTCAAATTGGTGGAGCCGCACTTACCTTAAATCGTTGAAATCGGAAGATCAACAATTCTTACGTGTGATAAGATGGTCTAAATTTATTAGTCCTGATTGCATCCCTAAAATGCTTTCCCTCTTAATTCGTCTGACGATAGGCCCAAAATCAGATGCTAGGAATCAAATCTACCGATAGATTAAAATAGTTGTTATTTAGAAATTAGCCAAACTGAGCTTTCATGAGCAGCAAATTTTTTAAATCGCTAATATCTTCCGCGAAAGCGAAACCAAATAAACACAAGATATTTTTGTATTATCATTTTGCAAAGCTGAGGCACCCCCATATAATGACAAATTAACCGCCCCATCACAGGAAGGAGAGATCGAAAGCCAGGAAGCTCAAGCTGCCAACCAATTATTAACATAACAATGCCATGTTGTCAATAATGTTTAAACAAGACCAACAATTTTCATCAAGATCACATTAACTAACGTGTCCAATGCATTCCGGGAGAGGCCGTGGTGGCCGAGAAATCGAAGAGGGGGAGGGGCACCCTTGACAGCAGTGCATGTGAATGCATACCACTGAAAAGGAGGCAACCAGACAAAGGCTGAAGCACAGCCACTGAGCCCACTACGGCCGGCACCTTCATAAGGGAACATCCCAACCCATCTCCACCCCTTTCACATTCCTTTCCCAAATATTCTCTTTACCAGACAACAAAATCTTTGCGTACCTAAAATCCCAATCCCATCACATCATGCCAATTCATTTCAAGCTCAACTCACAAACCCACTTTCATTTGTGCATTTCCTTTACCCACAATGTTAATTCTACATCTACTCCTAGATTCTACCACCAAGAAACTTTGATCTGATTCAATAGGAGGATCCAAATTTTTTTGAGGGGAAGAAAGGTAATATAAATCTCTTCAATCAAGCGGTGATTCATTGATTTAGAAGCTACATAAGTTGATAATTTAATAGGTTAATCAGTATTGAAAGTCGTGATCATTATCATACAAATAAACGAAGTAGACAAAACGACCAAAAATAGGTAGTGAAGCAACAAAAACCGTTAAAAACTAACGGATAATTGCGGAGATTGCGGGAGTACTAATAGTAGGGTAAAAGAGGGCTAATCAGAGAGGGTCATTTTCAGGCGTCTGGTAGGGGAATCTAACGTCGACGAAGGAGAACATGGTGCTGAAGAAGACAGAATTGAAGGTGACGGTGACGGAGACATTGAGGCTAACGGTGACGATGGTGGTGAGGACGGTAATGATGATGGTGATGATGAGAGGATGGACGGTGGAGATGAAGACAGATCGCAGCTTTCTCGTTGCTTCCTCTTGTTGAAACCACTTGATTCGTTTCCCAATTTAACATCCCTGTTCATGCAATCTTTTATGCGTTTCACATCTGCTAATTTCACCGGCTTGACTATAAAATCCTCAGCTCCCTCTTCCAAACATCTGTTATGATATTCAAATTAAATTTAATCAAAATCGGTTTTTGAATTCTAAAATTATTTCCTAAAAAAAGTTGTAATTTATGTTATTTTAATTAAAAGAAAACCTGTCTATGCGCGCCAAGATGTTCTCAGATGACATAATCACAACTGGAATCTCTCTGAAAGTAGACGATTCCTGTTCAACAAACAAAAAAAGTTTTAGAAATTAAAAAAAACTAAAAAAAATAATGAAAATTTTGTTAATTTTATGACATGATTAAATACTAAATTGAAATAATTTCTTACCTTGATTTTTTTCAACAGTTCGTATCCAGTCATTCCAGGCATACAATAATCTGTGATGATCAGATCCACCTTTAAACCCTGGAATCACAGAAAAATTACAAATAAGCTTAAAGTTCGACTAAGAAATGGAAATTGAGTTCAAAATTGACCTGAAATTTCAAAATTCACTCACATTAAAGCCATTTCTGGTCTGTTCGTCGTCTAATCCGAGAAACTCCAGAGCTCTCCTTCCACTATCCACCGCAGTGACTGAGAATTCCAAAAAAAAAAAAATAAGGAAAAAAGTACAGAAAAAAAGAAAGCAAATTTTGCTAAAAAGCTTTAAAAAAATACAAACCTTTACAAGCAGAAACCGTAAGCAACTTCTCAATGACTTTTCGGTCAACGAAGCTGTCATCAACAGCCAAAACATGAGCTTCTTCAGAATCAGACGGAGACGGCGATAAATCAAAACCGTCAATCGCATCCGATATCCTCAGCCTCGAAGCGACACCGTTCGACGTCATTACTGCTTTTGGCTTCAAATTTGTCTAACTCTCCCACCCAGCTCAACAAGGGAATTTCTGAAGAAATAACACAATTGTAACTTTAACTGACTTTCTTAAACAACAGGCAAAAACAGGGCTCCTCTGCGTGCTTGGCCTGTCTTTTATACGCTGTAATGTTATACGTCTTATCTGTCTCTTTCGTTTTCTCTTTCAAAATCAAATCTTTCTCTCTCTAAGAAATCTCGAAATCTGCTTTTTTTAATTCAAGCCTCTAATAACGCTCAGATTCTGAAATCCACTTTGGTGCGATCTCCCAATCGAAAAAAACATCAATTTCTCAACCCCCAGTCTTCACGTATCGCGATATCTTACCCCCGATATTTTGGTCAAATATTGGGATGCGTAAATAAACAGTGACAGTAACTGGTCGGGATCGAGGATGGAGATTGTCCCGAGGTCAAACCCATGACCTCGCCTGGTCAAATCAACTACGGACACGCGTCCCGAACCGGCGGTAATAGAAGGAGATAAAAATGCTCTTGTGGTACCGGCTTTCATTGGTCACATTTACTACTGTTCGTACAATTGACTAGTGAACCCAAGCCTTTTGCAATAAAGGAAGTGTCAGTGGGTATCTCTATAATCTTGTGAAAGAGATGTGTGGACCCCACCGATCTATCATACACGTGCTGCCTCGTGATTTGGTTGCCTTATTTTATATATATATATATATATATATATTTTTTTTTTTTTTTTTTCCTTTACGGTGATTCTATATCTTTTTATGATTCATTTGAGCTTTTAAGCGAATCAATTTTTGCTTCTGCGTATAACTACGAATCTCAGTCGTATAAATTTCGGATTGTGGTGATGAGATTTCAACTTTTGAGTTGTGTATGAACAAAAGGATACACATTTTGAGATGGGTAAATGGGAATACATATGGATTTAGTAAATGAAGATTGTACAGTTGCTGATATTTACCTAACTTTTGTGTGATACAATTAGTTGAATTAATAATAAGATGGAAATATTTGTAGATTTAGTGACAAGACCAAAACCGAAATCATCATGACGGCTAATCTCTGTATAGGGAATACATTTGCACCATTTAAAACAACATTTTGCATATAAGACCTCAGAAACTTTATAGGGTTGAAAGTTTTTCATATTATATATTATGAAATGATATTATACATTATATGATGAAAATATATTGTACATACATTGATCAACCCACATTCACGACTTTGGTCAACAAAATGGAGATCTTACAATTCACCTCCTTTAGCCACAACATTCTTAATGGCATAGTTTGATCATCCACGCAGTTTCGTTTGGTGGTTGAGAATGGTTGTTAATTCAACTATAACGACTCAGCCACAAAATTGTTTTTGAGTTTTGTATAAATATCTTTCACCCAAAATATGCATTATGTAGAGACTTCAGATGACCAACCCAAAAGGCTAATTTGATAGGTAAAGTGACTAACTACTTTATATATCCTAAGATCCCCCCTTTCTTTTAACTATCAAATATGAGACTCAACAATCCCAACCCCCAACCCTCCCCCCAGATGATACTCCCTTGGTGGAGGCAGTGACACCGACCCTCCTCGTCTATAACCAAAGACTCATCATATTGGGCACTAGAGTTTAGCTTTGATACCAATTGTAGAGGCTCCAGGTGTCTAATCTAAAATACTAACCTAATAAGTGAAATAACCAACCTCTCTATATGTCTCAAGACCTCTCCTTAACCACCTGGTGGTTAATGGGTGGTCTTAGAGTATATAAAGAGGTTGGTCACTCCACCTATCATGTTAACCTTTGGAGACTTGGAGCCTCTACAAATAGTATCAAAGCCGTGCCTCAGACTTAGCCATTAGAATATGTGAAGGAAATTCTCAGAATGCCAAATGAAGATGGTGGACCCTAGTTAAACTCGTGATTGGATCCGTGGTTGGGCTCTGTTAGACAAGTGTTGTGCTCCAGATGCTTCATGGACATGTCTTGACCCCAACGCGATAAAGAGAAGTTGACTTGGATAGAGCAAGCTTTTGATGTATGTGGGTTCTCTAGAACTTAATGGACATGTTGCTACCCACTGCGAAGATGAGTTAACCTCGATGGAGCGGATGGATGGATAATCATTTGAGGGGAAAGCCAGACCATGTGGAATGATGTGGTCTTTTGTTCAAGGGGAGGATTGTAAGGTATGCAACCAAGGTTCCACATTGGCTTGAAGTGAATGGGTATATAATTATGGACAAATATATCTATTGATACGAGGGTTTTTAGGTATAGTATAAAAGCAAATCCATAAGGGTTTAAGCCCAAAGTGAAAAATATCATCCCAATCTGGAGTCTTGTTTGGTTCATAATCTCACAGTCTTAAACTCTTAGTTTCGAACATTATGAGATGTCACACTTACATTACTTTAACTAAAATCAAATTAGAATTAATGAGGTCATCAAAGTACAGTTTGAGGTAATTATTTAAATCAAACTGGTTGATGTCAAATCAAACAGTTTGAGGTCATCAAAGTACGAATATAAATTTGATGTGCGAATGGACATAATTGGTTGATCTATTAGTATTTGATGTCAAATCCTGTGATTGGATATTTGTGGAATGTGAAGAATTTTGTATAATGTTAGAACTTTCCTACTGGGCTTTATGTTCACCCCTTCCCTCTACAGGTACACAGAAGAATGTTCACACTAGTGATGTTCCAGAGCTTTTCTAGAGTAGTCTGGAGTCTACATACATATCATGATTATTGGAGATAGTCTTGTTTCTCCTAGCTTATGATGGGAGATTTTATTGTGTGACTATAATCTTATGTATGGCCTTTAGTCACCAATGTATGTACAGTTGATTTTGAACAAATAGCCATAAGTTGTAATGAATTCCTGTGATGTATATATATAAAAGAAAAATATTGATGATGTGTTTTTATTATTTTTTTCTTAACCAATCACTCTTAAAGTCTCTAAATAAGAGATTTTAGGGCGTGACATGGAATGCACCCATTTCCATTTTTACTTTTAGAAATCTTTTGAGAAGAGGGCAATTTAGTCCTATTTGCTTTTGTCTTGCTTTTGCAGCATCCCGTCAATAACCAAGCCCCAGTACATGTTTCCAACAACAAGACAAAAATAAAACAACTACCATGACCATTTCATCAAATTAAGGTACTTTTTTATTTTGTTTATTACATTAAAGTCTTGGGTTTGTGTTGATCATAAGGTATATGGGCCGTGTAAATTACAACAAATCATTATTATACTTTGGTGATATTTAGTTTTGGACTTGATTCTATGAATGTAGGAAACATAGTAGAGCCATGTTTCCTTTCTTTAATTTTTATTTCTATCTTCATTATTTATGGTTGAAAAATCAATCTAACAATAAATATAAAAAAATCTTAGCAGGAAATTTCATCGATTGTCACTTATTTGGAAAAAAGCGAGTATGATTATGGTTTAGTTAAAAAAAAGGGGCAAAAGAAGCTTCATAGTGGAATTTTATATAGATAATGAATGACATTGTATAAACATCTTATTAAGTGGATTTTAAGAACATCATACTATAAACTATGTAATATTGTTTATCATTTATAAGTTACTAGTAAATAAATAAAAATAGTATAATATTTACTAAAAGGAAAAATTTCACAAATAACCTTGAGGTATGACCTAAAATCATAAATGACCTTATTTCTTTGGAAATAGACAGAAATGACTCTACCGTTAAATTATTCTATTAAGATTATAAGTAGAAGGATAAAGTGGTAAATTTTCACCCAAATAAATAAAATCATTCAATAATCGTTATTTTAATTTCAACATATCCAAATTATTTTGAATGAACACTCTAAATTAAAACGTTTGCATGAACACTCCAACCATAGTGCCTAATGCTACCTTCAATTACAGAACTATCCTCACTACCAGTGAACTTACTCCTCCGATGACAAGATGTACATCAAAATTGTTTCCGTTCGACAATCAATTCAGCCATGTAGATTTCAACGATGAGTGGTGCTTCATTTAACTGAAAGAGGCCAGAAAAGATTCAGTTTGGTGGTGAATGACCATTTTCTAGCAATGAACGTCCAATGAAGACCCTTTGTTTTGATGACTGATAATCGAGAAAATGGTTAGAGGCAACAATGGCAAACACGTGACGGAGGAGATTGGTATAGGTAGTCGTTGTTAGGTCGTTTTTCTGTAGTTTTGAGGGGTATAAGGATCGATGATGAAGGGAAGGTTGATGAGGAGTGAATGATCTGTTGTTTCGTGGGGCAGTGCTGGTCAATGGTAGCGATTGACGGCGACAATGATGGGTTTTTTTTTTCTAGGCTAGCATATGTTTTGTGTTATATGATTTAGAGATTAGAGAGTTAGGGATTCACATTTGTTTTTTTTTTTAATTCCTTGAAATTATTATTATAATAAATAATAAACTTTGTGTTTATCAATGTCGAGTAATGAGTTGGGTAGTGATAAAGTGTAAAGCTTTTTTTTTGATGGAATGAGTTCAATTCACACTAACATCAAGTTTTTTAAAAAATTTCAAATTGACAAAGGGCATTAAAGTATTTTCAAACATCAACTGTCATCAAGGTCATTTGTGAATTAAAGTAATTTGAAACACCAGCCATAATCAAAGTCATTTGTAATTTTAGGTAGGTCATAGGGCTATTTGTGAACTTTTCTTTCTCTTAATAAAATATACTAAATTTCTCCAACGTCATCCAAGTTTTTTCATTAATTAAGTAATATTTGTCTTATACACACTTATATACATATCACATATAATGAAGGGCATATAATAGATAATATAAGGGATAATTATATTTACCCCCTGAGGTTAGGCTTAAAAAAAATTGAGGACCTCAGTTTTCTAAAATCTAAGAATGCCCCCTGAGGTTACTGTAGCACCGTTAGATTTAACGGGAAATGTATTAAACTGTTAGATTTAACGGAAAATGTATTAAATAATAACTTAATGCTAATATTAGATTTAACAAAAAATATATTAAATAATAACTTAAAGCTAATAAGCAGTAAAATAGACTATAATACCCTTTTCTAAATGGTTTCTAAAGCGTTAAGTTACTATTTAATACATTTTCCGTTAAATCTAACGGTGATACAGTAACCTC
The DNA here is from genome assembly GCA_013180625.2 of Boswellia sacra. Classification (NCBI taxonomy): domain Eukaryota; kingdom Viridiplantae; phylum Streptophyta; class Magnoliopsida; order Sapindales; family Burseraceae; genus Boswellia; species Boswellia sacra. Next base: position 48,096 of record SNVD02009484.1, on the reverse strand, counting down.
AGGGGGTAATTTTGAGTTTCAAAAAATTGAGGTCCTCAATTTTATTTTGGCCTAACCTCAGGAAGCAAATTAGAATTAACCCATAATATAATAATATATCGTAACATGATAAATAATTAAGACAAAAACTTATGAATGACTTGAATTAGAAGATATTAACCCTGGCATATTATATATATAATTTTGGGGTCAGTCTAGGGTACAGTTTTATGGAAATTTTACACTTTTTTTTCTTTTGCATCCTTTGCCATTTTTTTTTAACAGTTGTTACAACATCTATTAAAAAAAAAAAAAACAATTGCATGCACGCCATCGGTTGTACCCTACTTAAATTCCAAAATTTGAGTTAAACTGAGTCGTAGCCATCAAAGAATTTATGGATTATCAGCAACAGTAGGATCTCAAAATTAAAATATAAAAATAATATTAAAATCTTAAGGCCCCGTTTGTTTGTGCGTTTTTATTGTTTTAAACATTTTCATTTTAGTTTGGATTCATGAAAATTTGTGCAAAAACTGTTTGTTTATTTGTTTTTCATTTCGAAATAAGGAAAAAAGATACAAAACTTAAGTACAATATATATAAAATATAGTTTTTACGAGAAAAAACAACAGAAAAAGTATTGTTTTCTTTCTTCTCTTATCCTACCTAATTTGTTTTTTATTAAATTTTTTCAAATAATTTTAATATTTTTATTATAAATTATATTATTAAATAAATATTATATTTTTGATTTTTTATAATATCTAAAAATAAAAATTATTTTTAAAAATTTAAAAATTATAATTTATTTAGAGTAAAAATTTCAAATAAATATAACTAATATATTTTTACGAAATTTAAATCTCTCAATTTTCGTAAAATGTGTAAATATATCATGCGCTTTCATTTCTAATTAAAAATTTTGCTAAAAAATGACACATAACTAAACGGACCTTGAATAATTAATGAATATTTAAATAATATTTTAAGTCAAATGTAACTATTATTAGAAAAACCAACGATGATCTTCGTACGGATAAAAAGACTGTTAATGGGTAGGATTACAGTATATCTACTGTATATATATATATAACAACTATTCACTTATATAAAAGTCGTAAATAGATATATAAAAATCGTAAACGAATAAATAAAATTTATATTTATAACTTTTATATATTCATTTATAACTTGACAACTTTTATATATTTATTTATAATTTTTACATATAAATTTACGATTTTTATATAAAATAAATAATAACTGTATAGATACAACTGCTACCCCAGCCATTTCCCCTGTTAATGCAACAAAAACCAATAACATTGGTTAACGAGTGGAAGATGTTATGTTATGTAGACCTGGTAATGGGTCGTGTTAGAGCGGTTTCGTATCGTTTCGTATTCGTGTCGTGTTAAATTATGTTAATCCAAATCTGACCCATTAACTTATTGGGTCTAAATATATAAACCCAAACCCGACTGTTAACTTAACGTGTTACCCGAATCCAACCTGTTTAACCCATTTTTTTATTTTCAAGTTAAACAACAATATGTATAACATGATTTGTATAAATTCTAAACAAATAATAAAACTAATAGTTTATAAATTTAAAATCTAACAAATATTTTGAAATCTATCAAAATATCCAAATTTAATATAATACGAAAATATAAACAAAATTTTGTATCCAACATCATTTAAATATCCATCTAAAGTGTATTTAAGATAAATAATTGATAATGTCCAATTATTGAATGATTTCTGAAAATTAAATAAAACATTTTATAAGTTTTTTATTTATATTTCTCATCAAAATGTCATACTCATACACGCATAAGAAAAAGATAACGTAATTGTACTAGAATAATTTTAATTAGGTTAAATATAGTTATAAATTAGTATTTGTTATATTTTTTTATATTTTTTTATGTATCATAAATAAATTTATTATATTATCCTTAATATTAACGGGTTAAACGGGTGAAACGGTTTTTTATAGTATAAACCCAAACACGGTCCGATATCAAACGGATTTTATCGTATTAACCCATTAATGACCCAATCTGATAATATTATATCCAAAACACATTTTTATCGAATGAATTCGTGTCGTGTTAACGGATCGTATAGAATTTGTCAGGCCTAATGTTATGTTATAATATATTGTATTATACGTGAATACAAGGAGCTAAAAAAACATTTTAACTTTGTAATTCCAAAATGAATAATTTTATATGCCACAGGGCCAAAACGACAAGGTGGAGAGCGAAGAGATTTGGGAGTCCCAAAGAAATCTTGGTGTGGGACCAACACGCCCTTTTTTATGCTTGGACTTTTGCTACTCTTTCAAAACTTTCAGACACTCTATATCAAATCTTGGAGAATCGTTTCCATTGTCTTTCCAATGAAGATTGATTTTTCTCACGATATCATCTCTCGTTGTTATCGTATCAATCCCGCGAGATCTTCTCATTCCTCTTCTCGAGGTAAAAAAAGCAATTTTACTGTAACATCAATATGTTTGCTATCAACGTCACCTACTCAGTTTGTGATCTCACTTCAACCACGTTATGAAGCAAAAGATACGCTAACAAGTTAATAAAAAAAAAAAATTGAAAGTTACCCGAGGGGAATGCTACAGCGCAGGGCTTTCTTTTTGCTTCTGTTTCCGGCTTTGTTCTTCCTTTTACAAATTGCATTATTGCACTTTAATCACGTTGGTACTGTGGATTGGCAAATGTCACGTGTTAATCAATGCATAAAGTTTATCAACGAATTTGATGTTTAGTTGGTCGTGTTTATTTATAAATTCGGTATTTTTATTTTTAATTAAATTTAAAAATATGTGATTGATTTTAAATTATTTTAAATTTTAAAAAAAATACGTGGTTGAAATTGAATATAAATTATATTAGAAAATGTGCAGTACAAAAAATATAATTTTGATTAATAAACGAACAGAATCTTAATTTTTAGTACGAAAGTAAATTAAAAATTATTTCATAAAACAATAAAAAATACATAAATTAAGAATTCTTTTAATAAATTTAAAATCAATAATCTACATGTATTTAAATTTGAGGGCGAAAATAATCTTTCGTTATAAATTTTATTGTGTTTCAAATTATGCTTAACACTAATAAAACGTGTTGATTAAGTTATATAACAATTGAATTGGAATGTCCTACGATGAAGACAAGAAGAATAAAATTATTCATCACTTATTTTACAATTTTTAAAAATCAATTAATTTTATATGAGTTAAGACGAAAGGCTATGAATTTGTACGACTAATCTTGTTAAGATTTATGATTTGTCAAATCAAGAGTGTTCACATTTAATGTTGAATGAAGGGTTTTTCTTTCCTGGAAGTACCGATTTCTAAACGAGAAAGAGATTTTACAGGTAATTATTAATAGATATTGTTATTATAAATTTCATAATAAAAACAAAGTCTAGCAGCACCGAGTCCAACCATGAAAATTCCAACTAAGTTTCAGCACGCGACCGCATCAAAAGACTTTAACATCTTCCAAACGTTATCCATCACATTTCAGGACCATATATACACGATTCATTCAATAATTTACACTTTGCGCTATGGACTACAGTAACTTTTTGACAAATGCCTTTAATCTTCGAAAGCAGTATATAAAGCTAGTAATTCGTGTTATATGTATCGATCTATTTAATTATTTGTATCAAGATATGAAATACAGATTTGATAAAGTTATTAAATATGTCATCTACGTACTATAATCGTGTCATATTTAATTCAGATAATTTACTTAATTGTTTAATCTAATTATGCATAATATGTTATATTATATATATACATATATCAATTAAAATTAATTTTAAAATATAAATAATTGTTAGTGTAAAAAATTATTAAAATCATCATAGTTTACTATTATGTAATTTACTTTGTAAAATTTTTAGTTTTATAATATATATGTTGTAAGTAGGTAAAAATTCACATCATTAAATGAGCTTGCATGTTAAAGGGTTGATAAGATATGTTTAACTATTCGTGTAACTAAACGGGTTGACGTATTGAACACCCTCAATACGAATCCGACCTGTTTATTAATAGTATATCATATTCGTGTCAGGTTCGCGTGTCGTAACCCAAATTGTCACCCATGTATATAGTTAATAGCTCTACTATCAGAATTTCTTTATGGAGTATCATATATTGTGCTAATAATTAGAACATTATAATGATTTAAAATTTAATAATATTAGATTTATAATTCAAATACAATTTAAAATCTATCATCTGACGTAGTAAAATATTTACAAGATATATAACTTTTTTAGTTCATTTTTTCCTCTTTTTATAAGTTTTTATTATGTAAGATGTGACATTAGGTTGTAAACTTTAGTTGTATTTGAATTATAATTTTAACATTTTACTGTTTAAAATTAAAATACAGTTTTTGAATGATATTATATATAATTTTTTAGATGTTAATATGTAGTTTTAGGTTTTTTTTTTAAAATTAATATTTGTTACACGTTAAATGATAATTATTTTTATTTATAATATTAATTATTTTTAACTAAACTTTTATTTTAATAACTATTTACGAATTACTTGGAGCAAAAAAGTTTGAAGTAACTGCTTGGAACTGCATAACGTCATGGAATTGGTCATTTCCTTGACAACAGTTGAATGCATTAACTTTTTAGGATTTAAGTTGGCATAAAGACCAATCTGCACCCAGGACGAGGACGGCAGGGGCCAGCCCCAACGCCAACTCAAGCCACATGTAAATCCTCACCCAACTATTTTTTCTGCATCGTATGCAGATTTTTTTAATACTAAATCTCCTCTACTTGTGTATGTTGGTTAATAATTATAAAATTAAGTATTGATTTTTTGAATATTTTTCTGGCAGGAATTTTTATTGCCACAACACCTTCTCAAGAAGGATAAGAGAATTGAAGATGAGAAATAAAATAGAAGAAGACCCTCTTAACATTTCCATATATATTCTAAGCAGCTAATCCAATTGATATCTGATAAAATAAATTACATTCTCATCGCATAAGATACATGCATCATGTACTGCAATGCACATGTTTAATATATATATATATATATATATATATATATATATATATATTTATTATTGTATTTGGAGTATTCTAACCATGCATCATATTATTTTACACATAGAAATACGGAAGGGCTTACATTTATGCAAAAATTTCCAACGACTAACTAGAAATTGAAAAAATCATAAACAATTAGTTGACTTGTAATTGTGAAAGCCAAAGCTAAGCAAACTAAAGCTTGTTTTAATTAAAATAATCACCAATGCCTTCTAGTCAAACCGAATCTCCATTTGGCCCACCACCACCCACTAATTTATATTTTCCCATTTACTGCCATGATCATAAAAAATGAAAAATTCCCCCACCACAAAAAAAAATTAAAAAAAAAAGGTATACTCTATGTGGGGTCATAACCAGAAACCATATTAGCATCAATTGGGTCGGATTCAGTGGTTAGCTTGATGAGTTGTGTTCTTCTTTTGGGGGGTATGTGATCGAGTCATGGCTCATCTCATGGCCGACCAAGTGAACTAATTGTATGGATTAGATCCGAGATTAAATTGAAGGTTCGAAGCGAATCATAGACCCAAATATACTAAATAATTAGGGTTAATAATCTTTTTCAAGAACTTTTACAAGGTAAAAAAAAGCAAAACAATGACGGTGGGAATGATCCTTTTTTTAAAAGAAGATATGGCATGGCATCTTCTTTAATAAATTTTTTTTTTCGGTGTGATTTGATTTGGGGCATCTTGTACTAGCAATATAATGGGAGCTCTATATTTTCCTCCCTTTTACCAAACAGGTAATACAACATCTTCCATATTTTCGAACACTATTATCTTACAAGAGAAAGTATATTAAAGAAACTAGTAAGAATATACCATAACATTATCGTGAGAATAAATTGAGTAAGTGGTGGCTCAATCCGTAGTGGCAGAGCCAGTTAGCTAGGATTGGGGCCATTTAGTTCCCTTATCCCAAAAGTCTTGGACATAGAGAAGGATCTTTCTAAGAAGTGATGATATTATTTAAGATAAATTTGATTAATCTCATTTAATTTTTAACTGTTTTTAAAGGTCCTTAAACTGATGGTATCTTTTTACTGACTAACTTCTTCTATTGAAGAATAAAATTAACGTTGAGTCTACATCTTCTATTTCAAGCTTTTAGGTAAAATATTAAATTCAATATGGTATAAGAGTACTTTGACATAACGGTCTAAGACTCAAATCTCCCAACTATAAATTAAAAGAAAAAAAAAAGAAAAATTATGTTGGCCTACATAAAAAAATCTTGCACTTGAGGACTCGTATTCTTACTAGTTTAAGTTTTTACGTAAAGAGGTTATAAGACAAGACCTTGCATATGAGGATAAATATTTCTACTAACTTAAGTTTTTAGATAAAATCCCTCGTGGCTTGTGATCAACAGAAGAAAGTAGGGATATATTCAATTGGAGAAGTTATGATATATTCGTGGACCCGATTATAATTTTTTTACGTTAATGTAGTACAAAGGATGTATCGTAAACTTTCTTATCCAGTTGTTGTCCATCGATTACGCCTTTTAACCCTGATCTTAGACGTTAACTCAACTTCTGTGGACAACCTTATAGAGAAACTTTGGGGTTTTCAAGGCATTGGATTCTCATCAATAATTTTAATGATTGGTTTGGTGGGCAAATATAACAAGTTGCGTTTGGTAAATACTAGCAACGTTAGGCACGTAAATATGGTCCCTTGTGTCTTTAATTTGCATGTGTATGTGCCCAGCTAGTATCAGGTCTGGCAAAATGTGAGGTTGGATTCTCATAACATAAAGCTAGAATCTTAAATACTCAATCCTAACCGAAGCCTAACTTTGATGTTTTAATGGTTTTGCTTCTATCATCTTCTCAAAGGGAACATAAAGAGAGATGGCCTTGTTTGCCTGTCCAATGACGAGGGCCTGAGCCAGTTTGCTTGCGTGGGGACAATGGCACTTGCCCTTACCACCCTTCTTTATTTTTTTTTTTTTAATTTTAACTAATTTATGTAGTTTTCCCTTGCGATAATTATACTGGATCTCCCCTAGTCCCTCCTAAAGAGAACACCAATACAGTGGCAGGCAAAATTGATATACAGCACATAATAACAGCCTCAAAAGAATTTGACATGCTTCCACCAATACCTTGTGCCGGATAAGGATCCAAGATTGGGCAATTATGCGTTCAAGAAATGCAACATCATGCCAGCGTCAATGTATTGTGATTGTGCTGTTTTAGGCATAAAAGGTGTCAGTTGAGAGTCTCAATTTGAGACAAGTTTTGTCTATTCTTTACTGGAGTAATATTATTCAAAACAAAGTAATCATAAATCTATGATGTTTTTCGGACAATTCGTGCAAATAATCATGTTTTAAGGGTTTGATTTGAAATTTAGCCAAACAACAATTTTCTTTGTTTGGCTAGCCAATTGATAAGCTAACAATTTGATGAGTATCTACTTGTCCCGCTTGTCAGGCATGACGAGCTAACAAAACCAAATAATCTGGTCAACGAATTATGAAGGGGTCAACACAGTGTAACTTATTAAGCAATCGTCACCTTGTTAAAAACTTACACGAAGAGTATTTTTCTTCTTAATATTGAACTTGTTAAAAATCAACAGGCCCCTCTACTTAGTTTTTCTTTTTGTTCTCTGATATTATTATTAGGGTTAATTCCACAATCTTTCTTTGATGCTTTTTGAAATCTTACATGACTATATCTAGTTCTAAAAATCTAATATACCTATCCTCTCTATTAAGAACTGTTAAAAAATTCTTTTAGAAAATATAAATTTTCTAAATTGCTCATGATTGACTATTCAAAAATATTCAAAATAAAATTTTAAAAAATAAAAATAAAACTCAAAACTTGCTACTAGTCTTCCATCAACCATTATTTCAAGAAGTCTTAAAAAAATTATTACCATAATAAATGATACATAAACTTTAAAAAAAGTTATATATTAAAATCATTTATTAAAATATTGAAATAATAAAAATATTACTGCATTTGAGCTTGTAAAAAATTGGGTTATAAAGTATGAGTCTTTCAAAGTAATTTCTTTATTTTTTAATTTTAAGTTTTGAACTTTTAGAATTTTAAATAATTTTGATATAAAATTAAAAATAATTTAAAAAAATTTATATTTTTTAATAAAATTTTAATAATTCTTGACGAAGAAAAGAAATATATCAAATTTTCAGAATTAGAGGTAGATATGTCATCGACATCACTTTTGTTTTTTCGAAGAGTTATAAGTTACACACAATAGGGTCCACGCCAGGACGTCAGCTCGTACCGGATTGGAGTATTAAACGATCAGGTCCAGCCCATTATATTTCAAATAAAGAGTCTGGCCGAAATAGGTCCACTAACTCCTGAATCCAGGTCCAGGGTATACCTTATGAAGAAGTACAGTCGTTCCCAGTCCGAATTGGAAACTTGAAAACTATAGCAATGGAGGAGTGTGCTGCTAAGGGGCGTGGAACTCGTTGCGTAGGCCCGGCCAGAAGACGCTGTGGTCGCTGTGGAGCCGTTGCTTATTGTTCCGTCTCTCACCAGGTCACCCCTTAACCTTTATGAGGTCCAAATAGCGTTTTTTTTTTTTTTTTTAACCCGGTAGAGTTAAGGTATTGGAAATTATCATCCTCTTGTAAAATCTATTATTCAGTTAAGTAATAATTTGATTTGGATGTCATTTGTTCCAGATTTCACATTGGAGTGATCACAGAGAAGAGTGTGAGAGGTTGGAACAGCAAATGAAGCTTGTAGATGTCTTGAATGATTTTCCTTTCACTTTCTCTGAAGAAGCTACGGTTATGGTAATCGGATATGGTTATTCACTTGAAGGAATATGACACGTTGTTCCAAATAACTATAGGTTGTGTTTTGTTGTATAGTTCTAAATGGGTTTGTTTGCTTCATTCGGTGTTACTCTCGATAGGTTTGTGAAAAGATTGAGACCAGGTGTTCGTTCTTGAGCAAAAGGGGCATTCATCGAGTGGGAATGTGGATGTCTGAATGTTGTTGCGGATTATCTGTTGCTTCATTTGATTGTGCAAGGTTCCTTCCTCTTTTTTGTTTTCTTATGCTTTTGCCTTAGCAGTCTGCAATCTATTATGTTTCCTAATGTTATAGTTACTGATTCAAAAAGGTATTGTTGGAAGTAACTAGATATATCGAATTTAGAACACTGATATTGAATTTATGTATATACTAGAGGCAAGAGGTTATATTGTGCACCAGCATCTTTTTAAGGTTTTCAAAAGTTTCCTGATCTTGAATGTCAATAGGATGCTTGTTCATTTGAAATTAAAATCTTTGCAGGATTTGGAGAATCAAAGGACTAATGATAGATATTAGGTCATTACAGGAATGAAATATTTAAAAAGTGTGATTTTTTGTCTTTTGTTATTATTATTATTTTTTTCACATGTTCTTTACTATATTGTCAGGTCAAAAGATGATACTTGGGATCTCCCTGGTATTTTGTGCCCATGTTCGGGTACCATTCTTGGCTTTCCCTTTTTTATTTCCATGTAAATTTTAAGGTTTGTGATTTTTTTTTTGTGTGATCATGCAGGGCCTACGTATCCGATATCAAAGCATTTTTGTAGTTGGAAGGATTACTATGAGTGGAGGAGCATCCCGTTACATTCACCTGTTGCTTTGCTTCTTCACTGGGTATGGTATTTACACTGCATTTAGATAACAAATTGATGCTTATCTTGTGTTAGTTTAACCATTGAATTTACAACTAATGTTTAACATACATACAGTAAAATTTCCTAGTCAGAATTCATTTACCCTGACCTGTCAAGATCAAAACTATGTTTGATGAACAGAAACTTATCAGATTTTTTTTTCTCCATTTTACAAGGTCTCTAAAATTTGAGAATGCTTAACTTTTGTGCTGCAGTGTTGCTATTTGAGGGGTAAAATGTTCAAATTATAGATATGAACTTCAAGTGACAAAACACACTATTACTAAGTCCAAACTTATGAGGGTTTGAGTTCCATCTATGGTTCTGCTTAAATCCAAATACACATTCTTTTAAGTTAGTCGAAAGTTGAAATATGGACTAGATAAGGGAATCGAATTCAAGTCAGCCAATCAATGATTTATCAAACTGCAAACCTCAATTGAATGCTAAGTTTTAATTTTAGTGCAAAAATAGCCAGGTTGTTGATGCTCTAATTATTTTATTTGATTTCATTTGCAGCCTCTTACAATATATTATGCCACTCAAGTTGCTGGTTTGAGAAGCGTTAGTTCTAAAATCAGTGATAAACTGTCCATACACTATCTTGGTATATTGTTGCCTTCAGCTTTTCACTCTTAAATCATTCAATTTAAAAGTGGGTGTATCTTTTCAACTGCTATCCTGGCTTGTGTTATTGAAATGCGCATATTACTTGGATAATCCCCTTATGCTGTTGGGGTAAAATATATAATGTCCTGGTGAATAACATAACATTGCTCAAGGTAGAACAACCTTATAGTAATATGGGAGAGCTGGTTTTTCTTTCAGAATGTTACTTAACTTGCTTCTTAGTTTCTATTTCACTTTGACAAGTTAGACTAGGTTGAAAAGTTATAGATGTTGGCCTTGTAACATAAGTTTAAAGAAAATGGTGACAGTATGTTCCAAAGGGTAGAGAAATGTATATATACATCGGTTATTAATTGTTATTGCTGCATTACTTTTCATTGGGAGTGTACTTACCTTGACTATTGCACCCTGAGAATTTATGTAGTTGGTTTGTCGCCTTGGACAAGATCAAGTTAGTATCTTTTTATGGCTTCTTTCAGTTACCTTTGCTTCATATTTGAGTGTCTTCAGGGCCTGAGAAAGAGCTTTTACAACTAGCTGTCTTTGGGGAGTTATGCGCTCTTTTCCCTGGTGTGCAGGTTAGAGTGGAGCTTATTGGGCCTGAAATTCCAGAACACAGGTAAGTAGCAAACTTCATAATGGATGTTTTTGGGAAGATAAAACAATTAGTAGTGTATCGATTATTATCTCAAGATTTATTCTTCTTTCATGCTTGATAAATAGGGACGGTGAGAAGATAAATCTTTGCAGTTATGCTCGTTGCACTGATATTGATTGTACTTGCAAATCTTCAAGTGACAATTTCAGTTGCAGTGCTGGCATGATTAGGTCTTCAGCAGTAACATTGCAGCTACACAAAGGATTTTATCATGATCGATATGGAGATCTAGCAAAGGTATCTCTGTGTGTGCATCTGCATATTTTTATCTTCTTGTTAATTCTTGGAAAATTTTAGCTGCTTGCTTTTTTTCTTGTAGTTTCACAAGACTTCTGTTCCTTGGACAGTATTCATTTCCTCATTTAATCATTGCTCCAAATGCTGGCATTGCTGCTTATTCAAGTTGGTCATCTACTATCGTATGTCATTAATACCCTGAGTATTCCTCTCACTGATTATGATATGTGTGTATAAGAAGGTTACTTTGGGAGCTGTTATGTTTTACATTTCATTCCTTGTTTATGATTGCTTGGATGAACTCATTTCAGGAACTAATAAAGGAGATAAATGTCCCAGCAGTATTTTCAGATTATTGTGAAGAAGCTTGTCATCTTGCAGCTTCTTGCATAAGCATGATAACTGGATGTCCTCTTAAACTTCCTGTGAGTTCAAATAGCTTCTGGGTTTTCATGGTGTTTGGTAATGAGCCACAACTTCTCAATTTTATCATTCTTTTAATTAAGTCTGTGTCTTTGTAGATCCAATTGAATCCATTTAGGCAGCCCATGGCAGTTGAAGATAATGCTCTATTCCTTCCTTGCTATTCAAATTGCTTCTTATTTGGGATGTGAAGTGGTCTGCTTAGAGATGTTTGATTGCCTTGTTTAAGCATACATTTGATCGCTCGACTCTAAGGAGCATATGATGAAGGTAATACATTTAATTCAGTTATCAAGGCTGATGATACCATGTTATTGACATAGTAGTATGGACTTTCTGCATCAGGTCTTCACGAAGTTTTGGTGCAAGTTTACCAAGTAACCAGCTTTCTTCAATGTGAGAGATGAAGAGGCTTGACCAGATACTGATCTGTGAACTATATGGGGTTGATTGTGATTTGTGAAATTGCTAGTTGAGGGCTGAAATTATCTTAAAAAAAGTTGTTTTCCTTGCTTCTTTGCTGTTGTGTTCCCTCTTATCTACCTCTGCAAGCCCCTCTTAACCAATGAACCATGCCGGACAGAAAATACCAGAATGTTATTTTAAAACCTTCTTAGGGAGTGAACCATTGTGAGAGCCTTCTTTCTTTGACTGAATTTGAAACCCCAAGACTTTGATGCTTGAGTTACATTTTAAAGGGTTCATGGAGGCAATAGCGCTTCAGCATACTATTGATTGAGTCGAGTTTGGCTACAGACTTCGGACAATATTTCTTGGACAATGCCTCCCTTTTCGAGTGTTAAAGAGTGTTCACATGATTTTGAAGATGCTGTGGCGGAAGATTGGGAGATGCTTTGGATAAGATTCATGTTCCTCAAGGATTTCAATTACTAAGCAATTTGAAGGGATCTCCTTTCAAAAAGGGTTGGACAGTAGTTTTCTTGTAGTGATTTTGTAATAAATAAATTTGTGTCTTATCTGAAAAAAAAAAAGGGTATTCACATGTTATTGTCAACTTCGAGAAGTCTGTGGTCGGTCTCAGTTTTGACGGTGTCAACTTGTACTTACATGATTTAGCTTACCGGCTGCAATGGACCCAAAACGATCAATCACTCTTGATCTCACAAGCCCTCTAGGACTCCAAGCTCATTGTTTATATTACATAATTCATATTTAATCGTAAATGGAACAGTCAAGGCAACAAGTTGACCCATATTACTACTATTTTGGCGAATATTTTTGGATTTTGGCTGAAGAAGAAATAATAAATGCTTTTTAATTCTCTCCAATAAGTTAATTGATATTAATCACAAACTAGTGATTGTTTCAAGGAACCAATTTAGCTGGATACCGTCAAGTACGACAAAAGCAATTTTTAATTTTAATCAAATCATTAAAAAACAATAAAACGTGCCAAGTACGTAATTCTTCTCCAACAGATATTCAAAAGTACCTTCCAATGTCCAAGTTCCCGGAAAATTTTATTGGTTCCAACTTCAATTTCAACTTCAACGAGCTGAGACACACGTAAGCCATCTGGCTCCGCCACGTAAGCGAAATACACTGAAACGTCGTCGTTACAGTGACAAACGAAGTCAATTAAATTAACCCCAAAAAGGCTGAAACTATCCGAAATCCAAACAAATCAACAATCTCCTCCTCCTTCAGCTCAGCTTCAGCCAACCTTAACCTTCATGGATCCTTCTCAACTCAAATCTGCTGGTTGATTTGAACTCGAAAATCCATCAAAGAGTTCTTACCAATAAGAGCGGAAAAACTAAAAAAATTAAGAAAATAATAAAAGCTCTAAAAATGTCTCGGAATTTATTGGTATTGCTTTTATGTTTCTTAGGGTTAGGTTTTGGTGAAGGTTTGAAGGTTCCTTTTAGAGCGAAGGATGTGCTTGCGGTGCTGCCACACGAGATATCTTGGCCGGTGCTGAATAATTTTCACACTGCCGTTGATTTGTTGCCGTATTATGTAGGATCGGTTACTCCTGATAACGGCTCCATTGAATGGAAAGGAGCTTGCTTTTACGGTAACGAAGCTCGCCTTGAGTTCACCGAAGGTGATCGTGACTCCGGCTTGGGCGGGGGTGTTCTTCATCTCACGGTAATTTTGGTTATTGTTTGTAATTTTTCATTTTTTTGGGCAATTAGTTGGATGATAGAGTGCGTTTCTTTTTGTTGATAATTGAATTAATTCGAGTGAACATTAAGTTAAGTTCATGAATTAAAAATCAGTCTTGTATATTTGAAGAGATTTTGCCCTGCAATTGAGTGTCTGGAATTCTTTCTATCAGTGTATGACTTTTGTTGAGGAGTGTTTGATGATTGAAAGTATCGTCGAGGATTTTTCAGTAGCCATCAGAGTTTATTTAATGGTATCACACTAAAGTTTAAGGAGTATTTAGATATTTGAGCAGCTATCAAACTTCAAATTTGTTTCATTATAATTGAGTTTTAGAAAAATAAAAGCTAGGAATAGAATAATCAATGTAGATACTAGTAGTTAGGTTAGTTGATAGCGTAGTTGTGCAAGATGTCTTAAGATCAAATCCAAATTCATATTAGGGTTGGGGGATGTGGTTGAAATTGAAAGGGGAGGTTTGCGTGGTGTATATCTATATACATTTAAGTATAGACAGATTATTGATACACTGGTTGATTGTCTGTCCTCTGAAACTGAAATGGTTATTATTATCTTTACCTATTATGATGTGTTTCCAAGGTTGCTTTTCGTTCAAGGAAAATAATTTTGTTTACTGATGGCAGACATCAGATGCGCACAGCTGGACCTGTATGGATCTTTATGTCTTTGCAACACCCTACAGGATTACTTGGGACTACTACTTTTCTGCTCGAGAGCATACACTGAAGTTTGAGTCTTGGGAAGAATCTGCAGAATTGGAATATGTATGCTTTTATTTCAGTGTCTGCAAATTTTACACTAATAGTTTTGTTGCATTGAGGTGAAATTCTCACTATCCATTGATCAGGTAAAGCAGCATGGAATCTCTGTATTTCTCATGCCGTCAGGAATGCTGGGGACCTTGCGTTCTTTAATTGACGTCTTGCCTCTATTTTCTAATACTGCTTGGGGCCAGAAAGCTAACATAGCTTTTCTGGAGAAGCACATGGGTGCTTCATTTGAAAAACGTCCTCAGCCTTGGCGTGCAACCATAAATCCAGAAGATGTCCACTCAGGTGATTTTCTGGCAGTGTCAAAGATCCGTGGTAGGTGGGGTGGATTTGAGACGTTGGAGAAATGGGTGACTGGAGCTTTTGCTGGTCATACAGCAGTTTGTTTGAAGGATGAAGAGGGTAATCTTTGGGTTGGTGAATCTGGACATGAGAATGAAAAGGTATGCAATTAACAGAATCAAATATAGTTTGCAGATCAGAAAAAGAAAAAAAAGGTCCAACATCTAACAATTTAAATTATTTGGCTCAATCACATCCTTATTCTACATTGATTTGAGTATTTTGCAACTGCTGTTTCTCATCTACATCATTCTGTGTTTTTTTTTTTTCTCTTATTTTCCATTGCCAGTTAGAAAAAGATGTATGTTTTTCACTAACAAACCAAATATTTGCACCCATAAATTCAGAATTGGTGAAATTCTTATTCTGGTACTTTAATACAATTTTGTGAATTTTTTTTTCTTTTTAAGTTGAATTAGTGTACTAGAGCAAAGACAGTGGATTTCAGTTGCTTTAAGGCCTTGTTTGTTTTCGTTTTTAGAATCCTGTTTTTTCAAAATGCACATTTACTAATACATTTAAAATCAATATTAATCACATATCACTTTGAAAATTCAGAAAATTTAAAATTTACCATATATTCTTATCAAAATTTGAAAACAAAAACATATCTCAGAGAACATCTAGCAAGAGACAATAGGCTGCAAACCTGTGTGGAAATTCAGGTAACATAGAACCAGGATGGTTAGCTGTAAGAGAGGAGTATTGATCATTCATTTTTTTGAAATCTATCTGGAAAATGAGTGTGTTTCTTTTATATGTAGAAGAATGAAAGTTTCTAGTTGCTCTTATATAAAGAATTTTTATGGATGTTGTATGTTTTGGATCTCTCGAAGGATGTTTTGTCCTTACACCACAAACTTGTATGGATTTGCAGGGGGAAGAGATTATAGTGGTAATTCCATGGGATGAATGGTGGGAATTGGCGTTAAAGGATAATTCTAATCCACATATAGCCTTACTGCCTTTACATCCTGATGTGCGAGCAAAATTTGACTCTACGGCAGCATGGGAATATGCCCGGAGCATGTCAGGAAAGCCATATGGTTATCATAACATGATATTTAGTTGGATTGATACCATAGCTGACAACTATCCACCACCTCTTGATGCTCACTTGGTATTCATCTCCTGATCTTTTGTGTAATATACTTTAATAAGAGTGATGTGTTCTTGAACTTGCTTTCTATATGAAAGACATTGTGCTATTAAAATATTTATGCTGTTTGTGACATAAGTATTTGGTTTGGTCCTTTCTTCTTCAAATTTTGGAAACTTGTTGTGAGGCTATGTTCATGATAGTGGCAATGGTAAAGTTCTGTTTTAGGACATTGATTTTCTTTTGTGCAAAGTACATATGAACAAGCACACACTGTGTTACATGGTTCATCCATGATCATGTAAACTGGGTGCAATGTTCCAATATGTTTATAAACATATATCTGTATGTTCTTCAATGTACATGATCATGGTCAAATTAAATCTTTCTTGTAAATCCGACATAATATTCTGAGTGAAAGTTTCTTTTCATGCTTTAATGGTTGTTGCTACTATGAGCGTAAGAGTCTATGCACAAAATGCAATCATTTAAATTTTTTCGACGAGGATATAAAGAATTGAGAACATCATGCAAATAACATTTGCAATCTTTAATTCCCATTGCAGGTCATTTCTGTCATGTCAATGTGGACTAGGGTGCAGCCAGCTTATGCTGCAAACATGTGGAATGAAGCATTAAATAAGCGGCTTGGAACTGAGGTACTTCGTGATTATACCTAGATCAATTCCTTTTCCTCCTGTTGTTTGGTCAATCAAAATTGTTGTATGTACTGGGACTCTTTTTTCATTTACTAAAACTTTCATTTGGTAGTTTCCTTGAAATTAACATAGTAGCCATAGGGTAGTTCCGAGATGGTATACTCTGTTACTGCTTGGAATTGGTAATTATCATTAAGAAAATAATAATAATAAAAATCATAATAAATTATTGTGATATGATGATACCTTTTAGAATTACTTGATTCTAAGGGTGAAAATGAATGCTGAGAAATGTGATTTTCAATCTAGTACCTTGGGCAATACTAGTTGAGTTAATTATTCTTATTCCTCAAAATTTCACATGTTGCTCAGTTTGTTCACTCTTTAACCTATTTTTATCAGGATTTGGACCTCTATGGAGTTCTAGATGAGACTGAAAAGCGTGGAATGAGCTTTGATCAATTACTTACCATCCCAGAACAAGACGAGTGGGTATACAGTGATGGGAAATCAACAACATGTGTTGCCTTTATACTTGAAATGTACAAAGAAGCTGGAGTCTTTGGTCCTATTTCTAATTCTATCCAAGTGACTGAATTTACAGTAAGTAAATGGCTAATTCTTCTTTTTGTTATATTTGTGACTTATATCCATTGGGTATAACATGTTTTTTATCCTGTTGACAGATTCGTGATGCATACATGCTTAAGATTTTCGAGAATAACCAAACACGCTTGCCAAGTTGGTGTAACAATGAGGATGGTAAGCTCCCTTTCTGTCAGATTCTTGGTGAATATAGAATGGAATTACCTGAGTATAACACCTTGGAGCCATATGCGAACATGAATGAGAATTGTCCATCCTTACCTCCAAGTTATGAAAGGCCTGGACGATGTTAAATACAAATTCAAATTGTATGTTATTTCTCTTTCTCGGGGATGCCCTGATGCTGCAGAGAAAGGTTTGTCTTGTTGCATTTACTTCGATGCAGAGCTGTTTACATGGAGCAATAGGACAACATGTTGTAAGCACCACTCTTTATCTGTTTTCCACTAGGCTGGAGTCTGTATATATATTTTATTCATGTGGAATGAATGAATGAAAGATTTAGCTTCCATTGACAGATTGAGATTTTTCATTTTCTTTTTCTCTGTAATGAGAATTTGCATTTGATTGGTGGTTTTGGAATGCTTACCAATGCACTTGAATGCTTGGATATGTGAGGATCAAGCTCTCTCCTTCCCACCATCCAGGATTAGTTCCTCTTCCTTATTCTAGGCAGCATCTGGATCCAACTTCAAGAGATAGTAAGCTAAAAAGTCACCTCTAAAATGGCCTCTAATGGTCTTGTATTAATAAAGTCCGAAGTTTGCAGTTAAACATTACTGATTGCAACAGAAAGATGGAAGGCACAACAAATCATATACACATTTATCTTATATTCTTTTTGGTTTGCTTTTAGTGAAGAATTTGCGGGCTGGCCTTGTTTAACAGCCGATAAAATATAGCTTGGCTAGATTCGGATATAGGATACCTCTGACTATTTAAAAGTTCAATTTAAGTTGGAATGTTGATTTGTTTGCTTGTAGGTGTAAGGCGGGATGCTGAGTTATATTAATTTGATAAATACATTTTCCTTTTTTTGATTTGTCTAAAAGAACATAATTATTGAGGACTTGATATAAACTACTGAAAGTGACAAGCTGATCATAATGATAGCAATTACAATAATTCTGTTACCCTCTAGCTATGGTTTAGTACCAAACCAAATTTCTCCTTCCACAGCTCCCAAATGATAGCATTACATTCTTTCATTACAATAATCACTTGTACTCCTAGCTAAGTTTAATTACCAAATCAAATTTCTCCATCCCAGAGCTCCTCGATAGTTCTGTTAGGTCCATTTGCTGAGATGTAATCCTCTCCGAGGCATCCTCTGCTTTGTTCTATACTACTGATTTTCTCCAAATCTTCTTTGCTTAATTCCCAGTTGAAAATCTCCAGGTTCTCTTTCATCCTTTCCTTGTTGAAACTCTTCACCACCACACACACACCCTGTTCATACTCCCACCTTAAACACACCTGTTGCAAAACCAATATAATTCTAAGTTCATCCAAAATGCAGGATCAAATTAAACTAAAAAATGTAATTGCCAAATCAATACTAGAAGCACCTGAGCAACAGTCTTCCCTTTGGCCTCCGCAATTTGTTTTAGCACTTGACATTCCATGACTCTGTTGCTACCCCAAATAGTTCCTTGGGCTCCTAGAGGAGCATACGCTGTCACAAGGATATTATTGGCCTTGCAGAACTCTCTCAACTTGTTTTGTTGCCAAAGTGGGTTGAACTCCACCTTTTAAAATTACAATGAAAAAAAATTCACTTCATTGCTTGAAAATAGATAGGCTCACTAGAAACTGTAAGGCAATTATTTTGGAAACTCACTTGATCGACAGCTGGGGGTATCTTTGCTATGGAAAGGATTTCTCCGAGCTTTTTACATGAGAAATTGCTCACTCCAATGGACCTTGTTAACCCAAGTTTCTGGCATTCTTCCATGGCTTCCCATACAGACTTGTAATCCATCGGCAGAAAATCGTCCTTCTTTATAGGGAACTCGTAGCTTCCAGGCTTTGAGCTCACAGGCCAATGAATTAGATACAGATCAAGGTACTGCAACTGAAGGTTCCTGCAATTGCAATAACAGTAAAAAAAAAAAAAAAGATATTCTAATCCGACCAAAATTTTATGCAGGAGATGGATATCAAGATGGAGAGAAATGTTTTACTCTAAACTCTTCTGAAGGGCAGGAACAACAAGATCATGATGTGCATCGCTGCACCATAACTTTGATGTGATGAAGAGTTCATCTCGAGACTTGATTATTCCAAGAGAGAGTGCTTCAGCTATTGCATCGCCAAGTGGCTGCTCTGTCTGGTAGAGGGTAGCCGTATCGAAGTGTCTGTAACCAAGCTTGATTGCTTCAAGAATTGCCAGCTTAGTAGTCTCCGATCCTGCAAAAGGGGAGGCTGCTGTACCCAAGCCCAACACAGGCATTCTCCTATTGCTAGACTTGAGAAGGACCTCTGGAATACTGATTGAAGCCACCCCGGAATCGTTTTCCATTGCTATTTTCACAGCAAAGCTCTGGGCAGGTTTCCCAATTTGCTACAGCAACAAGTCTGGTAATGGGCAACCTGATCGATAACTTATCTTTGTCTTTTCGTTTGCTTTAGGGTCCTAGAGATTAGAGAGAGCAATGGGCTTCCAAATGAAATGACCGAGTCACTAAATGAAAAATTTTCTTACTAACTCTGCCTTATTCTTAACCACGTTACTTTTAGATTGTTTACAAATAACGCTCCTCCACTAACATGGAGAGACTGCTGCCTAAAAACAAGTAACCACTTCAATTACTTATTTTAGAACTCAAATAACGGAATCAAAACCTGCACTACGTATGCTCTAGGCCAGGGAAGATTGTGTATAGTCAACAAGACAAAAGGTACTGCAAAATAGGTCTTTAATTGTGGGCCTGTAATTGTAAAGTTGCACATCCACATACGGCTTATGGGCCCGTCGACTCATAGACTTAATAATATTGTCCCTGTCAGTCCCACTTCTCCGACAAAGTTTTTTCGTATCTCTTCTTAATTTGGGTGATACGATTGCCCGTGAACAAACACGACGGCTTTTATGTTATATGTTGCATCGAGGTGGATCTCACATGTGACCGTATATGTTATTAATTACTTATCCAATTCGCCTTTGTTTCATACAAATTGTGATAACAATGTGCAGTAATTTGCACGGTCACATTTGAATTAAAGCTTCGTAATACTGAACTCTTACACACACACACGCGCGCACACACACGCGCGCGCACACACACATTCTTTATAGGATCTGAATGGGTTGTCTAAAGTTGATATCACAATTAAACTTACTCATCTTACCATAAACTTCTTCTAAGCTAGGAATGGGGAAATGAACCATGAAGTTGGAGATCTGCCTCTATTGAGGTGAGGATGAGGATGGGGCGAGAATGTGATAGAATTTTAATTTCTGTACTGTAATGGAATGGTGATGGGTTTACTACCCCCACTTGACACCTGTCCCGAATCCTACCATTATGTATAAAAATATAAAATATATTGTTATTTTTATTTCCATATAATAAACTATCATATATAAACTTATAAATACTATTTTTATCTGACATTTAATATATTGATTATTGGAAAAATATAAAATTATATTGGTATCTAAAAGTAAAATGTTACATATTTTGTTAAAACTCTAAGTTTAATTATATAAAAGATGTTGGCATGGGAAATGAGGTGGGATTGAGGAAAACATTCCCTACATGAACACCTTGGATAATATGGGGAATGGAACTGAGGTTAAATTGAAAAATAACGAGGGTGGGAATGGCTTCCCGCTCCCACCCAGCCTCGTTGCCATCTCTATTCTAAGCATCAGGTGGTGCTTCGTTACAATTGATTGTAAGGGCAAACGATATGTGGTACTGGACACAACTAATAAATTAAATATGTTCCGTTTGGATCAAACATTTCTGAAACCAGAGCCGCAGAACAAATCATGTATTCCAGAAATCTTTTTTAACCGTATAACGTCAATTTTTGTTTGATGCTTCGAGTTTATATAATGAAATCGCACATAAACAAGCAGGAAATTTAATATTACGACCCAAAATATAGGGAAAAAGAAAAGAAAAGAAAAGGAGAACATGTGAACCACTAACGGGCAGCAATATGTATTACATTTAGATTGCGGCCCCACGAGACATGCACAGCATCTGCCTTCTTTCTAATTCGTGCAATCAATGGAATATTGAGCTGTAACGGAGACAAGCCCGATCTTACGGGCATGGATCTTTTATAACAAAATGACATAAGGCTAACATCTGCACTTCAAGTACTTAAAAAATTGGTCTCTGTCAGGAGAATCGTTACTATTAATTGGCAAAATTTTGAGGATTCACTCTTGATTTAAAAAATTTGGGAAAAATTAAACCACTAATATTAGATCTCAGAAGTTGGCCTAGCCCAGACAAGGACAAGGAAAAAAATTGAAGATATGCATATCAGCTCTTGTTTTTGTGAATAATATACAAAGAAAATGTGTTTGAATAATGTGGAGTAAAATGCAAATGAGTGAAAAGTTACAAGAGAAATGCAACAACATGTGTGTCAAAGTGAAATGTTAAAAATATAAATCTAATTTTCACTTGATTACTTCATCTTGCAGCATATTAGTAGCCATTATTTTCAACTCTGAGGGAGGGCATGCAGGGCGGCGGGATTAACTGCCATTGACAATTGCAGGAAATGGCAGAGAAAATTGACCAAATTGCAACAAATACACAAATCGACATCTGTGGAGAGCATCACTTCAATTTTCTTCATCAAACTAGAAATAATCTCCGAAGATTTCATTCAATCGATCGCTGTCAATCAGGAAGCTAATTGGAAAATCTTCGTCCCTGGCATTCTAGAGATTTCCTTCTTTGACTTCTAGCATTTCAGACTATTTTATCATGTTGTATTGTATATATAGCTTGCGACAACGACTAGCCTGTCTAGACATATGTATTGCTGGGGAAGATAGTTGAGCCAAAAGAAAAAAAAAAAAACCTCCCCTTTCACATTAAAGAGATGCATGCATCAAAAGTCGTTCATATATATATATATATATACACACACACTCTTGCACCTTTAAGTTTTCATCGGAAGGACACGAATCTGAGACTTTCATGGGAGCTTAATGCACTTAGTCTTAGGCTCCTCAATCAACTAGCCTACCCCTCAGCGGCTGGTTGAGTATATTAATCAAACAAGTTAACATAATATTGAAAGTTTCTTGTGTGTGGTTTGTTGAGGTTGAATGAATTTGCATGACAATGACTTGAATTTTTTTTATCTTAAATGTGAAATGTTGACCAAAACTATAAGCTACTTTTTTTTTTCTCCAGAAGGAAGCTGACCAACTCAAATTCATGACATTGTTGCTTGCGTATTATTGATCAATATCATATATCTAGATCAGTTACCAACTACACACGTATAAAAAAGAAGTCACAAGCAATTAATATAATAATTGAAGTTATGCAACGTAAAAGTATATATATTTTGGTCTTAATCGATTATAACATGGGTTAACATTATTTGAAAAAGTTGTTTTTTTTTTTAATTTTAAATATTATGATTTCTAGAAACATAATATTTTAGAAGTTAGAATATGACCACCAAATATCGAACCAAACATCACCTGACTAAAAAAATATGAAAGAGGAGACAAAATCATTCAATCGAAATGATCATCAGAATATATATATAGCGTAGAAGAAATTAAAGAACAAAGAATGATCATCGCAGAAGTTGCATACTACAAATAAGCTATTAGCTTTTTGCTTTTATCAATTAATTCTTGTTACATTTCTGCTTGATCCATTTAAAACTTGCAGAGGCTCCAAGCTTGGCCTTCCTCATGCCGGTTAATGCAGCCGCTTTGGTCTTTCCAAGACCTTCTCCGACCTTCTTTGAGTATTTGGATTTGCCATCACTGCCCTTCTTGTTGGCATCAGAGGCTGGTGGAGGGTACTCTGGATTTGTGGGGTCGTTGTAGTCCCATTGATCAGCCCATGAGGTGCCATACGAGCTGTCCTTTGTCCCCATTATTTCTGCAGCGCTCTTCTGCGATCAAATAATCAAAGCTAGCTAATACAAGTTTTTTTATGGGGAAAGATGAGGGATTTTTTAACAGGTTGTCATTTGGTCACAAGAGGCTGTGCTTGGTTTATATATTTAGCATATACTTACCAGTTATAAACCAATTAGTTGATCCTAATTCATAATCAAACATGGTACAAGAAGCCTAAAAACAGTAATTTCCTAATAAAACCAGCCTATTAATAATTAATTAAGGAGGAAAAATTGGAAAGTTCCACCAGAAGACGCAATATATAATAACAATAACAATTATTATTATTATAATACAAAAAAGAGAAATTAAGCAAACCATACTAATGATGTTGTGATCAATGCATGGTACACTATTTGTTAAGAGTAATGTTACACATACAACTCATATAGAATCAACATTTCTTACAATCTGAGTTGGTAAAAATATAATTAGACGAGTAAAAAATAAAATAAATAAATGAGATTAAATTACATAACATAGTAATAATCTATCTATTAATATTTTGTCAACTGATTGTAAAAGAATAGGAGGTGTAATATTACTTATTTGTTAACGATGCATTACATGAATGCTGCGACAAAGT
Organism: Boswellia sacra; assembly: GCA_013180625.2. Taxonomy (NCBI): domain Eukaryota; kingdom Viridiplantae; phylum Streptophyta; class Magnoliopsida; order Sapindales; family Burseraceae; genus Boswellia; species Boswellia sacra. The sequence goes on along the minus strand of SNVD02009484.1, from coordinate 24,034 downwards.
AGAACATAATTAAATTTCATTTAAGCATGCTATAGAACATATCATAGATAGAGGAGGTTAAGGATTTCAGTTATTATGGTTGCTTGGTTATCTTAATTTAAATAAAAGGGTTTGCTTCGTTAATTTATCTGAAAGTGGTCAAATATTATTGATAGAGAAGTTGAACCTCAAATAATATTAAACATTCTTAAATGGGGCTAGCCACTAGTAAGCATATTTTCCTTACTTCAATAAAGTAGTATTCTTGTATTAATTTTCATGTGAAAATACTTAAATGATTCTGTTGCGCTGGCCCAGAATATTATTGTGAGAATTAAACCAATAATCATTAAGCCTAGCCAATATCTATCACCAAAAATTAAGCGATCCAATCCCCTCATCGATTGTCTAGATGTCAGGTGGGTTCTCTGCACATTCCTTGTTGATTACTGTGTAATATTTACGTTTCTTGATGGCTAATTATCAATTGTTGAAGAATCTCCGCCGGTTTCACATCCAAGAAGACCAGCTCATTCTATGCATTTCTAACATTTTTAAAGTATCCGACAACATATACAAGTTCCCCACAGGCCACAGCTAGCTCCACCTCTTCCTCTTTGGGTAACTTTATTTAATTTTCTTTATTCCATTCGTCTTGACTTTTTATGAAAAAGTATCGGAGGTACAGCTTAATGTAACTCCGAATAATTACAAGATACATCATTAAAGTTGTCTTATTGTTTTAGGTTTTAATTTTATATGTGTAGTAGACACAAACTTCTATGCATAAATGATGGAAGGACGAGGTGAAAACAACAAATAAATTGATGGTATAATAATCTCATATATGATTTTATTTGAATTAATTTATATAAACATCAGAGGTGTAATCAGAAGTTTTTTTTTTTTGGTGGGCTAAATTTTTTTTACCAATATTTAATTTGGATTATATAACTAAATTTTAATAGAAATATGCGCATATTTATGGTAAGATATGTATTTTTTTTTTCGAATTTAGATGTATGTCAAACTTCTTTGTTATTAAAGAAAAACAAGTATTAAACTTTAAATTTGAAGTTTGGAAAGGAATAGTGAAAAAATACTTATCTTGGAAATTTTTTTCGATAAAGGAAAGATAGCAAACAATTTCCTTTTAAAATTTCGCCATAAAATTCATGATTTTTTTGGCTACAATAGATTTTTTCCTTTTTCTTAATTTGTTTAAGCTATATGTGAAAAATTTTCTTTATTTATGGTTCTAAAATAATATAATATATATTTTTATATTTAAATTTATTAATATTTATCCCATTCTCATATAATTAGTATTATTTTTTTAATTTTATTATAATATAAGTTTAGTTCTTAGAATTTATATTTTAAAGGGTTAGATTGATTATGTCTTCCTACTCATGTTGCAAATTTTTTTTGAAATTCTTTTTCGCCCAAGCAAATTTTTTTGGTTATGCCACTTATTCATAATATTAAGTGTATAATATATTAATTGCAAATATTGTATAGTATTTTTACAGGGAGTGAATAAATTTACAAAAGGAATTAATTAATCCCATTTTGAAGAAGGAAATTTTGCAAATAAAATGGCCTATGGAGTCAAACAATTGTCACTCCCTCAAAATCAATCAATTTTGTAATAATTAATGCAAACCAAACAATTATTCAAGAGTCAATGAAACTTCCAATCTCAAACTAATTCAATTAATGAACGAACTGATAAAGCAACATGTGAGGTAAATGGAAACCTAAAATCACCACAACAGCCGCATTAATAGATAAAGACAATAGACATCCCAAAAGCTGTTAACATGACCTTAACCAAATTGCCCTTCTTTTGCTTTTTCTCACGTTGCAATTTGCGAGAGAGCCCTTTAACAAAAGTGCTTATCATCCTGTAGATTCTCTCCCTCTGCACTTCCACGAAAGCTCTTGCAATGATTTTCTACGATGCAACGAAGCAGCTCACCCTCCAACTCTGACCGCGTTCCGCATTTCCACGATTGTCAATCGACAATAAAATTATATTATACCAATCCAATCGCCAAGTCAAAGTAATCTGAAGTTTGTTGTTGTTTTCTAGAAACGATGTCGTAGAAGTGGAAGTATATGTTTCTGTCGTTCTTGTACGTAAACTACCCAGGAGCGACACGGAACAATTCAAAAGGCAATTTTTCAACACGTTATTTCAATTCTTTCAATAATTGTCTTGACGAAGACTCAGAAAGCAACATTGCATTATTTGTTGCCGGCAATATCATTTAACTTAAATTCATCTCCAAGACAATTTTCTCAGGAAATCCAATCTTCTACTTTCTTTTCTAGAGAAAATTAAATTTTTTGTGTCAGAGTATTTTCTATTTCAAGAAAGCTTAAGACTTAAAAAAAAATGAGATACTATCATCTCTTAGTGGCTGCAATTGTTGTTCTCTCGCTTTCCTCATCTCAAGTTTCAGCTCATTTCTTCTTCCCCAATATATCGTCAGTCCCTCCATGGTTACGCCCCAGCTCCACCGGCATCCCCGCATGGCAAGGGTTTGAGAACTTCACGGGCTGCCGCGCCGGCGAGAGAAGAGACGGGTTGGGGAACCTGAAGAAGTACTTTCACCGGTTCGGTTACATTCAAGATTTGCCTTCGAACGTCAGCGACGAGTTCGATGATTCGCTGGAATCCGCCATCAAGACTTACCAGAAAAACTTCAATATGCAACCGACTGGTCAACTCGACAGCGAAACTATTCAAAAGATGCTAAGGCCCAGATGTGGCAATGCCGATATAGTCAACGGCTCAACGACCATGAACGCGGGAAAGCCAGTGGCGGTCAACACAACCCATTTCCACACGGTTGGCCATTACAGCTTCTTCCCTGGAAGGCCAAGTTGGCCTTCCAACAGACGCGATCTAACCTACGCGTTTCTGCCGCAGAATCAACTGAGCGACGAAGTCAAGAACGTTTTCGCGACCGCCTTTCAGAAGTGGTCGGACGTGATCCCGATGACGTTCACGCAAACAGAATCCTACACCACCGCCGATATCACGATAGGGTTCTACAGCGGCGACCATGGCGACGGAGAGCCGTTTGATGGTGTTCTGGGAACGTTAGCGCACGCCTTTTCTCCAACCAGTGGACGCTTCCATTTGGACGGCGACGAGAACTGGGTGGTGTCCGGCGACATTGGGACGTCGACGGTGAATTCAGCTATTGATTTGGAGTCAGTTGCTGTGCACGAAATCGGACACTTGCTGGGGTTAGGGCATTCCTCTGTTGAAGATGCCATCATGTATCCAACCATTTCTTCAGGGACGAGAAAGGTTGATTTGGCGAGTGACGACGTTGACGGGATCCAGTCCTTGTACGGTAGCAATCCCAATTACAACGGCTCATCATCATCACCGTCCGTTCAGCAGAGGGAAACCAGCGATAACAGTGGGGCTTACAGAGTGGGTTCTTGGTGGACGTGGGGACTCAGTCTCAGTCTGAGTGCGTTGGTGGCGGCTCGATTTGTAGATATTATTATTTTGTTTTGAATTTTTCTTTCGTTTAATTTAATTATTTGATGATTTTGGTTTTGAATTTTGCCTGAGATATTTTTTTGTGTGCTTCCGTGGCCATTTTGTTTGCGGAAGCAATCAATTATATATCCGGCAATTATATTAGATATGGGTATACAGTTCTTCACATTATATATGGTCATTATTATTTATTGATTTCTTTGTTTTTATGTAAATGATATTTATATATAATTTTTTTGGTTAGAAAAAGAAAATCATATACCTGTTTTCTTTTAATTTTATAATGTATTTATAATTGTGCAAAATTATTATTCTATCAGTATTACTGTAACATAACGTAGAACGATTTTCCTTTAATTTATAATGAATGCATGTCCGTTATGCAATTGGGTTCCGTTCTTTAGCAATTAAATGAAGTTAGGTTGCAATTACTAAAGTTATGATGACCCCGCCCATCTGCGTTGGTGGCTGAAAAAGAGATATTGAGATTTTAAAACCATCGTGTATCACTGGTGCTCGAGATTTAGACATTATCACGTTGTATAATATCAACAATCAAATTAATAATGATTTATTTTGTTTGTATTTTATACATTGTCTACGGCTTAATTCATTGTTCTCTTTAGTATTCTATTCCAAATTTGTTTAATATACAAGTTGTCTCTTGAATGATTCAATTAGTTTTATTATCGTTTATCCGCATTGACTGCATCAGAATACGTATTTTTAATATTTATTGTTCACATCCTACGTAATATATTTATTATATATTGATGATTAGACGCCTCAGACTGAAAAAATTCATCTTGAAGTTGGATAATAATATATTTCTTAATGATATAATAATAAATGCTTTGCAGAGGATTGAGTCGTAGAACTTGAAGGAACAGAATTTCGCACCTTCATAAATAGGTAAGTTAGGCCTGCCCCTTGTTATTGAGTAGCAAAGTGATCATTCTCACGTAACTCACTCTAATGGTCTCCTTCTTTGAGCGAGAGGGGTGTATACCTATAAAAACACTCTGATACCTAAATTAGATACGGGAAAAGGGAGAAAACAAGTTAACAATAAGAACAAAGGTATTAAGCATATACTGAAATTATATAAAAGATATAAAGGGTATAGGACCCAGGAGAAGAGGTTGCTGCCCCCTATTTTTGCCTAGGTTTACTCCTTGAATGAGTCAAGATACGAATTTCTTACACTGTTTCGTAAGTTTTTCCATGAGAATGCATATGAAAGAATACCCAAGTCTTGTTCACATTTATCCTGTGTAGATCTGTACAAGAACACCAAAATAACATCTTGAGTGAGGCTGGCAGGGGCATAGGTGGATTGGCAGGGGCCATATTAGAGCCGGAATGAGAACTTTGTCTCCCTAGAATGAGATTTCCATCTCAACACCTCCATGAAAGCCTCAAGTAAGGCTGGTAAGGCCATATCAGAGCCGAAATGAGGGCTTTATCTCTCTAGATACATCCTTATCTCTCTAGGACAAGATTTCCATCTCAACACCTATATGAAAGCCTCAAGTGAGGCTAGTAGCAATGCATGTGGCTTGGCAAGGGCCATATCAGAGCAAGAATGAGAGCTTTTGTGGAATCCCAAATATATATATATATATATATATATATATATATATATTACAATTTTAGAAATATGTCATGTTTAAATAATGAGAATGGGTTGGATTATGGTAGTGGGCTTGTGTTGGAAATTGATAAGGATGAATTGGGCTTAAATTGCAAATGAATGGACTTGGGCCCATGGGTAGCCTTGGATATATAAGAGAGACATGAGGGTTTCTAGAAGGGGAAAGAAGGAAAAGGAAAAAAAAAAAAGAGAGAGGAGAGTCTCACGGTCCCAAGAAGAGAAGAAGATAAGAAGGAGAAGAAGAAAAAGAGAGGAAAAATGAAAAATTTTCAAAAAGGTGTATAAGCTTGGAATACAAGTAGGGATTTTCTGACATCATGCTTATCTCATGTCATGTATTGTGTTGTTTAATTGATATTGGTTTGTTATGCATGTGATCTATTCTAAATTGATTGTTTGGTTGCTTGGATGATGAACTATGAGTGAAACTACTTATTGTAAGTTGATTGTTTGTGGTTTGAATGAGGAATTATGTGTGAAAACTAAGTGTTGATGAAATGAAGTAGAGATGGTTTTAAGAGGAGCTGTAGTTCATGTGACTGTCTTGTGTTGTTTGAGCTGATGCATTTCTCTGGATTGAGAATTGTATGATTTTTCATTTGTTTAGGAAAATAGACATATAAAGCTTTAATTAGCCGCTGATTAAAGCTGAATTTGGAGTTAAAAGGGATTTTTAGTGAATTTTTGAAGTTGGGAATCGAAACATGGAAATGGGATGCTTTAACCGACCCTGGATTTCGATTCTGGTGTTTCCCTCGATAGCACTCGACATTTGTTTATCGAGTGTCGAGTGTCCAGGGTCGAGTGTCGAGTGACATATGTCTAGTGTCGAGAGGCATATGTCGAGTGTCGAGTGTGAACGGGTCGAGTGTCAAGTGTTTGTTGTCTAGTGTCGGGAGGAGTGTCGAGTGTCGCACGTTGCGTACGCGACTCAACGTGTGGGTTCAAGTGTTGAGTGTCGAGAGGCACTTTGTCGAGTGTCTAGTGCCGAGTGTCGAGTGAACAGTTTCGCGCGTGCGTGACTCGACATGTGGGTTCGAGTGTCGAGTGTCGAGAGGCACTGTGTCAAGTGTCTAGCGCCGAGCGAACAGTGTCGCGCGTTGCTGTGCAACTCGACACGCATGTCAAGTGTCAAGTGTCGAGTGTCAAGCAAAATTTCAAAACCACCCCAAATCGATTGTACACTTCCCAAAAAGTCCTAGATTTTGCATAAAAATTGTATTTTCTTGAGATTTATCGTAGTGATGATATTGAAAGGTTGTTAATGTATGTATTAGACCTTGGATGGGCCATTTTGTATACGGATCCAAGGGGAATACGAATATAATAAACATAATGTGTTGGACCTTGGATGGGCCGTTTTGTATACGGATCCAAGGGGAACACGAATATAATAAACATGATATGTAGGACCTTGGATGGGCCGTTTTGTATACGAATCCAAGGGGAACACGAATATAAAGAACATGATGTGTTGGACCTTGGATGGACCGTTTTATATACGGATTCAAGGGAAACACGGATGTAATAAACATGATGTGTTGGACCTTGGATGGGCCGTTTTATAGGTCGTTTTGTATACGGATCCAAGGGTAACACGAATATAAATAACATGATGTGTTGGACCTTGGATGGGCCGTTTTGTATACGGATCTACGGGGAACACGAATATATATATACTTGATGTGTTGGACTTTGGATAAGTCGTTTGGATACGGGTCTAAGGGTAACATTAGATGAAAGATTTTGATTGTTAAGTGAACAAGTGATACATTGTTGGGTGAATGAGAATGATTGCTTGATTTATTATAATGGGTTGTGGAACTATGAATTTGAGTAACTGTTTGAATGCTTGTGATTTAGTATAATGTTAGAACCTTTCCTATTGGGTTATATGCTCACCCCTTCCCTCCACAGGTATACAAAAAGATATTTGTACTAGTAGTGTTCCAGAGCTTTCCTAGGGAGTTTGGGCGTTTACATGCATGCGATGGTTTTGGGAAAAGTTTGACTAGCCTAATTTGTGATAGGAATTTTTAGTATGTGGTTATTAGTCCATGTTCTAAGTGTGGTCATCAGTGTATGTAAAGTTTATCTTTAACAAATAGCCAGACATTGTGATAAATTCATGTAATGTATAGAAAAAAAATTAATGAGATATTGATGATGTCTTTTTATTATTTTTCTAAATCAATCACTCTTAAAATCTCTAAATAAAAGATTTCAGGACGTGACAGCTTTCTCTCTCTAGAACGTCTTTCTTTAGAACTCCCCCTAAGAACTCTCTCATTATTCTCAAATCAAATCTAGCCATGTGTGGACTAAATTAGCCCTATATGATAAAGAAAAGAAAGGGAGAAGATGAGATAGAACATCAGCAATGGCTATTTATGCTGGTTTGAGAGCTCTCCCTCTCTCTCCCTCTCTCTCCATTTCTTCCTCAGTTTTCCTATTATTTTTCAAAGAAATCCCCCCTATGCTACCTCTTCTCGCTCCTTATTTATATCCAATGCCATGTCATCTAATCCAAATCTCAAGCTCCAATCATATTTCTTTGAAATCTAATCCAATCCAATATCTATTCCTTTATGCCACCTCACCTTATCTAATCTTATGGGCTTTGTTATATTTTGGGCTTATTAGTCCTTTTCTTTCTTTTTCCATGGGTCAGATTCAAGGGCTAATTTTAGCCCTTTCATTTGCCCCCCTTTTTTGCATTAGGCTTGTGGGAAAATAATCCTAATATACAAAATTATTTGGTCACTTTCCCCTTTTCCCTTAAATTCCTCATTCTTTATGCTTTTCATTCCTTTGGTTTATGCCTCTTTGCTATTTTATGACTCCCAAGAAATCGACACATTATAGTAAACCTCTAACGAGTTGTCAACTAATCTTATCTTGAAATTCTTAAAAAGGGTACGTCTTTGGTGATGTTGCAATTTGCCTTTACTATTGAAGATATAGCCAAGGTGCCCCCAGATGGGAAACACAAACTCTAAGTATAGTCGAACTAGGGTTAGCCACTCTAGATTGTTTGGAAAATATATATATCTATATATTTAGCTATCTTATGTTTTGTGAAAGATCTAGCTATCTTAACCCAAGCATGAGTTAATGCCTGAAGAAAAACTTACCCTATAGAGCCTTAACTAGAAGGAGGCTAAAGTGTCGGCTTAAAGTTTGTAGTTGATAACTGAGATTACTACAGTGCATGTACCCCTCGTACTCCCCCCATTCGCAAAGTTGACACCTTAGCTAATTAAAGGGAAGGTGCTAGCCTTATCTGACATTTGATGCTCAAGACCTTATTGTAAGGTCTCATGCTAAACTGTTCACGCCTATTATAGGCTACCACTCATATGGATAAGATGCCCCCAAACCCACATTCCTATGCTTATTATCTGGTATTACTTATGTTCCCATGGCATAGAGTGTTCTAAGCCTTAACGTTACTTACTAATGGGGGCATGATTCCATTGAGTATACACTACAAGAAAAATGACAATATTTGACGGTCAAAGACCGCCAAATATGTATATATTTAACGGTCTTGAAAGCGCCATCAATGGCACCGCCAAATATGGTCAATTTAGCATATTTGGCGGTCATAAGACCGCCAAATATGCATATGACTATACTTGGCGGTTTTTGGCCGCCAAGTATAAATCGTTTTAAAAAATTAAAAAATATATACTTGGCGGTTTTTGACCGCCAAGTATGGTTATATTTGAAATTAAAAAATAATATATACTTGGCAGTTTTTGACCGCCAAGTATATATAATAGGTTTTTTTAAAAATTTTAGAAATTCATAATCACATCAAAATGTCTTACAAAAGTAGAATATAATGTACAAAAGGTATTACACAACATGTGTACAGATCAAACTATTACCATCACCAGCCAATACATGTCCCTAATATGACTGGAACTGTTTCAATAAAATTAAGGTACAATCACATCAAAATACATATCACCCATCCAACAATCATCTAGGAAATATAAACGTGATTGATCTAGTTAGTGGCATAAACACAGAACAGAATTTAGAGTATCTCTTCAAATAGTGGATCTTTCAGTAATGAGTTCCAATAACATACTCTTGTACAAGATCATCAGCCATTACCAACTACAAAAAGAAGCAAAGTAATATTCAGAAGATCTTAGCTTGAATATGCATGGAAAGTTCTACATGTATGCAAAAAAAGCAAATGCAAGTCGACATTTTCAAACAATTAAAAAGATAACTATAAGATGCTTTAGTTTTTGGTTGGATTAAAGACTAAAGAACCCAGTGTAATAAGTCTAAGTTTAGGCACCCACCCTTCATCTAGAAAGGAATCCTTTAGCGATCCTCCAGGCTTTTTGATAATTTGGATGGACTCTAAGTTTGTGCTGGCCTGCAATTTACAACATCATTGTCAAAAATAACCAATAAAGAAAAATAAAATTTCAAACATAATGACTGCTGATAACAACACAACTTATTGCCCCCAAAACACATAATGCATATACCGGCAAAAGATGAATTCTAGAGGAGGAAGAAAACAAGAATGAAAACAAGTGTTATTAGAACACTTAAAACCAATCATTTTATTTGTTTGGACACATAAAAACAGGGGAACGTCAAGCAAAAGAAGGTATGCCTAAAATACGATATCAATCTAGCGCATTCATAGAGTAAACCTTATATGAAACATGTAAATTGTTTGTTGTCAAATGTGCTTTAAAAGGATAGAATAAAAAATAGGAAACCTAATCGTGCGCATGCAAATGTCACGCACACAAGAATATGCGCAGAATCTCAATATAAGTTTGAGTTCAAGAGAGAAAACATTCACAGCTTCATTCTCAAGTGTATCCATAGTCAAGCACCAAGAAAACATATCAATAGTCCCTTAAACTCATCAATGCTAATTAAAATCACCTTTAGCCTCATAACAGCATCTACAACCAGTTGTTCAAAATGTTCCTTATCCTGTGAGAGAATTTTGGAACTCAATGTGGTCATTGCAATCTTCATCAAGTCTGACTTGAATTTCTCTGCATTATCCAGTAGTGTCATGTGTCAAAAAATAAAATAGGTAAAAATTTTCAGGCCATTATCCGTTATTGAGAGGCTTTTGTTGTACTTTGACCAACATACACCTAAAGAATCTAATCAATGTGCTATGATCAATATCTAGAACAGTTTGTACTATGGCAGTCCGTGAAAAAAGATAAAGGTGAATCATTGTGAAACGAACAACTTCCTCAGAGGATAACAAATTCCTAAGTGAACATGTGCATAAACATATTACTACCTGCATCCTCTTTATTATCCATGACTTTCTGCAACAACACATTATGAACACATTCAACAGCCATTCGGTAACCTAGACAACAAGAAAGTAACTACAAAATATTTTTTAGAATATATGCATGCTGCCCTGCTAATTCATGGAGAAAAATGATGCATAGAAGTAAAGATGCAAATTATGTATTGCCTCCTTTCCAAACATAAAGTGACCATAATAAGATCTCAATATTCAAGTTTAGCAAGGTTAATGAACAATCAAGCACAGTCAAAGGAAAAATAACACAAAAGAAGCAAAATGCAATGAAGCATGGATGATGAAAACACTGATAATAAACTCTACAAGAAGACCAAGCAGAAGCAATATACAATCAGAAGCCTGTCAAAAACCAGATATTATAGTCATTAGGTGAATCTTAGCTGCCACCAGCTTTTCTGCCTCCCTTAGTAGCTCCCAGCCAAGACAACAATAGAAGTTGTCCCCTCATCGCATTATTTATAAGATAAAATCAGTTAGTTGAATAGTAATTGACCATCTTGCTATTGGCACGACATCGCACATATACTACAAACACAAAACCTAACCAGAAACTATTATCAAGTTTGTTTCATTAAAATTAAAAGAGATTCTTATGTAGCATTCCAATTTCAATTGAATAACTCCTCATCAGAAAAATGCAATAGAGAGATTAATAAAAACCCTCCCAGTTGTCAAAATGAGAACAAGACAACTGACTAACATTAATTATACCAATTGAGATATAGTAAAAAATTACGCAATAAAATCTGAATAGAAAACAGAGATCTAGATCAAGTACTTAAATATAAATAATCTTCAAAATAGGAATGAATTAAAGATTCATAACTTCAGCACATAAAATTTATACACACCAAACAGAAATTAATGACGACAATAAACAGAAGTTAAAGGGAACCATTTTTGAGTAACCCACCAGTAAAGTAGTCCAAGAGCACTTTGCCATCCCGAGTGACCATAGAACAAGTCTTCTCCTGTAATCCACTTTTATCAGATTCTCAGGGAGAGAAGGCCATTGATAATTGATGATTGAAACTATAAGAGATGCACCTGTTAGCCTACCAAATGGGAATTTTGAGGATCTTCTAGTATCCCAGTAGGAGTATGTGGAGGAGGAAGTTGTGTGGCCTGGTAAACCATTCCAAGAAGACCAATCATCATCACAATTGCTGCTTTTGAAACCATCCCTGGAAGAACATGGCAGATCCAGCCATCATGTTTCAGTTCAAAAAAGAGAAAAAGAAAAGGTACAATTGACTCACCTGATTAATATACTTTACTAGAAAAACAGCTAAAGATATTGAGTTTAGATGACCCCAAAAGTAAATTTTTTTTCCTCTTTCTTTACTCTTGGAGATGTTATGTAGCTTTGGCAAGGTCAGCATAAGAAGAAGAATATTTTTGAAAGGTGTGAAGTTTATGCCCACGTGCTGATGGAGTGATGACATCGTGCTAAGAGTTGGAGGGAGCCAATGTTTGAAGTTTATTCTCTGCGCCAGCGTCGACAAAAGTGTCTGACAATGAAACTTTTAGCGTGTAATGGGTACTTCTTCCTGATCAAGCCCTTTATACATTTCCAATACGAGATCGTCTTTATTAACTATTAATAAACATTTCATTCTTTCAAATTCTGGATGATAACCCATCTAGCTCGTCAAATGAGAAAACAGAAGAACAACTTAATAGACAACGACAATAATTAATCCAATGACAAAAGGATTATCAATTCAAAAGTAATTAATTAAATGGCCTAGCCGCTTTGTAGAGAAAGGGTGAGTGAGCTAGCATATATAGAATGGAAAATAAAATTAAGTTCCCATGACAAATCAAACAAAGTTATGAAGAATTGAACATACCATGATGTGATTGATTCCAGAACCAATCTTCTTCTCATAATTGGGATGATATGGAAGCAACCTTTCCACAACGATTTTTTCATGATCAGGCCTTAATCTATCACCATTCTTGTATCTATAAACAAAAACATAGATAAGGCTATTAAAAACCTGAACGTGAATTTAACTGTAAAAAGAATATTTATAAATTTATCTTTTGGAAATATTTATAAATGCTCATATTATGACTTGTCAGATATGCATTAACAACTTTAATTAGTCGCTTTAAGAATTTATTATTGCTTTGCATATCAACCCTAATAATGTCAGGCCTTATTTATTTAGCATAAAACTCAATCATTATCGAATATGTTGATAAAAATTCTCGTAACAAATTAACATCTTAATCTTTTGAACAATTATAAAAAAATAATCTAATATCTGTGATTACAAAAGTACAAATATCAGAGGCGGAGGACTCTAGTGCAAACTTAAAACTGATCACAACAAATCCAGGTTGGAAGATAATTAACTGTCTATGTAAATATATTTGGCATTTACACTTAGATTTGACCGGAATAAGATGTGGCTCTATTTGAGAACACATTTAGGCTCTAACACAAACAAACTTCAATTTACATACTCATTTTCCTACATGACTATTTGTATATACACCCACATCCACACACAATTCTGACCATGGATTTTGATTTGATTGATTGATTGCAATACAAAGTGAAGAGCCTTCAAAACATGAAAGGAGTTGGAGAGGATGCTGGAATTACATTTAGTGATGGAGTTTGCCTAAAAAACAAAATACGCATAAGTATTACTCAATCAGTTCAAATTAATCTTCTTAAATGCAATTAAAAACTAAAAAATAATAAAAAGCGGAGAAACGCAAGCAAATCGCAAACAGACCATGTCAGTTTCATTGATAAATAAATAACACAAAGATTTATAAATCAAAAATAATTTTTAAATAATTGAAATGTTTTGTTTTGTTTTGCCTTACTATACTTTAAGAAAAAAAATGAAATTTTCAAAAGGCATGGCGTCGTTTTATGATTATCAAACAAGAAAGAACAGAGTTATAGTTAAAGTAGTTACCCATTATCGCGGCTGTAGCTACGAACTCGGACTTTGTCCCGGTGAGAAGCAGCGCCGGTCTTCCTCTTAACGATTCTCTCCTCCTCGCTTTTCGATTTATCCATCACAAAATCTTCCGAAATCGCGGACAAGGACGGCTTCCACTCATCCGCTGGACGACCACTACCGCTGCCTCCTCCTCCTCCAAACTTACCTTGCCTCTTCCAGCGGTAGGTCTGGCAGACGGGCACCCTCTCCTCCTCGATCGGTTGGTGGATGAGCTCCGGAATGGGGCTGGCGCTGCCGCCCGACTCCATATAATTGAACAAAAAACAATATTTATAAATTTATCTTTTTCCTCTTACATCATTGGAACAAGATTTTCAATTACAATCCTACCTATTTTAAATCATCTAACAAACAAACCAATTACAGTCTGAAATCAAAAAATAAATTCAAGAATACGTAATAATTTTGCAATTCATCACGCTGATGGAAAGAACTTACTGTCATAAGGAAGCATCGCAGAGAATGATTGATTTCTTCTCAAAGGCACGTCTAATGTAGCCCGTAATGTGATCGACAAAATACCCATATGAGGAAATCTTAGGGCAGCCTTGATCCTGAGCTTCAGCATCTCCAGCGTCATTTTCCTGGTCTTCATCGATGGTATCCAGCTCGTCGATCTTGTCGTCATTGTTGTTGGAGGAAACAGAGTCATCGAAATCGGAGAGGAGGGGGTCGAGGAAGACGATGTCATTCAGAGGAGTGTTGGGGCGAGAGAGGTGCTGGCGGGGTTGAGAGAGGCTGGTGTAGACGAGGGAAACCAGGAAGAGAAGAAGCAGGGCAGCATTTTTGGCGTTAACGAAGAAGAGAAAATGTAACGGCTAGGGCAAAATGATGAGAAGAGGGAAAAAGAAAAGATGGGGGGAAAAATAAAGAGAGGGGAGCCAAAACGATAAGATAATATGGAAAAGACATAAAAAAATATATTTGTCACTATTATTAAAAATATGATAAATATGTTATTAAAAAAGGACAAAATGTGACAAGTAAGATAAAAATTCAGGTTTAACTTTTAGGTGAGTATTATAGTTCTCACTTTTAAAAAAAACGTCAAATAAATAAAATACAAAATGACAAATATACAAAAAATTCTTGTAGTGATAGTAATTAGTCATGCCTAGAGGTGTACATAAATATTCTACCCCATCGGGTTAACTCAACCTATGCGAGTCTTAATCGGGTCTTCTTTTCTTTTAACTTGATTTCAGGTAAAAAATGAATAACCCAACATGTATCAGGTTTTCAACGGGTTTGTATATGTAACATGATCACCAACCTGATTACCAACCTGATCCGATGTAATCATTTGAAAAATTTTAGAATGCCACGTTTTTATTTTGTTGGATACCTTCAAAATGTTATTATAGACCTTCTCACACACGATAATGAATATAAAAACATTTCATCAATCTAAAAACTCCAGCCACCACTTTCTAGCTCCTTTCATTCCTCATCTCTCTCACTCTTCATCACATTCACATCATTGTTTTCAAGCCACCTTTCATCCCTCAACTATTCACCACACACACTATCTCTCTTTGTGCTTTTGTTCCTTCGATTGCTTTTCTACACTAATGATTGTACAACCTCTTCTCGCCAAGCCCAATGCCCAAAACAATTCCATAAAATCTCTATAACTCCAACTGTAACCTCTATCAGATCCCACCATCGATTGACATTGGTAATAAGAAGCAGCCTGGGTGTGACTTCAACAACCAAAAGCCATTTGATAGTTGTAACTAGAACAACAAATATCTAGCATTGGATTGTAGCCTTCTTTTCTTGTCATTTTTTCACATGAATTTGTGCGATTGTTTGGAGGAATCGAAGAAGTATGTGCTTGTGTAAGGTTCTTGGAGGATGAATCTGGTAATTTTGAATAAGATTGGAGATGTATTTTGTTCAAATAAGAATCAAAGAAAGAAAATGAGGTGGAACATGCCAACCTGATGAACTCAACCAACCCAATCCGACCCGAGGGTGATGGGTTGCATTAGATTTCCTATTAAAAAAACCCGATGTCAATCCTAAATTTTTTAACGTAATGAGTGATCGAGTTAAGTTGGATAATGAAAAACCTAACCCAACCCAACCCATGTGCACCCTTAGTCATGCCATCCCTTTGTTAACCTAAACAATAAAAAGCATTTACTTCTACATGATATTTGTCAAACCTTTGTACTTATGGGTTTTTACCTTTGCCTTTTGAAGTTGATTCTTTGTATTCCTAGATTGTGGCGGCATCTTAGGCTAGCCAAAAAGTGAAGGCACTATATCTTTAGTTACTTTATATTGATTCCTTCGAATGAAGGTACTCAAGGTGGGAGTGTGTTAGTACTTTAAAGTGTAAGAGACCTTTTTATCAATTAGGGCTCTATTAAATAATAGGGTTCTCCCTAAGGATGTTGAGAGAATGCATGGAATGGGTGACACTGAGTTGTGTAACGGTTTTGCTACTGATTTAGAGGAAGTAAATGTTAACTATTTATCTTTGTATTTCTATTTGGCTTGGTTTAATTCACTATCTATTAATTTGTTTTCTTAGTTTCCAAAGCTTAGGGTCTATCTAGGGTACCTCTTAATTTGGGTACTCTATAGTATGTTTCCTTTGTTCCTAATATTTTGGACCTGTCTAGGGATTTCTGACTTAGACATTTTGTAATCTGTTTCTCTAGATATACCGTTAGTTTTTCCTCCCTATTCTTGGGCTACTGGATAATATTGTGATTTCTCTTCTCTTTACAGGCCGCTTCTGTGACCAAGGCTATGGACCCTTCACGTAAGATGGTTGAACATTGAGGAACTATCATTGTTCAACAATTAAGGAGTAGGATTTGTGGTTGAGTTCTGATTACCAAAGATATTACTGGCAAGGCCGACTCCCATTTACCAATCAAAGCTAGAGTGAATCACAGTAAAGCTAACCTTCCTATATCAAGGACTTAACAAGGACGTCCTCCTTTTGAGGTTCCCATCGGGCTAAATCATACCTCTTTGATAAAAACTGAGTGTTGTTAAGCTTGTAACTGATGTAACCCAGTTGTCCTTGTTGGAGTTATGGTTTTTATTATCTATATCCTCTTGCTATTATCAGGTTAGACCGAATGTTACAACCACTTTTGCAAACTATTGTTGCTTAAGTTCTGTACCCAAATTCAGCAAAAAATAAAAAGATATTTATCTGTTTCTGTTTTTGTTTACTTCAATATTGCATGGTTGATATGTTACTCTAAGATTTAAAGCCAAAAACCATGCATTTAGTTCATCATGTTATGTTTGTTGTATTCCCATATAAACCTCATTTTCATACTTAACTGTTTTTTGGGTTGATTTGCCTTACACAAGAGGGACACCTCCCAAATTTTCTATTTTTTCTGCATTAAATTGCTTTTGTTTCAGTTTTTGTTTCCACACAACTATTTTAGTTTGGTTTTGCTATGCGCAAGAGAAGCATATACTGATTTTTATTACTTATTTAATTCTTTACAAGTATGATCTTGTTATGCAATAAAAATTTGCTTGTTCGTACAAAGTAGTTGCTCAAGGATCGTGTTTGTTCTACAAAAGGGAAGCACACACCTATCTATTCATTTTTCAAGGTTTAGGATTGCTGTAAGCACAGTCTTGCCCTCAGGGGTCAGGCTTGCCATAAGCATGATCTTGTCTCTTTTATTTCTCATAGGATGAGCTTGTACCAAATGTGCATAGGCTCACCTTTTGTGTTTGTCATCTATTTAGAAGTTGGGTTTTCCTTGTGTAGAAGAAGCACCTACCAACCTTTACTATTCTGTTATCTATTTTGAGATTAGATTTGCTCCGCATAAGAGAGGCATCTGCCAACCTTTTCAATTGACTATTTCTGACTTGGGTTTGCCCTCCAAAAGGGAAGCACTTACCTATGTTTTCTATTCAGATAACTGTCTTAAGGCCTTAGAGGTTTCACGTCTTTGCCATTCATATGTCTACCTCAAAGTTGGGCTTGCTCTGTATAAAGAAGCACCTACTATAGGAACCTGGAGACAAATTTGAATACTTCAACATTACGAAATAGTCTCTAGAACCAGGATTTTATTACTACAGGCTTCAAAATTTTTGTGTAGCATTCTTCCATGTCAATTTCTTGAGTATGTTTGCAAACTACCCAAACAGGATGAGTGGGCAACTAACTGCACTGGATAAGACCTGAGAAGACAAGATGAAGGTTAGAGGAATCCCTAGAAGTTGAAACGTCACTTGGACATGCTTCTATAGCTAAATTCGTTTTTCTGAGGGTAGGGATGTATATCTTTCACGTTTTTTGCTTTTTGGAGGCTCTAACCATCAAAATGTGAATACTAAAAATATTTTAAATATATTCTCTCATTTCTTGCCTAATTATAATTAGCAAACCTAATTTAATTAGGATTATATCATATATAAGCCTAATTGGTAATTAGGCTTTAAGGCTATTTGGGTCCGAACCCAATTATAGGCCTTAATTAATTAACTCTTAATTAATCCAATATCCCAATAATTTAATTAATCTCATTAATTAAATAACAGGCCCAATTACTAATTAATCATATTAATGAGATTAGCCGAATAACTAATTTACTAATTACTATTTAATTTAATACCTAGGCTTTATTCTCTTTAATAAACCCTGTTAAATTAAATAATTAATTTATCAAGTTCAGTCCATGTTCAAGCAATTTATTAGTGAGCTACCTAGAGGACCTTGATAGACATATTTAATTACAAGCTCTAAGAGGTTTGACTCGCTACTTTATTATCTCATAATTGTAGTGACCCTCACCTATTAACTTTGACCCATTCCACTAAAGGTCTAAAGCTGTACTCTTGAATTAAATACCCTCTATAGAAAGCTTAATAATTTACTCTTTAAGCCATATCTATTGAGCAATAAGTTTACCTAACTACCCTCCATAGATTACCAATAATTGGAGCGCGGGATAATTTATCGTTTTACCCCTCTAATTACATATTGAGCCCTTGATACCAGTTTTACATCATTTAAATGATTCGAATTTATTGTAATAAATCCTAGTTTAATGAACAACCTTCATTAAACACTTTATCAAGATTTTATCATTTAAAGCCTTGTAAAACCATCCAGGTGGTATTAGGCAATCCTTTGAAAGTCATGAATTCCATGTCTGTGGTATAGTGTCTACTAGCATATAGATCTTACAATCATAACTAGCCAAGGTATTGACCTTACTCTTCTATATCTTACTTTTTATTCTAGTCAAAGACCATAGCTTGTATATTAGAGGTACACTACCCACACAGGATTAAGGAAGGAATGCCTTTAGTGCTCAAGTGTAGAAACTCACATTCGGTCATGATATTTTCATCAAATAGATGCTTATTATATGGTCTATGTTCAATTCATTCATAATGCACAAGTGCCTTTGTGCTAAAGTCAATTACTTCAAATGGTTAGAGACTCACCATTTTCTCATTGAAGACAAACAACACAACAACCTTGTCTAAACAAAGCATTCAACTTTTATTTACAGGATGTGAACTAGTTTCAAGCTATGATAAAGCTCTATGTCTCAAATATATCTCATACATATAGAAACTTTGTCAATATACAAGTTCTAAAACTTTTAGTCATTGATATAGTCACACTTGGGTAATTTATAAATAATAACTTTTATTTATTTATAACAATAATATTTACATGTTATAGAAAAATATCCACACTCTTAAGGTAGATCTCTTATCTACCTCTTTTGTTAATTGTTTAGCTGTCCTGAGAAAGGGTTTGCCTCGCACGAGGAAGGCTTCTAGCCAGTTTTGTCATTTGTTTGTTTGTCGGTAATTTAAGTTTGCTTTTTGCTAGTGAGGCATTTGTTGACCTTTAGTGTCTACTCTTTTCCTTTTGGGTTGGTTTAGCCCTATTCGAGAGAGACACATACCAACCTTTTTCGTTTGATAATCCGTTTTGAGGTTAGGATTGCCTTACAGGGGATGGGCATACACCATCCCTTTCCATTTTGTTATGTGTTTAGAAGTTAGGTTTGTTTTGCATGGAGAGGCACCTGCCACTTTAATTATTCATACAACTATTTTTTAGGTCGGGTTTTGCTTAACATAAGAGGAGTTCCTACCCACCATTTTCTCTTCTCAAGGGTTAGGCTTGCTATGAAGCATGATCTTACCCTCAAGGGTATGAATAGCTGTAAGCATGGTCCTTCCTTTTCCTTTTTCATAGGTGAGGTTTATTACTAGCATCATCCTCTTTTTTTCTTTCTCTTATCTATTTAGAGGTTGGGTATGGCCTGTATAGGAGTGGCTCCTTCCAACCTTTACTATTTAGTCACTTGTTTTAGGGATAAATTTACTCCTTACTAAA
Organism: Boswellia sacra; assembly: GCA_013180625.2. Taxonomy (NCBI): domain Eukaryota; kingdom Viridiplantae; phylum Streptophyta; class Magnoliopsida; order Sapindales; family Burseraceae; genus Boswellia; species Boswellia sacra. The sequence goes on along the minus strand of SNVD02009484.1, from coordinate 4,189 downwards.
GGATACCAAAAGCCTTTTCTATCTAAAAAACTGCTTTCGAATCAGGTTTCAAAGGTTAGACTTGCCTTCCATGGTAGCATAGGCCTACCCTACTGTTCCCGGGGGTTAGGCTTGCCATATACAATAGCAAAGGCCTACTATTGCTTTTCCCAAAGGTTAGGCCCCTATTCAAGAGTACAATCTCACCCTTACTGCTCTCAAGGTTTAAGCCACCCTATGCAAGAGTATAGTCCTACCTTTTTTAATTTATGGATCAAGCCCACTTAGCATGGAAAGCCTACCCCTTTTTGTGGATTAGGCTTACTTTATTTCGGAATGTTGTCCTGTTTTTGCTACTCTAGTAAAGGGAAGGTTGCTTTAATGGGAGTGTTGTCCTACCTTTTCTATTCTGTTAGGGGTTAGGCTGCTCCATAAGAAGCATTGTTCCATCCTTTTTGCTCTATTAAAGGTCAAGTTGTTCTAAGAAAAATATTGTCTTACCCATTCCATTCTTACACATTGGGGTTGCTTGATGTGTATAGGCTTATCTTTTCCGTTCTCAAGGGCTAGGCTGACTCAATGTACATAGGCCTTCCCTTTCCCTTCATTCTAATCTTGAAAGAAACTATTTCCAAGTCAGGTTTGCCTCGTACAAAAGGGGAATTTGATAAGTGTCTATTTATATATCATTTTCATATCAATTCGTCCATGTTTCTTTGCTATATTCCTTGATATTTTTATGTTTTTGTGTGGTTTTGATGTTTGTAGGAGTTTTGGAGCAACTTGCACAAAAATGGAGTAAAACCCTTCATTTTCACCTCTGCTAGTCAACCATCTTCTCGGATTTAATTGTATTGATATACAATGAACCCGATGACATATCATATACCGTTGAAAAGCTCTCGAAGTCTACTTTTTGGAGAAATTTACGGTTTATGAATCCATTCAGTGTACCGAAAGTTGTAATCAAAACAGTGTGAGAAGTGTAGAAATGTAATTCCACACATCACTGTAGCATGTATAATACGGGACACTGTAGCACGTTACTGTAGCAGAGTATTTAAACACATTTTAGGGTTTTATTTTCATAACTTGAAGAGGGAAAACGTGGGAGGAGGCTGCATTTCTGGATTTCTCTCATCCCTTGGAGTTCTTGAAGGAGAAAGAAGATTTTGAAAGAGGAGGAACTACAATTCCAAGAAGATTCATCTACAAAGAAGATTTTCAAAGAATTTGCTAAGTTCTTTCTTTCCTTTTCAATTCTGGAATTTCTCTGTATTGTATTTGTTATTCTGATTGAATATGTGTAACTAAATCTGAATTGGTTGAGGGTGATTTCAAAGCCCTTGATATGGATTTTGTGAGTTGATTGTGTAAGAAATTGTTATCCAATTCTCTAATTGAAGTTGCTTGTATTTTCCCATATCTAATGCTTATGATTGCTTACTGATTGTATTTGGAATGGCCAACTGAATATAATCTGTTGTTGTCTATTGCTAGATTAGAAATCTTGATCCGTAATTGTCATGAATTTCCAATCATTAGTAGCAAAATTGTGATCAGAGATTGCAATTGGAAAATACAACCTAGGTTAAATAATCCGAACTTGTGTGATTATTGCTTAGATCAACCTATCTTTCTCATCGTAATGCTTCTATTGAATTAAACTTAGAGAGCTTGTTCTAGGTTGTTTAATGGATAGAGATTAAATAAAGAGCTTGTTTTATTTAACAACAAAGTAAGGAAAGATTGGGATAACAGAGCTTGTTGTTATCTACGGTTGATAACTTCAATGCTGTAATTGGATTACAATTCTATGTTAATTCACAAATTCATATCTTGTGGCAGAGAATGAACTCTTAACCAAGTGTCTCTCATTGATTTTTCACTCCATTTTAACTTTGCTTTGTGTTATTCTTCATTTGCTTTCGTATTAAGTTTAGTTAATCAATCAACAAAACCCCCCCTGTTTAGTTTATTATTACTGGAAAATAACAAATTCAATTAGATTTAATCCTCGTGGGAACGATATCTACTTATCACTTTATTACTTGTGCGACTAGTATACTTGCTAGTTTCGAACACATCAAGTTTTTGGCGCCGTTGCCGGGGATTGATTTTCTAATCGATTTGTTATTTTGTTTTCATTGTTGATTCGTATTTTTTTTTTGTTTTTCTTTTCTGATTGTTTGTGTTTAGGCGACATGGCAGTAAACTTCCCACAATTCAGTAGCCGATTTGAGCCACAACTACCTTGGGGAGTAAATGAGGTAAGCACTCCGAACATTGAACAACAACTTTCTGAGCTAACCTCTCTTGTGGAAAACATGGCTGTAGGACATATGCAGAAACCTTATGCATGTGGGGTTTATTCTACCATAGAGCAAGCAATGGACATGTATCCAACTTTACAAGAAGAAGATATGGAACAAGCCAATGCCATGGGTGGATTTCCAGGACAAACAAGGCAATGTTATGATCCCTTCTCTAACACTTACAATGTCGGATGGGGAGATCACCCTAATTTTAATTACTGGAATTATCAACCAATTATCCCAAATGCCATACCAAATCGGCCACAAGGTTTTAATCAACCTAGAGTGCAGCAACCATTTCAAATGCAACCACCACCAATGCCACAACCAGCACCACAACCAGCTCCAGAAAACTCAGGTATGTCACTTCAGGATATTGTTACTGAACTTGCCACTAACACAATGCAATTCCAGCAGGAAACTGGGGCAAGTATCCAAAACCTGGTAAATCAAATGGAACAATTGGCTACTAGCATGAGCAAATTCGAGGGTCAAGGCTCAGAAGAATTATCTTGTCAAACGGTGATCAATCCAGGAGAGAATTCTTGTGCGATAACTTTGCAAAATGAAGAGCAATTAGATGTCCTACCAAAGAAATCACAAACTGCTGAAGGAGATGACACCACTTCCACCATGAACAAAACACTGACTTCTCAGGTGAATCCTATAACTCCCATTCCTTCGTATGTTTCTCCTCCACTTTTTCCTAGTAGATTTGCAAAATTGAAGGAGGAACAAGAACAAGAAATCCTGGAAACTTCTCACAAAATCGAGGTAAATATACCACTTCTGGATGCTATCGAGCAAGTACCTCATTATACAAAATGTCTCAAGGAGTTATGCAGCAGCAAAAGAAAGCTAAAAAGAAATGAGAAAGTAAATGTGGGGGAAGATGTTTCAACTGTATTGCAAAGGAAAATTGATCCGAAATGCAATAATCCAGGTACGATCACCATTCCATGCACCATTGGTAAAACCAAGTTTGAAAGAGCTATGTTAGATTTAGAAGCATCTATTAATGTCATGCCATATTCTATTTATGCTTCTTTAAATCTTGAACCTTTTGCAAAAACTGGTATTACCATTCAACTTGCTGATCATTTTAATGCATATCCCAAAAGATTTGTGGAAGATGTGCTTGTGCAAGCGAATCAATTGGTTTTCCCAGCAAACTTCTATGTCCTTGAAATAGAGGATGAGACATCTCCTAATCCAACTCCGATTCTTTTAAGGAGACCATTCTCGAAAGCTGTTAGAACCAAGATTGATGTTCATGATGACACTCTCATCATAGAGTTTGATGGCAGGGTGATATGTTTCAATATTTTTGAGGCAATGAGGTACTCTAGTGACTTACATTTAGTATTTGCAGTTGACGTTGTTGATTCTTTGCCACAACAATATTTTGAGTTAACTCGCAAGAATGGATTGGATGTAGCTATTAGTGAGCATATAGGGACAGAAAATTCTAATGAGTCAGGAATTTTGATACAAGTGTCCAAAGAAATGGAGGAAGCTGTGGCAAGCTTCGATGAGACCATAGCAATAACCACAAATAGGTATGATGTTTCGTACATTCAATTTACTTTATCTAATGAGAAACTTCTTCCTTCTGTTATGAAAGCCAATACCTTGGAGCTTAAGTCACTGCCAGATCATTTGAATCATAGATTCTTGGGTGAGAATGATACTTTGCCAATTACAATGGAAATGGGCCTTGCACGAATACAAGAAGAGAAACTCATCCAAATACTTATAGATCACAAAATAGCTATTGGGTGGACGATTGCTAACATCCAAGGCCCAGCCATATGCATGCACCAATTCTTGTTGGATAAAGGATCCAAGCCCACTAGAGAAGTACAGCGGAGATTGGACCCTTCCATGATGGAACC